>OZ038513.1:77934914-78049914 GCA_964036315.1 Acanthosepion esculentum
AAACAAATAAACGACTTCCGGTAAAATAAACGCCAAAATAGTCTACCCACAATGCACCACTGACCCGTATATATAAATAGCCGAGAAAAATAACAGCACTCGTGGCCTGACGATTGCATCTAACATGAAACAGACTGTCGCCTCTAAGTGTTGACTTCTATGTTCACTTTTACATATATATATATATATATATATATATATATATATATATATAATACCTATCTGTCTATTCTCTCTATATATACATGTCTGTCTCCCTCTTTATATATATATATATATATATATATATATATATATATATATATATATATATATATTTATATATATATATATATATTTATATATATATATATATATTTATATATATATAATTTATATATTTATATATTTATATATATATATATATTTATATATATATATTTATATATATATATATATATATATATATATATATATATATATATTTATATATATAAATGCCTATCTGTCTATTCTCTCTCTATATACATGTCTGTCTCCCTCTTATATATATATATATATATATATATATATATATATATATATATATATATATATATATATATAACCAAAATAACCTGGCCTATCGTTAAAATGTCAAAGAACAACACTATTCAATACTAATCCTTCAAAGAAAATAGCTACAATCACAACCACGATAACATTAATTCTTTCGTTCTCACACAAAACATCACCCCAATCAACCTATCGACCACTACCAAGCATAAATGAAAAATACTCACTATACCCTCACACACACAAACACACACTCTCTCTCTCTCACACACACACACACACACACACACACACACACACACACACACACACACACTCACACACACAAACACACACTCACACACACACACACACACACATACACACACACATACATACACATTATCAACCAAATGCCATATAGACTAACTATGATTGCGATGCACAAACACACGGAAAATGGACGCTTTTCCCCATGATAACGCTTTTATCTTAACCACTTTCACCCCTCGGCACCGTATATTGTTTTAAAAAGTATTGATTACAAGCGATGATTTTACTAAAACCTAAATATTTGATAGTGAATTTATACATTTTCTTTGTTCTTGAGAATTTACAACAGAAATAATAAACACTATTTATTAAATTGTTATTTAGACTTTTATATTATTTATTGGAATGGTTGTAAAAACACAGGCTAATAGCCAGTCCATTCGAACTTTATAAAATGGTAAATAATAAGGATCTCCTTATAGTTGGTTCACATATTTTAATAATTTTGTAAATATTTATATGTTTATGAATAAAAACTGTTTTCATATTTATTTCTTTATAAATTAGTAAATGATAAATATTACTATCCATTAGTTTTAATACAATTGTATTAGGTTTAGAATATTGTAAATATAAAATTATTCTTGCAAATATACAATCTAATAAATAGGGTTTAATATTTTTGTTGTGAATTATCAAGAACAAACAAAAATATATGAATTCGCTTTCAGCATGTGTTTAGGTTGCATTACAATTTTAATAATTGCTATTTCAAAAGATAAGCCGAATGAATGTAGTTAAAATAATCGCGGTGTCAAGGCAAAACCCATCCTCTTGGCAACCCGTTTCTTTGAGGGCATCACAGTCCATGTTTGTATAACAAACAAAGCAAAAATAGAAAAAATATAATAATGTTCTTTTCTCCTCTATGTTTCATTTTCTGATGAAGCTTAAATAAAAACTAAACGTTAAATTTATAAACATTTTCTATTTTTTCATATCCTAGGGTCTAAACCCACAGATAGATGGGAAAATTGTAGGCTTCCCACACATACACCTAATAACTTTAAAGATAGATGCAGGTTACGTTTAGAGGAAAAAATTAGAATAATAAAATAAAATGACCAATGAAAACTATTAAATCAAAGTAAACAGCTAGTGTCAAAATGTAGCCATAGAAGTTGGTTGAAACTTATATAAAAATAAAGATCTTACCTTATTACTTACTAACTACCAAAAAACAACAGCTCCCTCCAACTCCAACCCCTGTGATTAAATTTTTACTTTAATATCTTCCTCTTAAAGTATTTCGGGTACAGCTTGAACCTTAAATTATGTGGAACTTTTAAAAAAAGAAATGAATTTTGACACTATAAAAATCGAAGTTGAAATTATATGTATGCGTATGTAGATATGTGTGTAAGTGGATATGTGGGTATGTATGTGTGTTGTATGACATGATTTATTCCATTAGGTTTTTTCGGTATTACAGGTTTTTGGGAATCTATTATTTAGATAATTTATTCTAACTTGAAATTGTCTTTGAATTCCACATCACTTAATAATATAATCCACTAGCAGCATGTGTGTTTCTATTTATTTTATTTTAATCCTCTCAAATTCATGGATTAATTTCTTGGTGGTGTTATAAAACTGATTAAGAAAGACGCCATAGTTTTGGTTATTTCTTTTATTTTCCCAAGTACTTTCAGCCTCATCCAAGATCATCTTCAGGGGTGAATTGCTAACACAAAACATTAACGTAATACATATTTTTTTTGTAGATGCGCATGAACGCGCTCCGTAATAGGCAATTTAAAAATTAAATAATAAGAATATGTAAGGCTGTAACTTAATTTATCTTTTGTTTTATTAAGGTTTTAAAATACCCAACCTGAAATATAAAAAAATAATAATTACAATCTGATTATTGCAAAACATTGCTTTTATAGGCATTTTAAACCACTGTTTCGAAACTCCTTTATTGGATGAGACTGAAAGTACATTGGAAAATGAAAGTAATGACCAAAATTACGGTGTCTTTCTTAATTAGTTTAATAACAACACTAAGAAATTGATCTGTGAATTTGAGAGGATTAAAATAAAAATATACATAATATATTTAGATTATTCAACCAAACATGCATGAATAAAAATATGCTGCCTAAATAATAGTAACAGTATTAAATGCGTTTATTTATTCAAATTTATTTATGTACTACTTATCAATGCTATTCATTTCAATTTTCTACTATATATAAGCGGGTTGAATCCTTGTTTTTTTGTTTTTTTGAGGCAGTTAACTGTTTACTTCCTTTAGTTGCCAAAACTGAAGAGAAACAGATTTGATGTTGCTATATAGAATGTCAACTAAAAAAAAACCACTAAGATTCGCGTTATCTGGAAAAGCGTTGTTTTTATTCTTGCTTAAATATCAACTTTAATATGTTTTTGCATATGGAACGAACAATCAGAAACGAAATGCCATATTTTTCAAATTCAGCAAAAAGGAAATCTGAAAAAAATATTGACAAAGTGGAAAAAAATAAAAATGAGATAAATTATGACATTGAATTTTTTTTAATAAAAAAAATGCCATAAGAATATATTTTAGTTTTGCAACAGAAGGAACAAATTTGCAGGTGTTCCATTTTTGTGGACGAGATGTATTTAATTTTCTTTATCTATCTATCTATCTATCTATCTATCTATCTATCTATCTCATTCTGTTCATATCTATATATCTATCTATGTATCTATCTATCTATCTATCTATCTATCTATCTATCTATCTATCTATCTATCATACTTTATTCATATCTATCTATCTATCTATCTATCTATCTATCATACTTTATTCATATCTATCTATCTATCTATCTATCATACTTTATTCATATCTATCTATCTATCTATCTATCATACTTTATTCATATCTATCTTTCTATCTATCTCATTCTGTTCATATCTATCTATCTATCTATCTATCTATCTATCTCATTCTGTTCATATTTATCTATCTATCTATCTATCTATCATACTTTATTCATATCTATCTATCTATCTATCTATCTATCTATCTATCTCTCATACTTTATTCATATCTATCTATCTATCATACTTTATTCATATCTATCATACTTTATTCATATCTATCTATCTATCTATCATACTTTATTCATATCTATCATACTTTATTCATATCTATCTATCTATCATACTTTATTCATATCTATCTATCTATCTATCTATCTATCTATCTATCTATATATCATACTTTATTCATATCTATCTATCTATCTATCTATCATACTTTATTCATATCTATCTATCTATCTATCATACTTTATTCATATCTATCTATCTATCTATCTATCTATCTATCTATCTATCTATCATACTTTATTCATATCTATCTATCTATCTATCTATCTATCTATCTCTTCTTCTTTATCTTTTTTCGCATTACCTTTTTATCTCATTACACCTTCTTTGTCTTCTATCTTTCGTGTCCTTCTTCGTATTTCTCTCGCTGAAACTCTTTGGCCAACTCATCAGCCGAGATGCGGTCATTTTTTTATGCAAGGTGACGTCAGCAAATATATCAATCTAAAAAGCACCTGTACACAAGATAATCACATTTTATCACATTACATACTTTTTCTCTCCAAAAGAATGTTTATTTTTTTTTACATGAATATACACTTCGCATTTAAAGACTTACATATAAATAGTCCAAATATCCAAAGACAGGCTTTGTTTTACTTAAGCCTATACTTGAAAGGAATGATTTGCAACAAAAAAAAAAAAAAATGGCAACAAGGTCGTGCCACTAAGAAAGCATTGTGTGCTTTGTTCAATAATTGTCTGTTATTTAGCGTGATACATGTAAAAAGTAGTCTGATGCAATCCCGGCATACCAACTTGTACATATATTTATGGATTTTTTAAAAATCATTTCACTCCAAGCAAGGCGATAATGCTACTAAGCCGCAAGGGATTAGTGAAAATCAAAGAGAATGAAAATAGTTTAGTGACGAGAAAGGACAATAAAAGAACAGGTTTCAGAAAGACAGAAAATAGCGATTCATATTGCGTTTGAATTTCTGAAGACTGTGACAAGGAAGCAAGAAATCGGAAGAATGAGAAGCAAGAGAGAAGAATCTATTAGAATAGAACTTACGGTTGCATTTAATTGAGAGACGAGTTTAGTTCTTTTTTTGAACTGTTCCTAGATTCATCACTTTGCAGCTACTCGGACGCAGACAACACTGAGCGGCTGTATTCTTCATATAAATTTTGATCTGTACTCCCTTTAGGATACGGAATTAGTAAACTACTTCAGATACCTCAATGTCTAGAGTAGTTATAATAAATTTAGTATAAAAAATAAGGAAATTCAATATAGAATAGTACGTACTAGGCGTAGTTTTACTCAACAATACAAATTGCGCCAGCACCAAAAACTTGATCTAAAAATTCGAGTAATATTCTGAAATAACTACGCTAGATCTAGAAATTTCATATGGATGTCAGGCATAAGGCCAAACTCGTTCAGAGTTGAGGACTTTCAGCGATAGCAACAACTTAAATGGATAGCTCATGTAACTCGAGAGAAAATAATAATAAACATTCCACAAAAGCAAAAAACAGGAAGGAAGCTCACTATTTACATTATTCTGACTATTGTCCTCATATTTGTCGCCATATTTATTACAATGTTTCGACCGTTGTACGCTCTGGCCTTCTTCAGGTGGTTGGAATGTCGAACTGAACCCTTTATTAGTGAATGTTTCCTTTTGAGGTTATTATAAGGTTGATATTTCCATTATCATTCTGTCGAGTTTCTACACCACACCCCGCTCCCCAGTGTTGCCTACAGAGCCTTACCTTTGATATTCAGGTTTCAAGTGATTCAGGGTGCATGAATCTTGAAGATTTGGGCAAACTTGAAGATTTTCCGTAGTTTGTGATTCGTAGCATTGGCAGTTGTGATCAATATCGGTGGCTTATCCTCATTTCTGAAGGTTGGCGATTTAGGCAGGACCAGAAGGGCCAGGCATCACTAGAGCCAGAGGGGAGGGATTCTGTAGGGGTGTAGTTGTTCAGGTGGCTGCACCACAGGGATAGACGCTGACTGGGAGCTCTGTTGTTCAGTTGTTCGCCTGGGTGTAAAAAGCTGTGTCTTGACTTGCGCCTTTTTGTCATTGGTTCACAGCCGTGGAGTGGATAACGAAAGTCTAAGGAAAAAGCGTTCACATTGTGGACCTCGTCAGAAGAGTTATCTCATTTGCCAATCTTTCCCCCACACTACCCTACCATTAGATATGAAAAGAAGAGATAATACATTTTGTTCAACGCCTGATGTCCTTGGAGTGAAGAAATGTGTCACTCAAGTAGCATTGGCTGATCGATCATTGAATACTCAATATTTCCTTATAGGGAAACGGCAAATATTACCATCGCCATTACTATTTTGCTGTTGGGCACGTGGCCGAGTGGTTAGAACGTTCACATTCTGACCATGAGACCTGTGTTCGAATCTCACCATGGTCGATTTGTCAAGAAGGTGACTTCTGTTATCGGTCTGGGAGAGACGATTCCCGGCGTGCCGCACTTTTGGAAAGTGCCTGAAAACCTTACCACGGGTTGACCCAAGCCGTTTGAATGAAATTGGGTAGACGGAACACTTGGGGAATCGTCGGTGTTTTGCTAGCACGAAGTCACAAGTCATCGTGACCGAGTTCAGAGTGTTGATCACGCCAGATAATGCGCTCTCTCTTAGAAACTGTAACTAGGGTTCGCTCAGCATAGCTGCAGTATAAACCGCAGGTTGACTCTGTGGCTGGGCATCTTTAAACCAGTAAGGTACGGAAGGAAAGCGAGAAGAAAGGACTAATCATAAACTACAAGGTGGCTTCTGAACAAACATAAATGTACCTGAGCAGGCGTCTGCAATGGGGATTAGTGAAACGCCCTAGTAGACTGGCATCCATAGATCCGAGTGGGGCATTTTTATTACTATTTTGCTAATGACTATCTTTCCTAATTTTTTATTTTGTTAATGGCAAAAAAATATATTGCTAATACTACATAACTTATTTGTTTCTTTTATTTATTTTATTTGCAAAATTATTTTGCTAATATTGCAAAATGTTACTAATAATGCAAAAAACAGTATTTTGCTTATGGCTATTTTGCTAATGGCAACACATTTTCATCGTTTCTGAATCATTCCTAAAAACTTGGAAACATTTTCCTTGCATGACAGATTGCGTAAATGATATAAAAGACTTTAAAAAAAACTCCAAATAAATTTATCGGATTTAAATAAAATGACGTTAATAATTTTCGCACCTGCCTACCGTGCACATACCTAGATAAATATATAAGTTGTATATGACTGACACATATATCCATTAATAGTTTGATTTATTTGTAAATGAAAAAGTAAGTACAAAGGTCTTGTTTACTTATTGTAAAAAAAAAATCTGTAAAAAGTTGTTAATATAAAATTGTTCGGAAAATAATGTCCGATTTTAGACTCAACTTTTATTCTTGAATTAATGTATCGAAACCATTTTTAAATCAGTGAAAATAGGAAGGTAGCGAAGGAAAGCGAGAAGAAAAGACTAAGCGTAAACTACAAGAAGGCAGAATGCATTATTATCAGCAAAAAGATAAGACCAAAATGTAAATTAAAGGTCGGAGATATTAAAATCCAGCAGGTACAGAAATATCTGGCTAGTGTTTCAACAGAGGACGGAAAGTGAAACACTGGAATCCGAAGACGTATTGGGATGGCCAAAGTTGCATTCCAAAAGCTAAGAACAGTATTAAGAGATAAAAGACTGGAAACAAAGAAAAGAGTGCTGAACAGTTACGTGATATTTGTCCGCCTGTATAAGAGCGAATGCTGGACAATCTCCTCAAAGATGAAGAAGAAACTCGAAGTAATATTAATATGGTCATACTGTAGGATGATGGGGATACAATGGACGGAATATATGAGCAATGATGAAGTTTTAGAAAAATGAAAAGAAAAAGGAAACTTATACTTACAATCAGGAAGAAACAGTTGAAGTTTTGGGGGCACATAATGAGGAAAGAGGGCTTGGCAAATGTGATACTCACAGGGTAGATTTATGGAAAGTGGGGAAGAGGAAAGCAGAGTGTAACAGACTTGATGGGCTTGAGAAAATGGATGGCAGAACAGGGTTTGGAAGAAATAACAAAATCAAGACTTATTATCAGCTACAAGGGACAAGAGAAGGTGGAGAGCCATGATCGTCTAGGGTCTGATGGGGCACGGCACATAAAAAGATGCATCTTGCATGCATTTCTGCCAACGTGGGCCAAGTTATTTATGCATTTACGGTAAGACTCTAAATTGAATGCAGTTTCTGCGTCTTCTTTGAAACACAATGTTAATAATCTTTCGAGATGCTTGAAAAAAGTGATAATGGATGAAAGATTAGGGTATGAAGGTGGATGTGTCAAAATCTCGTATGCCTGTAGTTGGTTTAACATCTACAGCGTTATTTTGGCAGCATGTCCGAGGAGCTGCTTTCGCTGGTCCCTAGGCCTCATGAATTTAAACGTCCTACGAAGCTGGCATCCTGTTCCCACCCCTTCACCGTTGAAACTGTTAGATGTAGACGTATCTTCTACTCCAATAGCTTCATGTCTAGCACATCTCTCCTGTGGAACTCCCTTCCCTATTCCTGTTTCCCTAACAAATACAATCTCCAACTATTTAAGTGTAACATCAATCGACATCTCCAGTTGCCTTGATCTATCCACTTCCCTTCTCCACATCCTTTCACCTTTCATTCCTATCTGCTCTCGCTCCAAATCTTCTGTAACCCCCTTGCCTTGATCGATTCACTATCTTTCTCCACATCCTCTCCTTTACCACTCCTATCTGCTCTTCCTCCAAACCTTCTGTAACCCCTTGCATGCTAGTGGCTTCCAGCTTTGCTTGGGGTGATAAGCTTAAAAAAAAATGTGACAGACCATTCACATGAAGCAGAATTGGACCTCATCGATTGACCACAATCGGGTTTCATTTCCTTCAGTTGCAGATAACTGTTTCGGATAACGGCCATGTCGGGCTCGGAATTCCCCACATTAAATTTGGCCTTGTGCCACATCCTACCTCGTGGGAAGGGGCAGATAAATATCGTAATATGCTAAGTGCTCCACCACTAGCAGTGGTTTACCTACATCACCCCGCTGACGAGTATTATATTTCGTTGATTTTATAAGGATGACCATTTCATTAACAACCTTCGTTTTTGTGTTATTCCTCATTCATTATTCTTTTCTAGGTTACAACAGAAACAGAGAGAGAGAGTGAAGGAGAGAGATGGAGAGACAGAAAGGGAAAAAAGAGGGAGAGAAAGAGAGAGATAAAGAGAGAGTGAGAAAGAAAAAACAGAGAGAAAGAGGCAAAGAGGGAGAGAAAGAGATAGATAATGAGAGAGTGAGAAAGAGAGAGAGAATGAGAGAGTGAAAAAGCCAGAGTAAATATAAAGAGAGAGAGAGAGATAGAGAGAGAGAGAAGGATAGATAGAGAGATAGAGAGAGAGAGAAGGATAGATAGAGAAAGAGTAAGAAAGTGAGTGAGAAAGAGAGAAAGAAAGTGTTATATAACGTACTTATGAACCCTAATGGGGTTGATATTAAATTAAGAAAATGGAAACTTTAATCATTAAGAATGTGTAATAGATTTTTGTGTATCTATTATAATGATATATTAGAATACAAATAAATGTTTATAATAAAATGGGACATTATTTTCAGAACGACCTAATATTTGTGTAATGTAAATCTAGTCTTAATGAATAGTCTCATTTTATTGAGCGGTCTAAATTTAAATATTTTATTGTCGAATTTTTTGTTGCGAAACTTCAGTCCGATAAAAGAAGGACGTCTATAAGAATTATTAATTCCCCATCAGTGAGATTCATTTGTCTTCAACGACAAAATCACACACACACACACACACAAACAAAGATACTTGCATCATGAGCTTCACGCCCTTCATTAGGCAAAGAGTAGATATTTCCACATATTATTAAAAACAAATAGTTTTCCGTCTATATTTCTGAGATGAGGTATTATGTACATTATTTACATTATTTGGACTATTGTCCTCATCTTTGTCGCCATATTTATTACAACGTTTCGGCCGTTGTACGCTCCGGCCTTCTTCAGGTGGTTGGAATGTCGAACTGAACCCTTTATTTCGCTCACCAGGGTAGACTGTTCTAGTTCCACGTGCCATGTTTAATGGATGTCAGTTATCAGTTATCTCCTGTTAATTTTTCCCTCTAGAATGCTAGGCCACTGTCTTAACCGGGTATTGAACTCGCACTCTTTTGGGTCTTGTCACTGGATCTAACCAACGCCTTTATCCACTGTGCCACGTGTCT
Source organism: Acanthosepion esculentum (assembly GCA_964036315.1). NCBI lineage: Eukaryota > Metazoa > Mollusca > Cephalopoda > Sepiida > Sepiidae > Acanthosepion > Acanthosepion esculentum. The sequence goes on from OZ038513.1 coordinate 77,945,138, forward strand.
TAATTGTTTCGGTAATTAGTTGGAGATTCGTCTCAATCTAAGCTGGTCGAACTCTCTACCTTCGGGCGGAGAGGAACCCAGACGTGTCTATGCCGAAGGGCAGAGTCTCGTCTGAGGAGGTAGACAGCTATACGACCGCGTTTTTTACGCGGTCTACGGAGAATTTTTGCCCGAGACTACGGGCTCGGATACACCACGTTAAATTCGGCCTTATGCCACATCTGACTGCGTGTGGCTTCGGAAACTACTAGCCTGCCACCCGATTCTCTGTCTTTCAGTAGTGTATTCTCTTTTACAATAAACCTCTCTTCTTTCATCTACGCGCATGTTGCTGTTCCTTCACTCGAACTTTGTCTGTTAGTAACCTCTTTAAGGATACAACAATTATGTAGCTACCCAGGTATTTACATCTCAAATGATAATAAATTCTTTGAAACACCCTGTATTTTGAGAATTTGGTCAGACCAAGAGCAAATCTGCAATCGTTTTGCCACAACACATATCCACAACAAATATAGAATATTGGAAAGCAATAGCTTACACGGAGAAGGATGCATGATACAATATGGAGGAAATACAAGAGATGTAAAAAAAATATATAAGCGTTAAAATAATCGTTAAGTTTTAGAAACAAAAATATCTATATTTATTGACCGCCATCTTTTCCGTTCTGTTCCGCCATCTTCTGTTAGATTTCAGTCAATGTCATAATTTATTCTTCCCGGAATTTTTTAATTTTTTCCAAGCAAAATGTTGCTGTAGGGGCCTTTTGCAGTCTTCCAAGATTTAATTTTTCTATTTAGATTTTGCTCTAAAGACCGGAATAAATTTTAATTCAAATATGCAATATCTATTGAATACGGCGGATGCATGAAAACTTTCAAGCGAAGCTATAGGAATTTTTGTCTTGCTAACTAAAGAAACGCGCGCTCGAATGTTAACCTGATGCAGAATTCCGTCTTTTTAAAACGTTTGAGACGATTTTGATCAATTTTTGTTTTCAAATGGTATCGGTAACCGTTTTGAATCTGTTCATTCTTCAGCAGAAACTCTCAAAAAAGGACTGCCTTCCAATTGCATTTTATACCCGTTAGCAACTTCCATGGGGGAAGATCAGCTTTTGCTACGGTTATTGGAGGTTCATGCCTTTTGATGATGAAATGCTATATTTAGTGGGGGGGTCTATTAATGGGTAGCGGCTCGGATTGAGGAGTCGGAAGGCTGAGTGCGAATTCCAGTTGCATTCATTAACGCGCAGTTACCATTGGGAATAGTATGAATCCATTTCTTCTCCACCCCACCAGCTATGGGGCAAATAGCAGGACAACCTTGGCTAATAACACTGAATTCAAGATCTGAAAATGTTCGTTGTGGGCACCAGTTCTCCGTATCAGGTTCTTCAAAAAGTGTGGTTGCTTTTGCACAAGTCAACAAACCTTGTCAGATCTTGAATTCAGAACTTAAAAGAAGTTAACAGCCAGAGTAGATGCAGATATAATTTTATTCAGTGCGATAATCAAATCATATCTAGGCTAGTTCGGCTGTTCACTTCTAGGGAAGTGGGCTGCTGGATAGACTCTCAAACGCCGGAAAAGACGCGATGTGTTATCTATCTATCTATCTATCTATCTATCTATCTATCTATCTATCTATCTATTATTTCATATATATATATATATATATATATATATATATATATATATATATATATATATATATATACTTTACAATTGGAATTAAGATCATTTTAGTTAATGACCATTTTCACCTACGAATTTTCATTTTAAAATTCGCCGGATATTTCAAACTGTCTATGGCATCATTTTGTAGTGTAGTGTAGTGATATCAGTTTGTAAGAGTTCACTCCAAACAGATAACATAGTCAGTTTGGAAAATCTTGCGAATTTTAAAATTAAAATTCGTACGTGAAAATGGTCATTTACTAATGGTATTTTTATTGCAATTGTAAAGAAAATTTGCTCTGTTTAATGTAAATAAACATTGGACGCTCTTTTTGAGTTAGTTTTAAAATACTTCAAATTTTATGTTGTGTTAATAGGACTCGCCTGCATTATACTAACGGATTACTACATATATATATATATATATATATATATATATATATATATTTATATATATATTATTTCCCCCTAAGCAAGTATGTAGAATATACATGGCATATTATATATACGCGGTACTTATTGGAAAGCGCTCAATATCAGTGATAGAGCTAACGTATTTTATTTAGTTGGATTGATATGAGTTTGTGACCCTGGATTTCACGCTTTTGCGATCATCAGACAAACTGATTTATTTCTTTAAATTTGAATCTATTTATGTTACAAAGAAACGTAAATAGATTCAAATTCAGGGTCACAAACTCATATCTATACGACTAAACATATATATATATATATATATATATATATATTCGTTGCGTAAATATTGTGGAATGTTTGAATGAATCTATTCTACCCACCCTCAGCTAAAGGCAGATAGTAGCACAGAATATACCCTCTAGCCTTGTTTGGCAACTGGACTAGAAGAAAGATAAATCGCAATTCATATCCTGAGGAGAGTCGTTTGGAGACATTGTGACACTATATTCACCCGCTTTCTGTATTCGACTATTACGGAAGGTGTTGTTTCTACATTCACAATGATAATTTAATCATATGTGAAGATCGTCTGGCTGTTCGCTTCTAAGAACAGAATCCATACGTTGAATAAATCTATGGGTAATGTATTCATTATCAAGGACAGGGCGTGTCTAAGTTTAAAAGTGAACACTGAGCGGCTACAGTGTTTCACATGCTTGAAAGCAATTTTTAGGACGTCTTTTCTGCTTGATATATCTACATGTATATATATATATATATATATATATATATATATATATATATATATATATATATATATATATAATAGTTATACTCGTCTGGAAAAAATGGTATTTTGGCTTTTAACTGAACAAACCAATGCCCAAGGAAAAATAAGGGATAAAAAAAGCAAGTACTAAGAACATGAAATTGAGGCGAAAACAATCGTCCAGAATCCAAGCTCAGAGTTCAAAGAAAAAAACACCAAAATAAGTCAAGTAAAAGTAACTAAGTAAAGTGCTCAATACACTAAGTAGAGCAAATCTAACTAGGAACCTAAAGAGCCTGGTTAACCTACCTAGGTTTCACCTACGCGGATCGTCAGGGTAAGCTATATATTTATATATATATATTCATACATATATATATTCATACATATATTTATATATATTTATATATATATTTATATATATATTTTATATATACTTTACAATTGGAATTAAGATAACTTCAGATAATGACCATTTTCACCTACGAATTTTAATTTTAAAATTCGCAGGATTTTTCAAACTGTCTATGGTATCAGCTTGTAGTGTAGTGTAATGTAATGTAGTGTAGTGGTTTCAGTTTGTAGGAGTACACTACAAAGAGTTTGGAAAATCCTGCGAATTTCAAAATTAAAATTCGTAGGTGAAAATAGTCATTTAATAAAGCTATTTTAATTCCAATTGTAAAGAAAATTTACACTGTTTAATGAAAACGAACATTGAGCGCTTTTTTGTGAGTCAGTTTTAGCATATTTCAAATTTTATGTAGCATTAATAGGACTTGCCTGTATTATACCACCTACAAGGATCGGCAGGCTAAGCTTACCCTGACGATACGTGAAACCTAGGTAAGTTTACCTGGCTCATTAGGTTCATAGTTTTATATATATATATATATATATATATATATATATATATATATATATATATATATATATAGCGGATACTTATACTTGATCCATTTATTTATTAAACCGGCTTGAATATACCGGAATGAATTAACACGAATCAATCAATAAATAAATAAGCCACTCCCGCCAAAATAACCGCCAGAGTGGACTACGCACAATGCACCACTGACCTGCATATATAACTAGTCGAAAAAAAACCAACACTCGAGGCATGACGATTGCGTCTAGTATGAAAAAGCCTGTCATCTGAGTGTTGACTTCAATGTTCACTTTCATATTTACATACGCTCTATCTCTGATATTGAGCACTTTATCCCATAAATATAGCATACATTAAAACAATATTTCTTCATATATATATATATGTATATATATATATATATATATATATATATATATATATATATATATATATAACACAGACAAGAAGAAAAGAAAATGATCTGTGACTAAATTGGTTTGTGTGGGAAAATAAAAATGACACTCGCAATTGAAAGTAATGAGCAGCAGCAAAAATTAAGGCCTTTCCACCAACGGATTGGATCTATGCAAATGGGGGGAAGAATATTCTTAATACCGCGCTCTTGCAACCAAATATATTCACGCATACAGCAGGCCGAAACTTCGCAGAACCTCATAAAACGCGTACATGTTGTTGCAAGTAAATTAGACGTGCATAAACACGCGTTTTGATCCCCTATAAGAAATAGGAGAGAGGCCTAGAGTCTTTAACCCCAGGCAATTATCGGCAAAACATTTCGTACAGAAGAAAAAGAAAATTTTTTAGTTTGCTTCTTACTTTGACTGCTATCGTTAGTAGTTAATTTAAGAATAAAAAATGAGACATACATACATACACACACACATATATATATATATATATATATATATATATATATATATATATATCCGGATGCATACTTACATGCAGACATATCTATCTATCTATCTATCTATCTATCTATCTATCTATCTCAGTCATTTTGTATCCTACTCCCACACACAGACACGGACACACTCACACATATATACATACGGATAGCGGCTCGGATTAAGCCGAGTTTGAAGTCCAGTCGACTCCATTAACTTCACTTACGTGCCAATACTCTTGGGAAAGGGGTATGAATTCTATTCTTGTACATCGCGGTTATGGGTAAACAGAAGGATATGCTGGTTTATATAGCCTTGGCTAGCAACTGGTCTAGGAGAAGGACAATTCTGAATTGAACGTCGTTTGGGGACCTGGTGGCATGGGCTGCACCAGGTCTCTCTATTTGGCTCTTAAAAAGTGTGGTTTGTTCTGCACAAAGCCTTCAACACTATAATCAAATGTTTTGTACTGGTGGTCAGTTTGTCGGTTTCTGTGTGGCCTGACCCTCATACGTAAAAGGGTCATCGCATCGATATACGACGGGAGAGTTCACGATATATATATATATATAAATATATATATATGTAATTATTGTCATCCACAGCTGTATCACAACCCTTCAGTGTGGCTAGACGTCCGGTTGCTTCTAGCTAGGATCGAAACCCGACTGAATTGGCATCAGTCGGAAATTCTACCACTAAGCTGTCGGCGCACGGCAGGGATGCAGGTGAATTTTAGCGTATTTATTTTTATATGAACACACGGTGACCGACAGGACTCAATTCGCTTTACCGAAGAGTCTCGCTATATCAGCCGTAATAGTCACTGTTTACAAAGCCACACTTCCTCCCCAGAGAGCTCAACCGAAATTAATTTTTCAGGAGCCTATACGGGCCACTGACGTATTTAGCATAGAAAACATTAAAATTTACCTGCCTCTCTGCCGTAGGACGATATCCTAGCGGTTTCGACTCGGTTTGAAGCAATCGGACGTCTAGCCACACTGAAGAGCTGTGTTATTTTTAGATAAACACACAGTGACTGAGAGAACTCGATTCGATTTACCGAAGAGTCTTGCATTATTAGCCGTAATAGTCACTGTTTGCAAACCCACACACACACTATATATATATATATATATATATATATATATATATATATCTGTCCTTCACAGACAGTACTGTTTCGCTGTATCACAGCTCCTCAGTGTGACTAGACTTCTGAATGCCTCAAGACAGGACTGAAACACAACTAATTTGGTGTCAGCCAGAGCTATCTTCACTCGGTAGAGCTACAAACTAAATCAAGCGTATTGTTTTAGCAAATGTAAACAAATGCCAATCAGCCAAAGTGCTCCATTCATTTTACTTGCCAGAGAAAGCACATTGTCCCAAAGGACATTGAAATTGACATATAATCTTGGTCTTTTGAAAAACATTAGTTGGCGGAAAAATGTTGTGAATAATTAAGTTGACTGTATAGTATATAATTAGTTTTATTTTTTTTACTGGTGTCAGTGGTGGATATATTATTACTTATGAGTATTTTTAGGGTTTGTTTTATCTTGTTTGTAGTTAGAATTGATTGCGGTATAGTAGGTTGATATTTTTAGGCTTATTTGAGGAAGTATTATGTTGTTTTTGATTTATTCTAACATTTCTAATGGCGCATCTAATTTCTTTCTTATACAAAATTTGATAAGCCAGGCAAAGGTTAACTATTCCACGAAAAGAAATTCTACACCGAAATAAAAAAAACATTAAAAAACTCTCATTAATAATGCCTTTCCTAATTACATTGTTGATGAACAAGTTAAACAAGCTATTAGAAATATTATCATAAATAAAAAAAACCCAGAGAAATCCGATTTACATGGTAACGAGCGGTGTATCTTCGAAACTTGAAGTGTGATTAATCATTTTATCTTAGTCTGCAAATATCTATCTATCTATCTATCTATCTATCTATCTATCTATCTATCTATCTCAGACCGATCATATATATCTATGCCTCCCATATCACTGATATCTATCCATCTTGGACCTTTGGCTATCTATCTATCTATCTATCTATCTATCTATCTATCTATCTATCTATCTATCTATCTTTGACTGTTAATTTATTCTCCCTGTGTCTTTCTTTCTCGATGAATCTAATTTACAAGGATAAAAGTGATAGTCTCATGAAAAATATAGTCAATAATTTGTCTTTGATAAAATCTTTTTAACCATTTTTCACCTTTTTACACCATCTGAGGTTTCAGTCGCGTCGAATCTCTGATGCCCGGCAGCTTCGAACAAATAAAAATTGCAATTTTATGATCATTGATTGCAATTCAGCGAATTTTTATACAGATATTTATTCCTGGGCCTTTTTCATTGCTGCCGACAGTATATTTACAGAGTCTGATCACACCGTGGTTGCAAGAACCTTTTGTAAATTGTATGGCTAACTAGAATAGGAAAATATTTCATAAATTCATTTTTGATATAATATACATGAGATTACATATATATATATATATATATATATATATATATATATATATATATATATATATATATATATATATATGTAGAGATAGATAGATAGATAGATAGATAGATAGATAGATAGATAGATAGATAGATAGATAGATAGGAAGTTTTGGAAAGTTATGATCGGAAGAGAGACAGCACGAGGAAGAAGAAAGGAAAAAGAAGAATAAAAGAAAATGTAAAGAAGAAGAATAGAAGAAAGTATAATAATAATAATAATAATAATAATAATAATAATAATAATAATAATAATAATAATAGGACCTGTTACAATTCTATGGGACTACACAATACACACTGACAGAATAATCAAAGCCAACCGCCCAGACATTGTTATTAAAGACCACAAACAAAATAAGTGCCTCCTTATTGATATGGCAGTCACTGCAGACAGCAATGTATCTTTGAAGATATTCGAAAAACTGTCAAAATACAAGGACCTTGAAATAGAAATCTCAAAAATGTGGCACATGGGAACATCAACAATTCCTGTTGTAGTTGGAGCCCTTGGACTGGTTGGAAAAGATTCCAGTAGACTGATTGAAGGGATCCCTGGAAGTCCATGCCTCAAAGAGATACAAAAAATTGTTCTGACAAGTACAGCCCACACTTTACGAAGGGCTTTATCTATGTAATTAATCTTTATTTTATTTTATTTTATTTATTTTTATTTATTTATCTTATTTTTTTTTAGCAGTGGAAAGTGTCATGATGCCATTTCTAACCTTAGGTCCCTGGGCAGGACCTGGAAAGAAATGTGTAAACGCCAGATATCAAAGGAAATAATAATAATAATAATAATAATAATAATAATAATAATAATAATAATAATAATAATAATAAGAAGAAGAAGAAGAAGAAGAAGAAGGTGTAGTAATAGTAGTAGTACTATTTGGAGAACGAAAAAGACGAAAACAGAAGAAGAATTAAAGAAGAAGAAGAAGAAGAAGATGAAGAAGAAGAAGAAGAAGAAGAAGAAGAAGAAGAAGAAGAAGAAGAAGAAGAAGAAGAAGAACAACAACAACAACAACAACGACAACAAAAAGTGTTAGTAATAATATTTGGAGAATGATAAAGAAGGAAAAAAACAAACAAGAATAAAAAAGAAGAGAATAACAGAAGAATAAAAGAAAAAGAAATTAGGTGAGACATGAATGGAGATGAAAAATGACCAATGATTTTCTTCTGTGGGGACAGATGCAAAATGCGCAGTTAAAGGTATCCAATGTCTTGGCACAGAGGGCTGTGAGTTCAATGCCCTCACAACAATGATCCTTCATATGACCTCACTTTACAAAAAAAAACCCTCTTACCTTGGTATCTATCGCTGACATATCTCTTTTCATGTACGTATATGAACAAGCATATTGTACTTTGTCTTTGTATCTGTGTTGGGACATATATTTTTGTATATGCAAACATGCGTGCCCCCATCTGTGGAGATAGGTACGGGTGTCTATTCGTGTGCTATATGTTGTATTCTCTCATGGGTAGGGGCATAGATTACACGTTGTGTATATATCGAGGTACACTTGATGGAAAACACTCTTAAGTGCCTCTTTACTGACATATGGTTAGTAATGTGTTATGAGAACTTACCCATAATAGTAATGGACTATTCCGTACACCATAAATACTACGCCTCAAGAGGAAGCAGTAGTGTGAATGAGACACAGTCGGTGTGGGTCAGTCAGAGACAGAGTCACGTTAGACGATTACTGTAAGACATTGGAATAGTGATACTGGTCGAGACAACATAGTTCTCTCTAACCTCACCTGATTGTTATTACTAACTCTTGTACTTCTTTTGCACATATTCTGTTTGTAATATATCTGTGTTATTCCATACCTGTGTTCGAGTTATTCTTCATTGGTTCTACCTTGGACCATCACCGTGGTGCAAGGAACCTGAACCATAACATAATGTATTTCAGGATATCTTACTTGTTATCTAAGTACTTATTTAGGAATGTAATTTTTAATTATCTGCATCAGTGTTTACGAAGACAAACAGATAAAGATGTGAGTATGTGCGTATATGTGTGTGCAAAACATATATGTGCAGATGAATGCGAATATGTGTATGGATGTAGGCACATATGTGTATGTGTACTTATATGTGTATATAGAAGAATGTACACTATTTACATTATTCGGACTATTGTCCTCATCTTTGTCGCCATATTTATTACAACGTTTCGGCCTTTCAGTATCTGTCTATATTTTTGAGATGTGGTATTATGTACACTATTTACATTATTCGGACTATTATCCTCATCTTTGTCGCCATATTTATTACAACGTTTCTGTCGTTGTACGTTCCGGCCTTCTTCAGGTGGTTGAATGTCGAACTGAACCCTTTATTTCGCTCACTGGAGTAGACTGTTCTAGTTCCACGTGCCATGTTTTAATGTGTGTCAGTTATCAGTTATCTCCTGTTAATTTCTGTCTGAAAGTTCTCCATTGCCTTAATCGTGTATTGAACTTACACTCTTTGGATCCTGTCACTGGATCTAACTAAAGCCCTTATTCACTGTGTCATGTGTCCTTGAGAAGACCTGAAGAGGGCCGGAGCGTACAACGGCCGAAACGTTGTAATAAATATGGCGACAAAGATGAGGACAATAGTCCGAATAATGTAAATAGTGTACATAATACCTCATCTCAGAAATATAGACAGATACTGAAAGGCCGAAACGTTGTAATAAATATGGCGACAAAGATGAGGACAATAGTCCGAATAATGTAAATAGTGTACATAATACCTCCTCTTAGAAATATAGACCGATACTGAAAGGTCGAAACGTTGTAATAAATATGGCGACAAAGATGAGGACAATAGTCCGAATAATGTAAATAGTGTACATAATACCTCATCACAGAAATATAGACAGATACTGAAAGGCCGAAACGTTATGATAAACATGGCGACAAAGATGAGGACAATAGTCCGAATAATGTAAATAGTGTACATAATACCTCATCACAGAAATATAGACAGATACTGAAAGGCCGAAACGTTGTAATAAATATGGCGACAAAGATGAGGACAATAGTCCGAATAATGTAAATAGTGTACATAATACCTCATCTCAGAAATATAGACAGATATAGAAGAATGTGTATATATGTAGGTATAGTGATTTGTGTACGTTTTCTGGTTCTACTTCCCTTTCTCCTTTTCCCTTATTTTTGCTTTTTCTTTGTTCCATTCTTGAAAAATCTACTCCACTCCATTCTCTTGTGCGCTGAATAAGAGGTCAATGCTGCAACTATCGCATCTCCTAGAGATCTATACCTCTCTCTCCTTCCCTTTCTACTTTGTGAAAATATCTTCAAACACAACTTCCGTTAATCTGATTTTTCGTTATTCGGCTGATTCCAGGAAGATTTTTTGAATCCATTCATTGTTTTGAAACCGCCAGGTCTGACGAAGCGAAATCGAATTATCGATTTTGCGGAATACAATATTACCAATGCTTTCTGAAGTCTCCGATTTTTTAATTAATTATTACTTGCTCTGTTTATTAAAATGAGCTCTCGGGGTTTATATCCTCCCTGGAATTATCCATACAGATTACCAATTAACTTTTACCGAATCGAGTTCTCTCAGTCACTATGTGTTCCTCTAAAAATATATATGCTTAATTTCACCAACGTCCCTGCCGTGCGCTAAAGGCTTAGGAGTAGAATCTCCGACTGACGGCAATTTAGCCGGGTTTCAATCCTAGCTAGATGCAAGCGCACGTCTAGTCATACTGATGAGCTGTGATACAGCAGAACAGTCTATTTATGGATGACCCTATATATATTTTAGACTCTAGACGCACATCCAAATGTGCGACATATTTCGTATTTAATGACTTTCATTACACGCAATTTGATTTAGTTTTTTTTTCAAAACGATGAACACACATTTTGAAAGTTTTTCAAGAAATAATTCACGCAACTAACACCAATTGCATCGCAATGGAATTGCTATCAGCATTTCGATTTGGACTTCAACTATATTTTCGTATTTCTATAAGCATTCTAGGATTAACTTTCTTTGTTCAATGCTAAACCAGGATGACATTAGTAATACTAACGTGACACTCTGAAATGAAACCAAATTGACTTGAGGTGTCAACGTGCATATACATTTTTGGGACACCATATATATATATATATATATATATATATATATATGTATGTATGTATGTATGTATGTATTAGTTAAATCTAAAATTCAGATCAAATATAGATCGAAATCCGGTAAGATGATAAGACAAAAACAAATAGGAAACGTATATCAATCTAAAATGTTGTTTATTAATGTTATATATTAAACAAACAAAAAACTGTTTTCTCTCAATCCCTGGCGAAGCTTTAATAAGATTGAAACTTGTTATATATATATATATATATATATATATATATATATATATATATATATATATATATATATATATATATATATATATATATATATATATATATATATATATCATTAAAAACGACAGACAAGGTACTACCATTGAGCTTTTTTATTTAATTTTTCTTGTGTTCGAACAAGAGCTTTCTTTACAGGACAAAGGGTGTGTAAGAACTGTCCAAATGTTTTATACATACATATATATATTTGACAGCTCATCAGTGTGGCTAGACGTCCGCTTGCCTCTAGCTAGGATCGAAACCTGACTGAATTTGCGTCAGTCGGAACTTCTACCACTAAGCCGTTCGCGCACGACAGGGATGAAAGTGAATTCTAGCGTGTTTATTTTTAGATTTATATAAACACACAGTGACTGACAGTGACTCAATTCTGCCGAAGAGTCGTGCAATATTAGCTTAAGTAGTCACTGTTTACAAACCCACACCTCAAACCAAAGAGCTCAACCGAAGTGAATTTTTCAGGGGCCAATATTTTTGTCATCCACAGACAGACTGAACACAGAATTTGAAATAGTTTCAAAAAGACAAATGCTTATATTTTTTTCCTAAAAGGTAACATTTGTTCGATCAACATCTCATCAGAATTATCTCGTTAACATTTTATTAGCCGCTAACGCTTCTTTTGATGAGGTGTTGGCCGGAAAAGTTTAGATTTTAAAGAAAAATATACGTTTTTGTCGGTTTAATATACATGCATACATACATACTCATATATATATATATATATATATATATATATATATATATATATATATATAAATGTATATATATATATATATATATATATATATATATATATATATATATATGAGTATAGATAGATAGATGTGTGGATTAATATCTATGTGCATATGTATGTCTCTGTCAGTGTACGTACGACATTTGCAGAAATATAAACATACAAACACCTATAAACGCACTAAAATTCACAACTGCAAACATACACATACAGGCACACAGACACACTCATATATATATATATATATATATATATATATATATATATATATATATATATATATATATATATATATATTATATATATATATAAAGACGGCTTTTATATAATCATGCATTCCAGTTCGATCTCCAAGAATAGAAATCGGATGCTTACATTAGAAATATGTTTATGTCCGATAATCTTTCCAATTTTTTCTTCTTTGTTAGATTTTGAAAATTTCGGTGTTGAAAAAAATATTGATGTTATTTTTCAAACAATGCATTAATTGTATCATCAGCTAAAATTATAAAAGAATTGATGGCGAAAAGTATATGAATTATTTCGTAGGTAGAAGGGTTCAGAATAAATAACAATTTAAAATGAATTAAATAGAAAAGAAATAATGAGAAATTGAATAAAATGTGGAAAATCTATTAAAAAAAAACTATGAAAGAAAATAATTTAAATTTAAAAAAAATAATAATATAGAAAAATCACAGATATCAGCGTATTAATAAAAATAGTCAGAGGTAACATAAAATAAGTAAAAACGGAATTACAAACCAAAGGTAAAATTACAACTGAGCAACAAAACTCAAAGAAAGGAATGGAAAACGGAAATCAACAAAAATATAATTGAAAATAGATAAAACGCGGAAAGAACATTTATTACTCTAAGATAAATGGTTTAATAAATCCAAATAATAATTTGTGGACGTTACAGGTTGCGATGAGTAAATTGTCGCCATTTTATATCTTTAATTTGGCGCATGCGCTTTGTTTGTTTTTGATTTTGTCGACTTCACTGCATCGTTGGGTTAGTTGGAAATAGTTATAGAGTAGCAAAGAACTTGCGCCGGTTCGCGTTTGTAGAAAAAAAGGTTGTAGATTGGGGGAAAAAAAGAATCCCTCCCCTAATTCACAAGTTCGCGTAAAATATTTTCTATCAAGGTTGTAAAGTAGACAGTATTTTGAAATGCATATGAGATACAAATAAAATGAAAATACAATTAAAAAATCAATTAAAAAATTGAAATAAAAAATAAGTAAATCAAATCAAATGAAATGAAAGAAATAAATCTCATTCATTTGTGCGGACCTCGTTCCCAATCGCCATTATACATTACATCAGGCTAGACAATTTCAAACGTTCCAGCTTCCCAAAGAATATCAGAATGGAGACAAAGGAATTCTGACTACGACACAACCAGAACATTGGTTCTTGATAATGACGGCGAAAGTCGAAAGGACTTGAACTCTTTATTCACAGCAAAATACTCAATACCGTGGAGATGAAAATTGTAAAAAAAAAGAATAAAAAAATACCTTGTTATTTCTTTTTAATCAAATTTGATTGGATGAATACTTGCTGCATAATTATAAATATAACACATACAAACACACACAAACACACACACAAATAAACAAACACAAACACAAAAACAGACACACACAAACACACACAAAAACACACACACAAACACACACACACACACAAACACAACCACAAACACAAAAACACAAACACATACGCAAAAACACACACACAGACACACACACAAACACACACAAACACCCACACACAAACACACACACAAACACACACAGAAACACATACAAACAAACAAACACACTCACAAACACAAACAAAAAAACACACAAACACACACACAAGCACAAACACACAAACACACACACAAACATTAACACACACAAACACACAAACAGACACACACACACACACATAAACACACCCACCCAAACACACACACAAACACAAACACACAAACAATAAACACACACAAACACACACACAAACTCACACAAATACACACACAAACACAAACAGACACAAACACACACACAAACACACACAATTACAAACACACAAACACACACAAAATAACAAACACACACACACAAACACACACACAAACACACACACAAACACAAACACACAAACACACACAGAAACAGACAAACACCCACACACAAAACACACACACAAACACAAACACACACAAACAGATACACAACCACACACAGAAACACATAGAAACAAACACACAAACACACTCACAAATACACACACAAACACACACACAAACACACACACATAAAAACACACACACAAATACAAACACACACAAACACACACACAAAAACACACACAATCACAAACACAGACACACAAACACACAGACACAAACACAAACACACACACAAACACACACAAAAACCCACACACAAACACACACAAACACACACACAAACAGATACACAAACACACTCAGAAACACATAGAAACAAAAACACAAACACACTCACAAACACACACACAAACACAAACACACACACAAATACACACAAAAACACACACACAAACACACACACACACACACAAAAACACTAACACAAATACAAACACACACAAATATACACACAAAAACACACACAATCACAAACACACACACAAACACACATACACAAACACACACACAAACACACAAACACAAACACACACACACAAACACACAAACACACACACAAACACAAACTCACAAACAGACACACAAACACACACACACAAACACACAAACACGCACAAACACACACACAATTACAAACACACACACACACACAAACACACACACAAACACACACACAAACACAAAAACACATACACAAACACACACACAAACACAAAAACACACACAAACGCCAACACACAAATGCCAACACACAAACACACACAAACACACACAAAAACACATACACAAACACACACACAAACACATACACAAACACACACAAAAACACATACAAACACACACGCAAACACATTCACAAACACAAACACACACACAAACACACACAAGCACACACACACAAACACACTCACACAAACACACACACAAAAACACACACACTAATACAAACACGCACAAACACACACACAAAAACACACACAAACAAAAGCACACACTCACTCACACGCACAAACAAACACACACAAACACACAAACACAAACACAAAGGCACAAACATAAAAACACACAAATACACAAACACATACACAAACACACAAACACACACAAAAACAAACACACACACAAATACAAACAGACACACACACACAAAAACACACACAATTACAAACACACAAAAACACTCACAATAACAAACACAAACACACATACAAACATACACACAAACAAAAACACACAAACACACACACAAACACACACAAAAAACACACAAACACACACACAAACACTAACACACAAACACACACACAAGCAAACACACAAACGCTCACACCAACATACACACACTCACAAACACACACACAAAGACACACACACACAAACAAATCAACTCACACACAAACACAAACACACACAATCACACCCAAACACAGACACAAACACACAAACAATAAACACAAACACAAACACACACACAAACACACCCGAACACACACACACGCAATCACACACACAAACACACACACAATTACAAACACACAAACACACACACAGTTACAAACACACACAAACACAAACACACACACAAACACACACAAACACACACAAATCACATACACAAACACACACACAAATACACACACAAACACAAAAACACACACAAACACACACACAAAAACACACACACGAACACACACAAACACCCACACACAAACACCCACAGAAACACACACACACACAAACACATACACGAACAGAAACACAAACACACACAAACACACACACACAAAAACACACACACAAATACAAACACACACAAACACACACAAACACTCAAACACACACACAAACACAAAGACACAAACATAAAAACACACAAACACACACACATACACAAACACACAGACACACACACAAACACACACACAAACACACACAATCACAAACAAACACACACACAAACACACACCAAAATACACACACAAACACAAACACACAAACAAAAACACACACAAGCACAAACACACACACACACACAAACACGCACAAACACAAACACACAAACACAAACATAAAAACACACAAACACAAACACACACAAACTCAAACATACAAACACACACACACACAAACACACAAACACACACACAAACACACACACAATTACAAACACAGAGACACACAATTACAAACACACACACAAATACACACACAAACACAAACGCACAAACACACACACAAACACACACACAAACACACACAAACACACACACACAAGCACACACACAAACACACTCACAAACACACACAGACACACAAACACACACACAAAAACAAAGACACACAAACACATGCACAAACACGCACACCAACATACACACACTCAGAAACACACACACAAACACACACACACAGACAAAACAACGCACACACAAGCACACAAACACATACACATATATGTATATATATTAAAGACGACTGACAAGGAATTGCGATTAAACTTTTACTGCATTATCCTCTTTTATTCGTATCAGTTTCTTCTCGATATAAAGTGTGTAAAATTGTTTCTTATATTCTTTTAACTCTCGGATATCTGTATACGTGTGTACGTGTGTGTATCTGTGTTTGTGTGAGTGTCTGTGTGTGTGTGTGTGTCAGCGTGAGTCAGTGTGCGTGTGAGTGTCTGCGTGCGTCTGTGTCTGTATGTGTGTCTGTGTGTGTGAGTGTGTGTGTACGTGTGTCTGTGTGTGTGACATTGATTGTGTCAGTCTGTGTGTGTCGTTGTGTTTGAGGCAGTGTATATGTGTGTATGTGTGTATTAATGTGCGTGTATTTGTGTCTGTATCTGTATCTGTGTCAATGAGTGTGTGCCAATGAGTATGTGTGCCTGTGTGTGTCAGTGAGTGTGTGTGAATGTTTGGGTGGGTGTGTCCCTGTGTGTATGTTTGAGTGTATGCGTGTGTGTGTGTGTGTGTCAGTGTGTGTGTTTGTGTTAGTCAGTGTGTGTCAGTGTGAGTAATGTAAATATGAAATAAACTTTAACCTACATTCTTTTTTATGACTATAAACTTACGTCCCAGTGGATAAAAGCATTAGTTGAAGTGATCCAAAAAGTGACTCGACCCAAAGATTTGTGAGTTCAATCCCTGGCCACAGCAGAGAGTACAAAAGTTTGAAGTTTTATGTTACTAAAGGGAATTAACTGAAACTGGAATAGGACACTCAACCCTTATATGTACTGAATAAAGGATTCGGTTCGCAATTCCAACGCAGAGTAAGGCCAGAGCGTACAACGGCCGAAACGTTGTGAATATGGCAGTAAAGATGAGGATAACAGTCCGAACGATGTAAATAGTGTAAATGGTTACAATACGCAATCATAGAAATATAGGCAGATACTGAAGAAGTCTGGTGCTTACAACGACCGAAACGTCGTGAATATTGCAATAAAGACGAGGACCACATTCCGAACAATGTAAATAGTGTAAATAGTAACAATTCCTAATCTCAGAAATATAGAAAGGTCTTGAAGAAGTCCGGAGAGTACAACTGTAGAAACGTCGTGAATATGACAAAAAAGATGACAACAGTCCAAACAATGTAAATAATGTAAGTAGTTACAATGCGTCATCTCAGAAATATAGATAGATCCTGAAGAAATCCGGACCGTACAACGGCCAAAAAAGTCAACAAAGGACAATTTCTAGATAGTGTAAATAGTTACAATACTTCGTCTCAGAAATATAGACAGATTCTGAAGAAGTTCGGGGTGTATAACGGCCGAAACGTCGTGAATATGGCAATAAAGATGAGGACAGTACTCAGAAAAATGTAAATAGTGTAAATAGTTACAATACCTCATCTCAGAAATATAAACCGATCCTGAAAAAGCCTGGAGCGTACAACGGGCGAAACGTCGTGAATATGGCAATAAAGATGAGGACAACAGCCAGAACAATGTAAATAGTTACAATAATTTATCTCTGAAATATAGACAGATCCTGAAGAAGTCCTGGGCGTTCTAGGGCCGAAATGTCATGTATATTGCAATAAAAACAAGGACCACAGTCTGAAGAATATAAAGAGGATAAATTCTATAAAAGTTATTTTTTCGTTTGTACACATATTTAAGTTGCTATTCCGGATTTCTATTAAATTAACAGTGAAATTAATAAGAAATGACCTAGAGTGAGGAGTCTTACTAAAGAAGGAGTGTGCCTTAGATAGAAATCGAACCTCTATTCCATTTTTCATAAGGGCAAACACATTTGAGCCAAAGTGTGCTCTGACAGTTCGGCTATGCAGAGATTCCTGCTAGGGTACGAATCTTATGCTTGCACAAATAGATTCGCAGATATTCCTTCGAGAGAACGTCTTTTAGTTCAAAAAGTCCAGATGAAAAATATTGGATGAAGGTTCGATTCCTGTCGAACGTATAAATCTTCTTTGCTATGCCTTCTTAATCTAGTCCTGTTGTTCTTAATTCAAATGTTTAATAGAATAAAGAAAAGTGATAGCAACTAAAACTAAAAATACTAAAAATAACCTTTATGGCAATAAGATGAATAATCTTGTAGACGCGTGTATTCTCGGCGATATTATTTCATACATTTATTTGCAGTCATAAGTATGTAAAAGATGCAGATTTGTGCGTGTGTATATGTATGGCTGTATGTATATCGGTGTATGAAAATGTGAGTGGGAAATACATAAATACATAATCTTAACACAGATATATTTCCTTGTACATGTTCTTATATACCTAAACATTTTCAAGTGTTTCTCTCTTTTTATTTTGTTTGTTTCTATCTATCTATCTATCTATCTATCTTTTATGTTGTTTCAATCTATCTATCTCTTTATTTTATTTCGGTTTAACTATCTATCTATCGATCTATCTATCTATCTATCTATCTATCTATCTATCTATCTATCTATCTATCTATCTTTTATGTTGTTTCAATCTGTCTATCTATCTTTTTATTTTATTTCGATCTATCTATCTATCAATCTATCTATCTATATATCTTTTATGTTGTTTCAATCTATCTATCTATCCCTTTATTTTATTTCGGTTTATCTATCTATCTATCTCTCTATCTATCAATCTATCTATCTATCTATCTATCTATCTATCTATCTTTTATGTTGTTTCAATCTGTCTATCTATCTTTTTATTTTATGTCGATCTATCTATCTATCAATCTATCTATCTATCTATCTATCTATCTATCTATCTATCTATCTTTTATGTTGTTCCAATCTATCTATCTATCTCTTTATTTTATTTCGGTTTATCTATCTATCTATCTATCTATCTATCTATCTATCTATCTATCTATCTATCTATCTATCTTTTATGTTGTTTCAATCTGTCTATCTATCTTTTTATTTTATTTCGATCTATCTATCTATCAATCTATCTATCTATCTATCTATCTTTTATGTTGTTCCAATCTATCTATCTATCTCTTTATTTTATTTCGGTTTATCTATCTATCTATCTATCTATCTATCTATCTATCTATCTATCTATCTATTTATCTATCTACCTATCTATCCCTATGTATGTACAGTTTTATTTTAGAGAGAGAGAGAGAGAGATGTAATTTTTATTAATAATATTAAGTTCCTTCTACAAAGAGACACTACATAGCAATATGCAATTACTTTGCATAAACATATCGGCTTAAATTTATTTCTTGGCGGTTATATGTATTTTTGATAGATACGTATATTTACCTTTGGCTCCCTTTAAGGGTAGATCACGAAAATGTGTATGAACACATATAGTAGTGTGCGTGTTTGTGTATATATATATATATATATATATATATATATATATATATATATATATATATATATATATATATATATATATATATTCATACACGTAAAGACATATCTACAATTATATACTATACAATTTTATTTGTATACTAATGAATATTTTACACACACACACACACATATATATATATATATATATATTGTACATGTATGGACATTTGATATCTAATTTCATATATGTATAAGAGTGTGTATATTTGCAAATATATAACATTTTATATATGAAGTTATATATTTATGCCTGTGTGATTTCAGTAAATGTGTTTGTATATTTTAGAAACTTTGCTTTTAAAGATTGGATCATGGGCTTTAAGTTAACTTTCTCAAAATTACGAAATAAAAAGATTAACTTAAAAAAGAAATAAAAGTTAAAATAACCCCAGCCTGTAAAAGTAGCCAATCCAGGAATAAAGATGAAAAGAATAAATACTAGAAGATTCCATTTCCATTAATGAAAGAGGCACACCTCTGCTTAGTTTCTCTGTTTTCCTCTCAGTAAAGTCCGAATGTTTGATTTAAAAAAAATGCTATTTGTAGATTTTACCGATTACCGTTGCAATTTTTTTTTCTGTGAGTAAAAGCGGTGTTTTCTGGACGGCTTCTTGTTTGATGCGACTGTGAGAATGCCAAAAAAAAAAAAAAATAAATAAAATAAAAAACATGGATCTATTTTATTTGATTCGAATGAAAGTGGAATTAAAAATGACGCCATGATGAAATAACAGCGAATCCAGCTGCAGCAATAACAACAACAATAAAATAAATAATAATTTTTTTTTAAATAATCAAATAGAGTAAGACTATCATAGTGAAATGTGAATGGAAACAGTTTGATAGAGAGAAAATTCTTTGGTGCATCGTTAGAAAAAGACGGACAAGGAGTTAGAAATATGGATGCAGACAGCATGGGGTACTTTTGAGCGGTAGGGGGCACTTCGTTACCGCCGACTCAACACCGGCCAACTGGTGTTGGCCGTCATAGTATACACATCTCTTAGATCGGTTTTCAATCGAAGAGATTGTGAAAGTTTGTCTGTTTTGCAGACTGTTCTTTTTCCCAAATATTTTCATCTGAATATTTAAGGGGAATTGCATACAATTTTCAATAAATTTTTAAACTAAAAATACAGTCATATATTAAAAAATGACCCTTAACAAATTACATTTATTTGGTTTTAAAAAGTTATATTTGAAAATGATTCTTAATAAATTGCTTTCATTCGGTTTTAAAAATTTATCATTTAAAAATTATCCTTAAAAAATTACTTTTACTCGGTTAGAAAGAGTTGTTTTAAAAATGATCCTTAATAAATTGTTTTTATTCGGTTTTAAAAAGATATGTTTTTAAAAAAGATCATTTATAAATTAATTCTATTCGGTTTTAAAAAGTCACGTTTTAAAAACGGTTCTTAATAAATTAATTTTATTCGGTTTTAAAAAGTCGGCGAAAGAATTTCATAGTTTGTATGTTGTTGAGTCGGCGGCGTTGAGTTGGCGGTGATGAGTCGTGCTCGACCTACGTTTGCGTACCAACTACAAGTGCCGAAATAATTAATTTTTTTGCTTTAATTTTCATTATCAGTACAGTGCTAAACTAGTACAAAACGTTTATTATTTTCCAAAATATTTACCGGTACTAATTCCTGAACAGCTTAGTTGATGAACAGAAAAATCCACACTATTCAGGCGGCATATATAGCAGTACTGATATACTGGTTAGGTTGATAGTAAAAGGGACAAGCTAACCTGGAAATTACAAATTGGGGATATGGAAGTCAAAGAATTACAATTTCGAGATCTGGGAAGCAGATTTAGAGAGGATGGAATATGGGAGAGGTAAATCCAAAGGCGCATTTGGATAAAGAAAGATGCCTTCGAAAAGCTAACCAAAGTATTAAGAAACAGTAACCTTTAGGTTAAACAAATACGAGTTTTTTTTTATAAAGTGTTCTATTCAAAATTCCAGCATATATCACATGAAGAAGGTCGCAGAGTACAACGGCTGAAACATCGTGAATATGGCAATAAAGATGAGTCCGAATGATGTAAATAATCTGCTTCCTTGTTAATGAACTTAATTCCATACTAAATATGAAGCTAAACATCGACATCGTGCTGATTTGCAATTTTGCAATTTTATTGCTTTTCAAAAGATTTCCCGGTCCTATTGTCCGACCCGAAGTATTTATTGAGCTTCGATAAAAAAAATCCTGTCGAAATATTTCTTTGAAATAGCAACATTTATTTTCAAAGTTGAAACATTCCCATCGGGATGTCTATTCCATACAGCACTTGTCTATGCTATAAAAGAGTAGATATTTTTTCAATAAAGACAATGCAGATGTAACATGCAGACGAATTTATCGACTGCTGTAGAAATGGGGAGAAAATATTGTAATAACTTGAAAATCAGCATACGAAATTCATGGCCTTAATATGGGCTCGAACTGCTTTGCAATATACACAAATATTAAAATGACCACTACTCGTGGGATAACTGGATCGTTACACATGGATAGGCATTAATCAATCGATCCATCGATTGATTGATATGAATAGAACGAGACAGTAGAAAAAGTGAGAAATGAATGCGGGTGTAGACTGCCCGATTAATAGATATACAGATTGAATAATAGAGACTGTGATTAATGAAGTAAATAAAAGATCGATAGCGAGACAGATATGAACAGACAGTGATAGATAGATAAATAGATAGATAGATAGATGCAAATAGAGTGAGATACATAGACAGATACGAAGGAACTGAAGTAGATAGACAGACACACTAACAGACAGGCAGACAGACCCACATATATTTGAATTGGACAATGTCCGACAATTTATATAAAGGCATTTATGATATGTTTAACGTTCTTTTTATAGATACAAGTATTTAAGCAAATGCTCTGTTTTATAATAAACAGTATTAAATAACATTTACCGGCCTGAATGTCCGAGAAATTTTCATAGATTCAGAAATTCTGTCGGAGAGCGAAAATTTTCTATGAAAATTTCTCGGACATTCAGGCCGGTAAATGTTATTTAATACTGTTTATTATAAAACAGAGCATTTGCTTAAATACTTGTATCTATAAAAAGAACGTTAAACATAATATATATAAATGTTTTTAAATATATATATATATATATATATATATATATATATATATATATATATATATATATATATATATATATATAGAGAGAGAGAGAGAGAGAGAGAGAGAGATAGATAGATAGATAGATAGATAAATAGATCATACATACATACATACATATATAGATGCAAATAGAGTGAGATACATAGACAGATGCGAAGGAACTGACACACTAACAAACAGGCAGACTGACCCACATATATATATATATATATATATATATATATATATATATATATATATATATATATATTATATATATATAGATAGATAGATTGATAGATAGAGAGATAGATAGATATGAACAGAGTGATAGATAGATAGATAGATAGATAGATATGAACAGACTGAGATAGATAGATAGATAGATAGATAGATAGATAGATACATACATACATACATACATACTGATAGGTTGTAATAGATAGACGGATAGATACGAAGGAACTGAAGTAGATAGACAGACACACTAACAGACAGGCAGACTGACCCACAGATAGATAGATAGATAGATGCATAGAAACTGATATAGATAACTTGAGAGATACAAAGAAAACCCTTACAGCAACACCAACAAAAAAGAAAAAAAAGAAATGTATTTAAAGAAAGTTGTCTGGGATGGATAGGGTCACGTGATCTCTGTTCGTGTCATTTTTGAACATTTATGACAAAACCAGATGTCACAGATTTATTTTTGAGAAGCTCTAAAACTGAAAGAAAAAGTTAGATATTTGTAGATACAAGGGACGAGAGAGAGAGAGAGAGAGAGAGAGAGGGGGAGAGGGAGAGAGAGAGGGAGAGAGAGAGGGAGAGAGAGGGAGAGGGAGAGGGAGATCTAGAGAAAAAATGCTGGCCTCAAATAATAATTGTAATTAAATATAAGAGAAAAAAAAAAGAGGGAAATTATATAAATTTAATTTTATCGTAAATCAAGAAAAAGCCTCCCGCGAAAGCGGAATATTTTGATCCATATTCTCTTCTCTTTCTGTTCATCTTTTTCTATTCACCTCTCTCTATCTCTCTCTCTCTCTAAGACTGCTCTTTTTTTCTTCATCTTTTTTCTCTCTCAATCTCTGTTTCTTTCTCAGCCCCACCACTCTCTGAGACAAGGATTGAAACAAAAACACTTAGATATATACATACCATTATATGCTTTGTAGAAGCAGATGTGTAATTACATAGATAAAACATTTTTTTTTTAAAGTTCTACAATTCAAAGAGGCATGGACAGAAAATGTAAATAGAAAATATAAATTGAAAAAGCAATGATAATTATTTAATAACAATAATATAAACTTGCGTAATATTATTGATACGACTAATAACATGCGAGAGGAATTGGCATAGAACGTTATTCTAATCGGATGATTTGATTTATGTATGGCTGCGTGAACGAGTGGTAAGACGGTTTGCTTCCTAATAGCCAGGTTCGAATCTCACCATGGTCGATTTATCAGGGTGATGACTTGATAATATCTGCGCGATAGATTTAGAAATTGAGTAAAAACATACGACGAGTTATACCTTGAACCATTCGGAAAACGAGTTATGCCTTGAACCATTCGGAAAACGAGTTAAGCCTATGACCTTTCAGAGATCAAGTTAAGCCATAGACCATTCGGAGAACGAGTTAGGCCTTAAACCATTAGCAGACAGATTTAATCCTTGGACCATTCAGAGAACGATTTAGACCTTGAACCTTTCGTAGAACCGAGTTAACATTTGAACCATTTGGAAAACGAGTTATGCCTTGAACCATTTGGAGATCGAGTTAAGGCTGAACCATTCGGAGAACGAGTTAAACTTTGAACCATTTGGTGACCGAGTTATATCTTGAACCATACAGAAACAGAGTTAAAACTTTTAACTATTAGGAGACCAAGTTAAATTTGAACCATTCGAAGACAGAGTTAAGCCCTGGACCATTCGGAGAACGAGATATGCCTTCGACCATACGGAAACTGAGGTAACCCTGGGACCATTCGGAAAACGAGTTAAGCCTTGGACCATTTGGAGACCGAGTTAAGGCTGAACCATTCGGAGAACGAGTTAAACCTTGAAACATTCAGAGAATAAGTTAAAAGCATGAACAATTAATTGACCAAGTTAAATCTTTGAACTATTCGGTAACCGAGTTAAACCGTGGACTATTCGGAGACCGAGTTAAGCCTTGAATCATTCGGAGCGCGAGTTAATCCCTGGATCATTCGGAGACTGAGTTGATGGTTATTGCTAGCACGAAGTTTTAAAGCATAGTGACCGATGGTTTTGATCTTACTGGCGTGTTAAAAATGACATATAATGCAAAAACAAAAAATTGATCACCACAGACTCTCTCTCTCTCTCCCTCTCTCTCTCCCTCTCTCTCTCCCACTATCTCTCTCTCCTTCCCTCTCTCTATCTCTCTCTCTCTCTCACACAAACACACACACACACACACACACACAGAGTCCTTTACATGTAGACACGGGGGTTGCTTAAAATTGTTGACGCGATTAAGAAGAACGTATCCATAAGAAACAAATTCCGATGTTTGGTCACCTTTGAAGAACGGGAACAATTGGAAAACGCCTCGTATGTATATATACGAGGTCTGTCTGAAAGGTAACAGGACTGGTGCCACAAACAATTTATTTCAATTCCAAACAAGTAAATACATATGTTCCCCTTCAGAGTAACCCCACTCGAATCTAATGCACTTTCCCCGCCTTCTCTGCCGCACTTACGTTCCTCTTGATTATCCCCTTTGTGCATGTGGAAAAGAAAAAAGACACACGGATAAAGAACAGGTGAATAGGAAGATTGTTCCAGTACGGCGATGTTCTTATCGCTAGGAATTGCCGGATGCTCAGAGCGTTGTGATCAGGTGCATTTTCACGGTAAGACGGCCACGATTTGTCCTGTCACAGCTCTCGCCTATTTTCGCGCACTGAGCGAAACAAACGCAAACTTACTGGTTGGTCTTGTGGCAAGAACTCACTGTGGACAATGCCTATAGCTCACACACCACACCCAATTCCGTTAATTTCCAGACAGACCTCGTATAGACATATGAGAAAAAATATCGGTAGAAGTGAAATGCTCAATATCAAGGATAGTGTGTGTGTAGATATAAGCGAAGATTCTGAGTTCATCATGAAGTGACGACAGTCTGATGCATTAACGCAATCTTTAGTCTATGTAGATGACCTGACAATTGCACTCAGCTATGAAACATGCAGTCGTAACACTATAAATATATATATATATATATATAATATTGAATTGAACAACAAGCGGCGACAGACTTGCGTATTTAAACTCTGTTACATTTTTTTGTACTTTATTTACTAGTGAGACAACCAAAATGAGCTGACTCATTTTATAGTTCACCAATAGAAGAAGTTAACCAATCAGAAGGCTCAAAATATTCAATTCGACGTGTATAAAGGCAGCCATTTTTTTTCTCCGATTATTCACTGCCAACCTCAAATATCGAAGAAGTACTGAACAGCTGCTGCTAGTGGTATTGGCGCTGTTTCATTGAGGAGATTACGTACTGCGCTGGATTCTATATTCATAGACTATGGCGAACATGAGCAACAAACTCAATAGTCAAACTATATGCATTGTGCTTTTCTCGACTTTTTTTTCTATAAAAGTCAGTGGTGCATTGTGAATATATGGTTCTAACGGTTATTTTGGTGGGCGGTAACAGTTATGTTTCGAAGTATTCTAAGGGCTATTGAGTGGAAATAATTGTCGATTCGGATGCAGTTTTTGGCTATTTATAATGTTGTTTGTTAACTTCTTTATTTATCATTGGTTATTTTATTGTTGGTTGTTACTATAACGTTTACTTGCGTTTATGTGTTCGTTTATAATTTATTAATTTGTTTATTATTTGTTTAATTATTTTTGTTCATTTGTTTGGTTTTATTTTTTATTTATTTAGGATTCATTTATTTTTGGTTCGTTTTTAGTTTTCGATTTTTAAGTAACGCAGTAAAAATTTCTTTTCGCGTCTGCATTTTGAGATGATATCTGATCGTTTATTAATTTGTATGTGTCTGGGAAGGTAATTCTAGCTAATTTATTTTGGTTGGATTAATTGTTTGAGGCTGATGTACTTTTCCTTATTTTCCATGGTATTTTTGGAGTGATTTGTTTTTTGTTTTTAATCTCCCAGATATATTTAGAAAGTATTGTGCTCTTCGCGTACTTACTATTTGTAAATTATATTTTGTGTGCGTAATTTCTTTGATTCCAGGGCCCTTCAGTTACACCTATATATATTTTTTCTAAGTTATTTGCTGATTTTACAGGGACTTGGTACATCACATTGTTCTGCAAACATTTGCCATTTAAAGGACATTCGTTCGTTTAACTAAGATACTATAATAATTTTAATATAATGGTTGTTTTGTTGACATGATTATAGAGGTTTTTAGTATACGACATGTAATTATAGGTGTTCACGCCCATGATTACATCGAGAAATTTGATCACTTTAACATTAGTTTTTGAGTAATTTTTAGTTTGTGACCCTTGAAGAATTTAATCAGTTCCTTTCTATGTTCTCAATAGATCTACGTAGTCTCCTCCTACTAGGCTGGACTATTTGCCTTTTAGAAACGCCTCAATTATTCTTGGCATGATGAAGAAGTTCCATTCAGACATCTTTTTATATTGACCTCCCCGGGGGTCAGTCGTTATCTATCCTATATATCTTGATAATATTCACCTCTACTTTGTATACCCTTCCAAAAAAAAAAAACCTCTACCTTGAGTGGCTCTTGGATCTTGAATTGGGCGGAAAATAAAAACAAACCTATCAGTAGCCAGACCACATATAGATGATTGACTGAGTTAGATTTGTAACATTTTGAGCGGATGGAATGCCAAAAGAAAATAATATGTCATGAATTGAGACGAGAACAAAAGAAAGAGACAAAAGTATGGAAAAGAATCTCATTGATATTTTGGTGGATGAAAAGGTATTTTCACAATAGAATTCCTTTCTCTAATCATATGTGTTTGGGTTTCTTTCAATGATTCTACCCCCCCCCTCGGGTTCGCTTCTGCCTTGTATCTTAAACGATTATAATTGACAAACGATGCGCGGGTAAAACGGAATTGGTGGACCGAGTTCAAATGATGTCCTAGTTTGTTGCATTCACTCTCGCCCAATTTCTCTGGGAAATTTTTTACTTCTACCAGATTTGGATAAAATAACAGAGTAAACTACGTCTTTTCGTTTTCGGTGGTAACTCCTTTAGGAGTATAAATTTGAATTCAAATATCATAGAGAATGTATCTGTCTATATTTCTGAGGTGAGGTATTATGTACATTATTTACATTATTCGGACTATTGTCCGCATCTTTGTCGCCATATCTATTACAACGATGTACATACCGGCCTTCTTCAGGTGTTTGGAATGTCGAACTTAACCCTTTAATTCGCTCACTGGGGTAGACTGTTCTAGTTCCACGTGCCATGTTTCAATGGAATGTCAGTTATCAGTTCTCTCCTGTTACTTTCCCTCTGAATGTTCTCCACTGTATTAACCGGGTATTGAAATCACACTCTTGTCCTGTCACTGGATCTAACTAACGCCTTTATCCACTGTGCCATGTGTCATTGAGGCCGAAACGTAGTAATAAATATGGCAACAAAGATGAGGAAAATAATCCGAATAATGTAAATAGTATACATAATACCTCATCTCAGAAATATAGACAGATACTGAAAGGCCGAATGGTTGTGAAAAATATGGCGACAAAGATGAGGACAATAGTCCGAATAATGTAAATAGTGTACATAATACCTCATCTCAGAAATATAGACAGATAATGAAAGGCCGAAATGTTGTAATAAATATGGCGACAAAGATGAGGACAATAGTCCGAATAATGTAAATAGTGTACATAATACGTAATCTCAGAAATATAGACAGATACTGAAAGGCGGAAACGTTGTAATAAATATGGCGACAAAGATGAAGACAATAATCCGAATAATGTAAATAATGTACATAGAGAAGACATCAAGGTAACACTCCACAATCCTAAGAATTTAAAGCAATTTCTAGATAATATAATAAACAAGAGCCATGATCGACCACAACAAGGAGGCCATTGTCATTCCAAAAGAGAAGCGATTAACTACATTTGGCTTCTATTTAAATGGACAGGATCACCTCTGTTAAAACCAATTAGACTCTCTTCGGTAAGAGTTTTCTTTCATTTCATTCTAGAATTTTGCGAGTTTCTTCGGTAGCTTTGAAGCTTATTTGACAATGATGTCTCAAAATTGCATCTATCATTATAACATCTGAAATATAATGATGTCTCAAAATTGCATCTATCATTATAACATCTGAAATATAATGATGTCTCAAAATTGCATCTACCATTATAACATCTGAAATATAATGATGTCTCAAAATTGCATCTATCATTATAACATCTGAAATATAATGATGTCTCAAAATTTCATCTATCATTATAACATCTGAAATATAATGATGTCTCAAAATTGCATCTATCATTATAACATCTGAAATATAATGATGTCTCAAAATTTCATCTATCATTATAACATCGGAAATATAATGATGTCTCAAAATTGCCTCTATCATTATAACATCTGAAATATAATGATGTCTCAAAATTGCATCTATCATTATAACATCGGAAATATAATGATGTCTCAAAATTGCATCTATCATTATAACATCTGAAATATAATGATGTCTCAAAATTGCATCTATCATTATAACATCGGAAATATAATGATGTCTCAAAATTGCCTCTATCATTATAACATCGGAAATATAATGATGTCTCAAAATTGCATCTATCATTATAACATCGGAAATATAATGATGTCTCAAAATTGCATCTATCATTATAACATCTGAAATATAATGATGTCTCAAAATTGCATCTATCATTATAACATCTGAAATATAATGAACTGCTAAACAGTATTGATAATGATATACAGACCAAAGGTTTTAGGCAAGCTTCTGGATTTCGAAGAATTGTCTGCAAATTGAAGGTTGTGTAGCTTTTTCAAAATTAATTTATTAGCACACATCGGTCCGGAGGGACTTTCACTTCCGGAAAGGTATTATCGTTTATCCAACAACAACAACAACAACATCAAAAACAACAACAAAATTTTGCCATTGCTGTATAAAGTTTTCTTAAAACTTTTAGCTTTTTTTACCTAGTCTACATTGTTGACAAATGGTAGTCTTAGTGCTGGCAGATTTTAAATTGTAGGTAACCCTCTTCCAAAACAATGGATACCATGCGCTAATGGGTTAAATAGTTTAGTAGGTTAGTACTTAGTTGGAGTTAAGCCAAAGAAGGCTTTAAAATAATTAAATCCATAGCTTTATCCTATGATGCACACACACACACACACACACACACACACACACACACACACACACACACACACACACACACACACAACACACACACACGCACACACACACACACACACATATATATATATATATTTAACATGCAAGGTGTATTAACACGTGCGATACCCTGTCTTCATCAGCCGCCGATCAGGGGTGATATCACGGTTTCGGTGGCTATGGAGGGACCGCAACCACCAGCGCCACCAGCAGCGTTTGCCACCAGGCAGGGTATGAAGATAAGATAATCAATCGTTCCTATATATATATATATATATATGTATATATATATATATATATATATATATATATATATATATAATTGAATACAGAGGTCAATGCTGCTTCAGACTTGAACGCAACCGTCAGTTTATTTTAATTCAGGAAAGATTTCGGATTTATTGACCAAAACAGCCTTACTGTCGATTGAAGTTTATAACATTTTTTGCCCTATGGCCTGAAGATTGCGTTGAAGCATGAAACACACTGTTGACGCTTGGTGTTGACCAAGGCGTTAAATTTAACGTTGAAATCGTTCCCTCTCTGATACTGAATATATTTACCCTTAATGTCCTCATTCGCCGATTGAGAGAAAGGGCATTTAAAAACAGTGGCTGCATCGCTCTTCAGTTATGAATTAAGCGCTCTTGGTTACTGATTTGGTATTTATATACATCACGTATATAATACGTTAAAACATTCCCTTTCTTTGCCGTGCGTTGATAGCTTAGGGGTAGAATCTTTGACCTATGACAAATAGGTTATATGACCTATATATATATATATATATAATTATATATTTATGATTAGTATAAATATAAAATTTATCCCTTAGCTGATTGATATTACTACCTTTAACATCCATCTTCGAGAGTTTCGTAGACGAACCGTTCATCAATCAAGCCGCCCACTCATGTACATATACTAATACTATTTGTAGTTTAGCGGCGTATCTATGTGTCTATCAATATTTGAGCAAATGTCTGTAATCATGATAATACTGTTAATGACAAGAGTGAGATTAGCCATTTTGATTCAGGGAAGATTTCGCATTGATTGGCCGAAATAGCTGGCCTGACTGTCAGTTGAAATTTATAAAATCTTTCTCCCTAAGCAGTTTTCGGTGAAAATAGGCTTCACATGTTCACCTGTCATCGATCTTTCTTGTATCGATGGGCGTTTCCTTCCTAGCCTATTGTTTTAAGTAGTGGGGAACGTCAACATATTGATTATGTGGTTATTGTCTCATCTACACCTTTTTTCAAATTAATTGAAACAAGACGAATACATCCGTTATTTACTTTTTTCGTAATTTTTCCATGAAACATGACCCAGTGCACATGTTAGTACTTTATATGTTCATTCCACGAAGTCCATCCTTGCAGATTGACCACAGATTCTCGATTGGATTTAAATCAAGAGAGTTTCTGTGTCATCTACATTATTTTGATTTGCTGACTGGTAATTTTTGCCAGTGTGTTCGTGCAGAGTTACAATTTTAGTAGGGTTTCTTGGAGTAATGTCCATCGCAGACAATATCCGTAGGACAACTAATCGACAGTCGAGACAATGGTGTCTGGCTGTGATGAAAATCTGTTGCGATCACCGATGACGCAATATATTTTAAGGCCAAAAACAAATTTCATCATACACCTCGAAAAAAGATTACTATTACTGCACACTACTGCAAATGACCTAATCTGAGGAAAAAATAGAAATCGATTACACCCTGTCACTCCAGTGGGTCTAAAACTGACCAGATGATGAAAGAAAGGAAACTAAAGCAGATGTTTCAATTAATTTGCAGAAGGGTGTAGTTACATGTTTTACACATTTTAGTTGTTGTCGCTGTTGGAAGTCTTTGGGTAAAGAGGTTTCTTTTATTTGTAAAGATCTTTGTGATTTGATAGCGCCAGTCTATAGGATCTTATGTCGTCTTCTTTAAGGCCCAGAGGATTCAGTTGCTTGAAGGTAATTTTAATCATTGCTCTGAGAAAACTATTGTCTATAGCTGATAGTTTAGATATTTCTGAATGAGGTTGACACCATACATGACATCCACATAAGAGTCTCGATCTGACCAGGCTATTTAAGACATGCTTCGAGCTTTTAAGTTAATATCTTTTGTTTTGTAGTATTTTATTGAGTTAGCCAAAACTAAAACCAAGCCGTCCGAAATGTAACGGGACTGGGTGTTCAGTGTGAGCTATGGGCAAAAGAGAAATAAGTGGATACCATCTAACATGATATCTTGGGATTATATAACTGTAATCTACGGCGTTGGATTCGCTCAGTGTGCGAGAAAATATCAGGGTTATGGCAGGACAAATCGTGGCTGGTTTACCACGACGATACACCTGCTCACAACGCCCTGAGTATCTGACAGTTCCTGACCGAGAAGAACATCGCGGTACGGGAACAACCTCCCTATTCACCTGATATTGCTCCCTGTGACTTTCTTCTTTTCCGCAAGCTCAAGGGATCATCAAGAGGACCCGTTTTGAAGGCGTGGAGATAGTCAAGATGGCCGTAACAACGGAGTTGTGGGACATCCAAGAAGAATCCTTCCAGGAATGCATAGAACCGTCGGAGAGAAGGCTTGAAAAGTGCATTAGACTCGAGGGGGGTTACTTTGAAAGGGAAACCATGTAGTTTGTTGTTCGGAATTGAAATGAATTGTTTGTGACACCAGTTCCGTTACTTTTGAGACACAGTTCGTATGTTTAATTTATGTATCTCGTATAGTACGCGTTTCATAATTAATCCATACCCCGTGGTTATCTTAATAGTACAAATAGTAGTTACGTCATATAATGGGTCGAGCAAATAAATTTTTCATCACATCCTTGTAGAACATCTTTAGAAGTAAACATAATATAGTATTTCGGGTAAGATCAGTGAATTACGAAATTGTTTTCATACATCCTAATGTCCGAGGAAGAAATGGAAGGTAGAAATAAATAAATAAATAAATAGAAATAGAAAGAGAAAGAGAGAGAGAGAGAGAGAGAAAGAAAGAAATAGAAATAGAAAGAGAGAGAGAAAGAAAGAAAGAGAAATAGAAAGAGAGAGAGAAAGAAAGAAAGAGAAATAGAAAGAGAGAGAAAGAAAGAAAGATAAATAGAAAGAAAGAAAGATAAATAGAAAAAGAGAGAGAGAAAGAAAGAGAAATAGGAGGAGAAAGGGAAAGAGGGGAGAAAGAAAGAGAAAGAGAGAGAAATAGAAAGAAAGAGAAATAGAAAGAGAGAGAGAAAGAAAGAAACAGAAATAGAAAGAGAGACAGACAGAAAGAAAGGGAAATAGAAAGAGAAATAGGAAGAGAAAGAGAAATAGAAAGAGAGACTGACAGAAAGAAAGGGAAATAGAAAGAGAAAGGAAGAAAGAAAGAAAGAGAAATAGAAAGAGAAAGACAGGGAGAAAGAAAGAGACATAGGAAGAGAAGAGGAAAGATAGGGAGAAAGAAAGAGAAATAGAAAAAGAAAGAAAGAAAGAAAGAAAGAGAAATAGAAAGAGAAAGAGAGAGAGAACGAAAGAGAAGAGGAAGAGAAGGAGAAAGAGGGGGAAACAGAGAAATAGAAAGAGAAAGAGAGGGAGAGAAATAGAAAGAGAAAGGGAGAGGAAGAAAGAAAGAGAAATAGAAAGAGAAAGAAAGAAAAATAGAAAGAGTGAGAGAGAAAGAAAGAAAAAGAAATAGAAATAGAAATAGAAAGAGAGAGAGAGAGAAAGAAAGAAAGAAAGAGAACTGGGATGAGAGAGAGAGAGAGAGAGAGAAAGAGAGAGAGGAACCAAACAGTTACATCTGATTGATCTAGTAGCATGCGGATGGTTTAATGTTATAGAAGAGAAAATATACTTTAATTCATTAAATAAAAAAGTGGGGAAAAGGAGATCCAAAAAATGTTGGAGAAATATGAATGAGAATAAGATTAAATAAATAAAAAGTAAAAATAAAAAAATAAACCTTGAGGAATGAAGAGGATTTTTACCATTTAATTTTTATCTGAAGTCATTTTTATGTAATTGCAAAGATCGTACTAAGACCGATGCGTGCTTCTTCTACTTGTGCTATTGACAGTTCAAGGTAGCCGCGGAATTAGATTTTTTTTTTAAATGAAATAATATCAATAAAGAAAATTGAACAATCTTTAAATTGAAAAGAAAAATAAGTCAACATAAATAAGCAAAAATATTTTTCAAAGAAAATAACGAAAGAAAAGAAAAAACAGTTGAAAATACTTTCAATCATATTTAGTCCGGGCAAAAATAAATTAAAAACCTAATATAGGTTATCTCCCCTTTCTTATGTCAGCCATTTTTTTTAATCCCATCAATGATTTCACATTTCACATGTTTGTAATAAATTAATTGCTTTTTTTTTTTTTTTTAAATAAATAGGCCTGAAAAATAACCATAGAACAATCGAAAAGTGAAAGGGAGCATTTTTATTCTTTCTTGTCACTTACTTTCTTGCAAATGAAATGATTTTGATCGAATAAAAATAAGCGAGTTCATGCCAGCACGGCTGCTGTTTCTCTAATCCGACGCCTACGATTTCAAAATTTCCCTGGTTTTGAACATCACTTTCTATTCTTTGCTCTTCTTTTTCTTCTTCTTATTTCTCTCTTTCGACTTAAAAAAAAAATCTCTGTATTTTTCGCAAACATTTTTTCTTCTTTTTCTCTCTCATCCTGTTGCATCTTTACTGCATTCGTTGGCCTATTCTTGACGTGTCGTTAAAAGAGAATTCCAGTCATGATCAGCGGCAATAGATTGATGTATATAAATAAGAACATACATCTGTGTACTGAGTGTGTAAATTAATAGTTTGTAAAACCCTATTTATCATCTCTCAGTTGTGTCTCTGTTTTTGGGCAGAATGCGCTCAGGGGCGACACCGTCAAATGACAGAGTCGCAACTAAGAAGAATTATACTGAGAGGTGCCCAGCCCTTGGGAAAAACTGCTCGAGGCCGCGCTCTTTCCTTGCATAAGTGAGAGAGATCGGTGCTCGCAGCGAGGCCAGCGCAACAGACGGTTGCGGGAATCCGGGCAATTTTTGTTCGTAGCCCTGGTGTACGAGCTCGGGATCCCCACATTAAACCCACCTTGTGTCAAAACCTGACCTCGTGTGGTGTTGAGAAAATACAAATAATAATATACATGAGACTGTTTAATTCAAAATAGCCAAAGCAGTAGCTAAGAATATGATGATTAGCAGAGGTTCTTTATTATTAAGAATTTCACTTTATCATACGCGGCCTTTTTTATTTTGAAGTTCACTAGACTGTATGCAAATACTTGAGACGATAATGATCCAATTATCCATTGCTCCTATCCTAGAGCACCGCAAATTTTTCCACCGGTTTGAATTCGCGATAACCGCGTCAACAAAATTTTCTGTACAGTATTTACATTAGTCGGACTATTGTCCTCATCTTTGTCACCATATTTGTCATAATGTTTCGGCCGTTGTACGCTCCGGCCTTCTTCAGGTGGTTGGAATTTCGAACTGAACCCTTTATTTCGATCACTGGGGTAGACTGTTCTAGTTCCACGAGCCATGTTTGATGGATGTCAGTTATCAGTTATCTCCTGCTAATTTTTCCCTCTGAAAGTTCTCCACTGCCTTAACCGGGTATTTTGGGGTCTGTCACTAACCAACGCCTTTATCCACTATGCCATGTGTCCTTGAGGACCTCTGGGTATGCATTTCTGGGTATTATAAACCTAATGTTTACAGCAACCATTTTTACCAGTACTCATATTGCAATTTTGCTGTTATCACCTCATGTTTTTACCAGATCTCATATTGCAACATTTTTTTTTTTTTTGTTATCATTGCTTTTCTCTGGCACTCCTTATTACTGGTTCCCATATTGTATTTATTTCTATGCTTGGCCGACTCAGGAGATTTTTGTGGCCTAGCATATGTGCTGATTCCTTAAGTTTACGAATTATCCAATGGTGTTCCCTGTCTATGATCTCAACCTGATCCCACAGGGGACGGTGATCTCCCTTCTCTCTCCATATGTGGTCAGCCACGCCTGATTTTTCTACTTCCCCTCGCGTTACAGCTTTCTGGTGTTCTTGAAGCCTTACCTTGAGGGGGCGGCCTGTCTCTCCTTTATATAGAAATATAGACAGACCCCAAAATTTTCTGTGTTGTCTTATCAACCAGCGCGTTCAGACAGAGTCCATTGACCTTCATTTTTACAGTATTTTTCGATAAGCAACTATGTAAAGCCGACAAGAATGTGCGGGAAACTGAGACGCTCATTGCTTCTTATTTGGAGAGCCATTATCACCAACGTCCTTAATGCGCAATGAAACAAAAACAAAAAATGCACATTTACATGTTCTGTAACTGCAACGTGTTATTACAAGTTTTACTAAAAATCTCCTATGCTTCTGAAAAGGTTTTGTTGTAATGCTTACTTAGTTGAGTTCAGCCACTCTTAGAGTAAGTCCAGCTCCAGAAACGACTCTATTGACTCAGACGACCGCTAAATACAGGTTTTACTGTCTTGGTGTTTAGCCAAGACCTCCCCACAAGGCGGGATGTGGCACAAGGCTATTTTTACCGTGGGACGATTCCAAGCCCGTAGGCTCAGGCAAAAATATACACGTGGTCGGGTAGCTGACTGTCTCTGCAGACGTGACATTGGCATAGCCACCTCTGGGTTCCTCCATGCCCAAAGGCAGAGAGTTTAACAATCTGAGTACTGTCAAACCCTGAGCTTTAGCTGACTCGGTATTTACCCAAGTCCTACCAACAAAGCGGGGATGGCACAAGGCCGGTTTTTAATGTCGGGCTTTCCGATCTCGTAGACTCTGGCAAAAATTCCCCGTAGACCCCGAAATAACGGGGTCGGGTTGGTCTACCTACCCAGACGAAAGACTGCCCTTCGGTATAGTCTAGGTTCCTCCTTGTCTGGATGGAAAGAGGTCGAAGAGGTTTCGCTGTCTACACCCTCTACGCCCAGTCTCACGTTCCGTTCTCACATTTATCCACATGCGGGCGAGGGTGTGTCCAGCTCGTCGCTTTTTATTACCGCTTTTCTCCCAAGGCCCCCCCCCCCGCCGCATTCAGCCAGAATAACTGTGAAAAAAATGGACCTCGTTTGGTTTGTTCTACCCGACCTGCAATATTGAAATGGCCTTGCACCAAACGATTCTTACCTTTTTCGATCGCCGTTTTGATGGGAGAACACTTTCTCTAATGAAAGTCAGATTCAAGAGATCGTCGAAATGTTATTTTTACGTCAAACCATGCGGTATCTTACTCGAAAGGTATCGAAGGGCTGCGTAATAGAGATAAAGCGAGAGGCAAGATGGGATATGCTGATTTTATTAGTACAGTTCTTCTTCTTCTTCTTCTTCTTCTTCTTCTTATTATTATTATTATTATTATTATTATTATTATTATTATTTTCGTTTGATTTCTGGTGTGTACACATTTCCTTTCGGGTCAAACCCAGAGACCTAAGGTTAAAAATGGCATCATGATATTTTCCACTGGGGAAAAAAACAAACAAAAAAAACAAACATATTTTACATAGACAGAGCCCTTCGTAAGGTGTGGGCTGTACTCGTGAGAAGAATTTTTGTTTAATGCATTGGGTTCCAGGAATCCCTTCAACGAGTTTACTGCAATCTTTCCCAACCAACCCGAGGGCTTCAATACAACTTCTTCTTCTTCTTCTTCTTCTTCTTCTTCTTCTTCTTCTTCTTCTTCTTCTTCTTCTTATTATTATTATTATTATTATTATTATTATTATTATTTTATTTGCCTTGATTTCTGGTGTGAACACATTTCTTTCTGGGTCCTGCCCAGAGACCTAAGGTTAGAAATGGGATCATGACATTTTCCACTGACCAATTTTTAAAAAATACATTTTACATAGATAAAGCCTTTCGTAAGGTGAGGGCTGTACTCGTGAGAACAATTTTTTGTATTTCTTTAAGGCATGAGCTTCCAGGAATCCCATCAATTAGTCTACTGGAGTCTTTTCCAACCGATCCGAGGGCTCCAACTACAACAAGGATAGTTGATGTTCCCATGTGCCACATTTTTGTGATTTCGATTTCAAGGTCCTTGTACTTTGATAGCTTTTGAAGATCTTCAAAGATACATTGCAGTCTGCCATATGAATAAGGAAGCACTTTTTTGTTTGCGACCTCTAATAACAATGTCTAGGCGGTTAGCTTTGATTGTTCTGTCAGTGTGTATTGTGTAGTCCCATAAAATTGTAACAGGTCCTATCTCCGTAACCGGGTCTGGGTGGTGTTTATACAGTTTCGTTTCCGTAGAAGTTTCAGATTTTCCAGTGCAGATATTGGCCAACTCTGTCATACCGGGTTTTATATTCAGTGGGTGTCAATACCGTGCAACCTGATACAAGATGATCAATTGTTTCTGGGTAATTATCACAGAACCCTTATTTTGGGCTAATATTATATTTTAGTATGTGTGCTTGATAATTCCTAGTTAACAAGCACTGATCCTGTGCAGCAAGGATAAAACCTTCATCTTTCAACCCGGCATTATGTAGCCACTGATGGGTACGGGGTTTGTCTACGTCAGCTTGTCTGGTACGGGCAGAGTATTGGCCATGAAGCAGTTTATTTTGCCATTGTTTCTGTATCTGGTCGGTTGCATCTGTCTTTTTGCAGCTTCAGCCGGTTTACCGTGCTGTACTTGTATTTTTGCGCCCATTTGAAACTCCATAATCAATCCCCACTGCGCTAAGATTTCTACATCGTCTCCTGCAAATTTCCAGGATCATTTTGTTTATAAGTAGGTGATCTTTGTAGCCATATGAACATCTCCCGCATCCTTCTGTTCCAGTGGAAGTATGTTATTTGCTTAAAAAAAAGAGTAAGTTCAGTTCGTCAGGACAGATGTGATCAACTTATACGTGGTGGAGAGACATGTTATTGGCCTATAATTTTAACGGATCATCTGATTCACTTGTTTTTGGAATGAGATATGCAATACCATCAGTGATCCATTCCGGGATTTCATTGGGGTTATTTACAAGCGTTGATAGAGTTTTTGCAAGGGTTTTATGGATTGATGAGATATGATAGAGCCATAAATTGGGCACCTTGTCATTTCCTGGGGATTTCCATTTTCGGGATTTCGTTAGAGCCTGCCTAACATTATTTGTGGTTATATTTTCCCATTCTTGCACAGGTGTATCCAGCATTCGTTTTTATTCACGTTTGATCCATTCTGCGTTGAGGGTACATTCCTTTGGGATGCTCCATATATTCTCCCAAGATGTATGTACATTGTCAGTAGATGGTGGCTTTTATTATTACTATTATTATTAGTAGTAGTAATAGTATTTCCTTTGATTTTTGTTGTATAGTAATTTTCTTCCGGGTCCCAACCAAAGACCTAAGGTCAGAGATAGCATCATCCACTTCCCACTGAACATCTTTATAAAAGAATCAAATAAAAATAAAACGAACTCATATCACATAGACACATATTACGAGTGACAGAACTAATTTCAACTCGGAACTAATTTCAACTCGGAACTAATCTCACCTCAGAATTAATTTCAACTCGGAACTAATCTCACCTCAGAATTAATTTCAACTCGGAACTAATCTCACCTCAGGATTAATTTCAACCCGGAACTAATTTCAACTCGTAATTAATTTCAACTCGGAACTAATCTCACCTCAGAACTAATTACAACCCAGAACTAATTTCCACTAGGAATTAATTTCAACCCGGAACTAATTTCAACTCGTAATTAATTTAAACTCGGAACTAATCTCACCTCAGAATTAATTTCAACCCGGAACTAATTTCAACTCGTAATTAATTTCAGCCCGGAACTAATTTCAACTCGTAATTTATTTCAACCCGGAACTAATTTCAACTCGGAAATAATTTCAACTAGGAATTAATTTCAACTCGTAATTAATTTCAACCCGGAACTAATTTCAACTCGTAATTAATTTCAACTCGGAATTAATTTCAAGTAAGAACTAATTTCAACTTGATTTTAAAACCCTAACCCTTAGTTCCGAGTTGAATTAATTCTGAGTCTGCGCCCCCCCCCCATTTTACATTGGTATAAGCCTACGTAATTTATGAGCAGTACTTGTGAGAACATGTTTTTTGTATTTCTCTAAGACATGGACTAGCAGAGATCACTTCACTGACTCTATCAAAACCTTTTCCAATTAAACCGAGTGTCCCAACAAAAATTGGAATTACTGATGTCTTCGTGTGCCACATCTTTTATATTTTATAATTATTATTATCATTAGATGAAGAGAGTTTTGAGAATTATAACAGCAGTTCCGAACAAAGTAATCAATTCTAACTCTGAGAATCACTACTCCAGTAGCTTCATGTCTCGCACTTCCCGTCAGTGAAACTCCCTTCCTCTTACTTGCTTCCCTAATAGCTATAATCTTCAATTATTCAAATGCAATGTCAATCCACATCTCCAGATCCCTTGATCTATTCCCCGTCCTTCTCTTCATACTTTCCTCTATCACGCCTCTTTATTCTTGCTCCCACTCTCTGTAACCCCCCTCGCGTGCTGGTGGCACCCCCTTGATTGGGGTGAAATGCTTAAAAGAAACAAAAAAATACATGATTGTCAGTCCTCTTCTTTATCATATCCACTGTCCCGATCACATGTATAAATATAGTTTTAAGTTTCCACATTTTTGTTACTTCGATTTTCAGATATTTATAATTTGACTGTTTTTGAAAAGATTGGAATCGTGTGGGCAAGTCATATTAATAAATTTTCAGGTTCCTTTTTTAAAAAAAAATCTTTTAGTACGATGTTTGCTTTATTTGCATCAGTTTTCCTGTCTGTAAGGAGTTGGAAAT
Source organism: Acanthosepion esculentum (assembly GCA_964036315.1). Lineage (NCBI taxonomy): Eukaryota > Metazoa > Mollusca > Cephalopoda > Sepiida > Sepiidae > Acanthosepion > Acanthosepion esculentum. The sequence continues at coordinate 77,986,975 of OZ038513.1, forward strand.
TCGACACTATATCTGACATGATTCGTGTCGTTTTGTACCAATTATCCTCGACTTCAATCTGATATTTCGAACAGACATGCCAATGACTATATTGTCCTAGCTAGACCTGTCTCATAATGCATTCTTTCTCAGCAAGGACCGAGCAACCTGATAGGATTTGGTCAACAGTTTCATCAAATTTATGGAATAATCGACAGACATAATTTGAACCATCTTTTCTTATTTATTTTAGACTTGTATACATTCCACAGAATCTTATTCATATGGCAGTCACTGCAGACTGCAATGTATCTTTGAAGATCTTCAAAAGCTATCAAAGTATAAGGACCTTGAAATCAAAATCACAAAAATGTGGCACATGGGAACATCAACTATCCTTGTTGTAGTTGGAGCCCTCGGATCGGTTGGAAAATACACCAGTAGACTAATTGAAGGGATTCCTGGAAGCTCATGCCTTAAGGAAATACAAAAAATTGTTCTCACGAGTACAGCCCTCACCTTACGAAAGGCTTTATCTATGTAAAATGTATTTTTTTTAAATTGGTCAGTGGAAAATGTCATGATCCCATTAAAAAATTCATTTCGACGAACTCTTGAATCTGATTTTCATTAGAGAAAGTGTTCTTGTATCTTCTGGGGAATGTATCTTGAATGTATCTGGGGAATGTATCTTCCATAATACGACCTTCTTTCTCGCTCTTAAGATGGATGATTCTAAGCCATTTTGATCTGTTGGTCGAACATCGACGTCTGGTTCTTCCAGATGCTTTTGGGCACCTTTTTTCTTTTTTAAGCTTATCACCCCAAGCAAGGCTGGAAGCCACTAGCATGCAAGGGGTTACAGAAGGTTTGGAGGAAGAGCAGACAGGAGTGGTAAAGGAGAGGATGTGGAGAGAGAAAGATAGTGGATCGATCAAAGCAAGGGGGTTACAGAAGATTTGGAGCGAGAGCAGATAGGAATGAAAGGTGAAAGGATGTGGAGAAGGGAAGTGGATAGATCAAGGCAACTGGAGATGTCGATTGACGTTACACTTAAATAGTTGGAGATTGTATTTGTCAGGGAAACAGGAATAAGGAAGCGAGTTCCACAGGCGAGATGTGCGAGACATGAAGCTATTGGAGTAGAAGAGACCTCTACATCTAACTGTTTCAACGGTGAAGGGGTGGTAACGGGATGCCAGCCTCGTAGGACGTTTAAATTCATGAGGCCTAGGAACCAGCGAAAGCAGCTCATCGGAGCAATTACCGTGAAAGTATTTGTAAAAAAGACAGAGCGAGGCAACGTCGCGTCTGTGAGAGAGCAACTGCAGACGAGATGACAGATCAGGGCCAATTACATTGCATATCCGTCTCTGGATCTTATCAAGAACTCTGAGGCAAACAACAGGGGCTCCAGACCATATATGGCAGCAATACTCCATGCAAGGGCGAATGGTCGTTCTATACAAGTGTTTAGATCTCCATTTTGATTTATGAGTCTTCATACAAGCTATTTTCGCCAGTAAATTAATTTTCTTTGCAACGGCGGTGGGAGGTTCAGGATATCTGTCGTCTTGAATATTAGTTACATTTTAGAAGTTTCGTATTTCTTGGCTTCGTTTAATGATGGAAGAATTCTTAGCATATGGTTAAGTGTAGAGTCTTCAGATACTTATCTCGTCATTTCTATGTATTTTACAAGACATGTAAAACTAAATTTCTCTTATTACTGCATTAAGATGTAGATGCTTCAAAGATTTGTAATATAGGTTTCTTTTTAATTCTATTATCGATGTTCATCGATTATTATTGAACTAAAAAGTTATTTTCTGATTTTACCTAATAAATCTAGAATGCGTTTTTTTTTAAAATGATAAATCCAATAGATTTCATAACATTTGCTGAAACAACCTAAAAAATTAACTCAAACTTTATTTTGACGTCTAAATAAATCGTTTAAAATTTGACAAACATTTTTCAAAGTAAATTCGAGCTATTTAGATTTAAGTTGTTGGCATAATAATTCAGAACGTACTGCAAACACACACACACACACACACACACACACACACACACACACACACACATATATATATATATATATATATATATATATATATATATATATATATATATATATATATGTAAATATATGAAGAAATATAGTTTTAAGGTGTGCTATATTTATGGGATAAAGTGCTCAATATCAGATATAGAGCGTGTGTAAATATAAAAGTGAATATTGAAGTCAACACTCACAGGCTGTTTCACAATCGACCCGCCTACTGGGGATCGTTTTTACGACGTATGAGGGTCAGGCCACTCAGATCCTAGGAACCGACAGCCAGGCAACCTGCGCGTATTATTTGATTATAGTGGTGAAGGTTTTGTGCACAACCAACCATTTTTGAAGATCCAAATACAGAGTTTGAATTCAGAGCAGTCCTTCTTCTAGAACAAGTTACCATCTAAAAAACACAGTCTGTCCTGCTATTTTTGTGGCATTTTTGTAGGTGTTGTATTATATATTTACTCTGCAAGGGTTCATGTGTTTAGTTCTTGAATTTTCCTTATAAATTTGAGAAGTTCACGAAAGCAATTTCATTACCCTTGCGTGAATTCTTTCGTTTTTCGATTGATATAAGAAACCTCTATCTATCTATCTATCTATCTATCTATCTATCTATCTATCTATCTATCTATCTATCTATGTAAGTCTGTTCATCTCTCTTTATATCTACCTATCTATCTACCTATCTACATCATTCTGCTCGTCGATCTATCTATCTATCTATTTATCTATCTATCTATCTATCTATCTATCTATCTACCTATCTATCTATCTAAGTTTGTTCATCTCTCTTTATATCTATCTACCTATATATATCATTCTGTTCATCTATCTATCTATCTATCTAATTTGATTTGAATTCGTATTGTACATCAACGCGTGCGTAAATTCTGTTTTTTGAGCTGATTGATATAAACATTGATTCCTCAACGTCTTCTTCCATCGATTTGAATCAGATGTAGAACGAGTTTTCTCTCTCCATTAACTTTGGAACCCATGTTGAAATACATATGTTCAATGACGAATGCATATGACAGCCATTCGTACAACCGTGAATGGGTTGATAAATTTGTCAACAATTTACATACGTCTACGAAGGTCAGAATTAAGATAGTTAAAAAACATTTACTCAAATTTAAATTATTTTAAACATTTTATATTTAGCTATCCTGCATTCAAACATCATTTATTAAATAGAACAGGAAAGAAAATGCGTATTGGACACTTGGTGAGTTTCTTCTGGTCTCGACGTAGTTGCATCTATCTATCTATCTATCTATCTATCTATCTATCTATCTATCTATCTATCTATCTATCTATCTATCTATCTATCTATGTCATTTCATTATCTAATTCCGTTTATATCTTTCTATATATCATTCTGTTCATCTATCTAGCTATCTATCTATCTATCTATCTCTCTATCTATCGAGCTATCTATCTGTCTGTCTGTCTGTCTATGTATCTCATTCTGTTTATCTCTCTCTTTATCTCTCTCTTTCTATTTATCTGCCTGTCTATATCTATCTATCTATCTATCTATCTATCTATCTATCTATCTATCTATCTATCTATCTATCTATCAATCACATTCTGTTTATCTCTGTTTATCTCTGTTTATCTCTCTCTCTCTATCTATCTATCGATCTATCTATCTATTGTTTAGAATCTGCTATGCTATTGTATCGATTTATATGTCGGTGTAAATAGCGTGGACATAGAAATCAACACTGTATTTGGCAGTTTCACTGGCGTTTTCATGCATTAAGCTTTCTTATGATACGTAGATACACCCACAAACACACACACGCATATATATATATATATATATATATATATATATATATATATATGTGTGTGTGTGTGTGTGTGGGTGTGTGACCAGAGATAGATGCATAGACAAAAATATAGACAGATAGAACGACAGAGCATGAGTGAAAAAGGAGAGACGCATTTGATTTGTATCAGATTTCATAGCATAACCTGCGAATATATATATATACACACACACACACACACACACACATATATATATATATGTATATATATATATATATATATATATATATATATATATATATGCATTTAGCCACGAGAATGTAAATATTGCGCATGTAAGCTAACGGGTAAACTTTAGTGATTATATTTCTTATGGGTTTCTTTTTTTTACTTTGGTGGGTAATTTTTACCCAATTAATACTTAACATCTGCAAGGAAAAGTGCCAATCGTTCAGAAAAGTATTGGACGATGTTTATCTTTGAGGTGTTCGATTATTTTTAAGTTTAAAAATGGCCCCAATTTACCGAGAAATATTTTATTTTTGCCGCCTAATTGGCTATGGACGTCAAATGCTCTTTCGTTTTTTTTTTCTCTTCTCTATTGTACCATGTTATTTTTTTTTTTTTGCTTTAAAAATTATTTTGCAAACTTCATTTGCCGACTGTTAGAAGTTGAAGTTATCTCCCTTTCCCTTTTAATTTTGCCGGCCATTTTTTCTCACTTAAAAGTATTGTGAAATATACTTATACTAAAACTGGATATATATAACGAAACAGAATAAGTCAAACACATATAAGTTGTTTTTTAACAACATACATATTTACATAGATGATTATATATATATATATATATATATATATATATATATATATATATATATATATATATATATATATATATATATATATATATATATATATATATATATATATAGTTGTACATATTTATTTTATGTATATAATGTAGTGATTTGTTAGATACGTGTTTTTTTGATGTTGTCAGATGAGCAAATAACGTGTCCGGAGACGCCTATACACACACACGCACACACACACAAAAGCATATATATATATATATATATATATATATATATACACTCTTAAGAAATACACTGATAGATTCACAGATGCACATATACTCTCTCTGTCACTTTCTCTCTCTCTCTCTATCTCTCTCACTCTCTCTCTCTCTATATATATAAGTCTTCAAATAGGTATTCAGAATTTGAGGTTACTCAGTGTGGAAACGTCTTTTTACATTTCACCTCGCCTTAAGAAAAGTTTTATAGATTATTTCTAGGTGTGGTCTTTGTATACAGATAACAAGAATTTATGCATATACCTATATATATATATATGCCACCTACGATTGAACCCGCGTAAAAATTTACACACACACACACACACACACACACGCGCATATATATATATATATATATATATATATATATATATATACATATACGAGCATTATGTGTGTGGTGTTTTAATGCACTCTGACCTTATCTCTTTATTTCCCTTGCAGCCATGAAGTAGCCATACCGACTCAATATGACGACCCCCTCGCCATTTCCCGCCTTAAATTGTATCGATTCGGACCTGGATTTTAAAGAGCAACTAAACCACATATAAATCCATAAAAAACAAACAATTATCAACACGTAATTAAATAATCTTAATTGATATGAACAAACAAATCACCGGACCCGACAGGCTGGTGGCTCATATGAAGACGTCGGGAAAAAAATCTCTAAATGCTTTGATAATCTACCCCTGGTTTTAACATTCTAAGGTTAGAACGAGAAAACTTGGGCGAATATTTGAAAATATTTTCGTCTCAATTAATGAACTACTTAGACTGGACATTTAAGCTGATTTATTTTCAAACCAATTCTAAGGAATGTACGTTTTGGTTAAATGAATATGAACTCGGAGAGCCGAGTTCGAATTCCACACATCTTTGTTACATTAACTTACGCTCAAATACCGTTGGGGAATACATGAATCCATTTCTTCTCCCCCCAGATATGGGTTGAATAGTGGGACAGACAGGACCCTATAGCGTTGGTAAGCAACCGGTCTACGGCAGAAAGAAACTGCAAGCTACTGCGAGAAAATCTTCCGCCTCGTCAGTCATGAATCGAAAGAGACATCATTGCTCAAACGCGTCCCCCTATGGCACTTCATTGACTGTATAGAACTTTAATGAACTTCTAACATCGACATGATTTGGGGTTTATTAATGATTACGACTGCGCACAGACATACACTAGCACACGCACACACTGATATAAATGACTTTGAATTTAGCGCATATATTCTCAATTCTATATTTTATGATAGATAATGTATTTTCTTTACAAGTCTTGTGAAATATTACTGTTGTGACCAAGTAAATGGTTAGTAATAACAAAAACCAGGTTTGTAGATATATCGTATATTGAACAGTAAGTAAACCAGAAGAGTATTACACTACTAGTGAGAGTGTATCAAATGAACTAGTGCACAATCTATTCACTGTTCACCCGAACCTTCTCTCCTACTAAATTTATAGTAGGCGGTAGAGTCTAATATAGATTCTTAGAGGGAGAACACTACAACAATTACAAGTGTAAATGTTTAATGAGCCAATGATTTGTTTGAATGGAGCCTTGTAAGATGTCAGGCAAACGTCATACCAACTGCCCCACGAGCTACGAATGCTATCACCAAGCCGCTCCATCCAGAGCATTAGAAGCCGGTTCAAGCCAATTGCTTTTGGCAATTGAATTGACAGACAATCCATCTATGGCAGCCAACTTTGAAAGTCTTTTATTGTTCTTGCCATTTTCACAGAAGGCTGTTTTGCATCTTGATTTCCTGTCGATTTGATGAATCTTTTTCAAAAGCAAGATGAGACGGAAGAATTCATGGTCTTCTCACACTTTGTGCATTGAGTTTCCACACAGTTGATTTCCTTTTTATCTTGTTAGGGTTAATGAGAATGAAAATGAAAACTATAAAACTTATCCCACTATAAAAACTATTGTAGAATAGGGAGAACATTTAGTTAGTGTTACTTCCTTGAAATAAATCTGGAACTGGTTATTACGTATACTCAACAGGAAAGATCATTTGACTTAACGCTAACAGCGTTCCCTTGGCCTGCTCTGAATAAAGTCTGTAACCTTCAAATTCTAGGAGTTGGCGACGGGTTAGGGAAGGGAATGTCAAGACGCTGATCTAAGGTATCAGGAAGGTGAGAATTGATATGTTTCAATCTGTTTCAGTGAAAATGAAGCTAAGCTAAAGTCTGACTGACTGCAGTTACAACAATATTTCTTCAAAGGAAAAAATACAGAAACGTTTCACGGAACGCTGAAACTACAAACATTAAAATCGGTTTTGGCAGATCGCTTTCGGCTTTAGTGATCATCATAAGAAACCATTTTTGTAAAATCGGCTTTGAGCCCTACAATAAACCTAACACCTCATCGGGGATTTAATTCTTCAAATTCCAGAATATCAGCTATGAAACTGCTTTCAAATTCTTTTTTTTGCAAAGAAGCAGGCATTATGGCTCTTTAACTGAGCATCAGTACTTCATCGCAAATGGAAGAAAGTGTTATTTTCAGGAATATTTGGTTTAATTTTTTGTAGTTCTTTCCATGTCGCGTCATTCATCATTTTTAAAATGTAGTAATCTTGGATTGTATTTTAATTTCATCCAAAACCACGAGTACTTCTTTTTGTGTTACACAAATCATTTTTTTCTCATTTTCATAAATTAAAGAAGCAATCTCCATCTCAAAATGCTCGTCAAATTTTGGGCTTAATCTGGACACACCATCTGCATGTCCCAATTTATTTCATGGTAAATCCTCCAACTTAAATCATAGTTTACTAAAATCGTTCACCAAAGTTGAAACCTGTTAGCATTGGGCGGGCGAATACTTTCTTGCGAACCAAAAATGGTCAATAATGGTCGGTGATCCGTTCGCAGAACAAATTTCTCACCGTGTATCATTTTGTGAAATATTTTCACTGCATAATAATTCTTAGCATGTCTTTTTCGATGTGACTATAAAATCTTTTTCAGTCGCTATTGGCGTTCTAGACGCATGAGCAGCTACTTTTATTTTACCATCGTTGAATTTATGACAAATAACTGTCCCAAAACCATAATCTGATGCTACAAACATTTCTAAATCAGGATTGAAAGGCATTAACAATAATTTAGATATTAACCTGATCTTTGTTTTCAAAAGATTTTTGACATTCATCGGGCCAATTATGCACCACAGGGTTTTTTTTAAATAATTCATTTAAAAGCGTTCTCAATTAGGGACATAGAGATTCTAACAGCTTACGAGCCCTAGAAATAGTTGTAGATTAGAAGCGTTTGTCGGAACAGGCATATTTTTAATAGTACTCGTCCTTGACGGGTCTGGTCTAGGCTAGTTTACATCAATTATTTGTCCCAAGTATTTTACATTGCTCCTGAAAATTTGTTTTTTTTCCTCACTGGATTTTAACCCATAATCTTCTATTCTCTTGAATACTTGTAGGTGTTCAGAATGTTCGCGTTTAGCATCGCATTTTATTAGTACGTCTAAATATTCCACTGTAAAATTTAAACAAGCTACGATCGTATCCATTACTTACAATTAACAATGTTCTACATTTTTCATCCACTTCAATCTGTAAGTAATATATCTGCCAACAATTTTGAAAAGAATTCTTCGATAATTTAATTTCGAAAACATTTCTTCTGGAGATGGTAACGGATATGTTTGAGGCAGCAGGCGCTCATTTAATGCTTTAGAAAAATCTACACATGCAGGAATGCCCACTCAGAATAATTTGTGGATGAAGTAACTCCTAGAGTTCCTAATCTGTCAAGTTCTTTGCTAATGGGTTCTACAGTTGTAAAAGGCACACTACGTTTAGGTTTAAATAGAGGAACTACATTATTCTTTAAGTGCAAAATTGCCTTCACTTTAGTAGATTTTCCAAGATCTTTGAAGAACATCGTAAGAAAATTCTTTTTATGTCCTTTTAAAAAACGTTCAGTATATACCTGTTTTAGGAGGAGCAATTCACTTCTTTACAGAACGAATTTATGGATGCACTTCACAAATCGAACAGTTCTAGCCAGTCTGCGCCCAATTAGTTCAACGTATTATTTTTAATACGAATGTTTAGTTTTTAAAGCTTTACCGGCACATGACACATTACATGCAATTTCACCTCGAAATTTTTTCCGTTCGTGCAAATGTTTGGATTTTCGTAAATGTAGGTTCAGTAATATTTTTCTAAGTTTTATTAATTCTAGTCATGTCGCTGCCTGTGTCGAAATAAAGTTTTCCTTGAACGTTGTTCAGCTTAAACTTCAAGCTTTTGTTCTGGGTCTGCTTCAGATTTTGAGTTTTCAATAAAACTTTTACTGTATTAAAATGTCTTGCATTTTTTTGTCTTTTTTAGTTGTTGTTGATTTGCGATGATTTTATCTATGACCCACTCTTCCAAATTGGAAACACTTTCTTTTTGAATGAGCAATCCACCTTAAAATGAATTCCGCGGTAACCGTAATACTGGTTCATTGCGACCATTTTTCTTCTTTTGCTCTTTCGTCCTACTCTCTGCTCAATAACCCTATCTCATATATTTGCAGTATCGTATCTTACACTTAGAATTCTTTGGCATTCGTCTATATTTCTGAGATGAGAGTTGTAACTATATACACTATTTACATTGTTCGGACTGTTGTCCTCATCTTTATTGCCATATTCACCTTCAACATCTGTCTCCATTTCTCAGATGAGGTATTGTAACTATTTACACTATTTACATTGTTCGGACTGTTGTCCTCATCTTTATTGCCATATTAACCTTCAATATCTGTCTCTATTTCTGAGATGAGGTATTGTAACTATTTACAATATTTATATTGTTCTGACTGTTATCCTCATCTTGATTGCCATATTCACGACGTTTCGATCGTTGTACGTTCCGACCTTCTTCAGGATCTGTCTATATTTCTGAGATGAGATATTTTTAACTCTTAAACACTATTTACATTGTTCAGACTGTTGCCCTCATCTTTATTGTCATATTCACAAGGTTTCGGCCGTTGTACACTCTGGCCTTCATCAGGATCTGTCTATATATCTGAGATGAGACATTTTAACTATTACACTATTTACACTGTTCGGACTGTTATCCTCAACTTGACTGCCATATTCAAGACGTTTCGGTCGTTGTAAGCTCCGGCCTTCTTCAGGATCTGTCTATATTTCGGAGAATAGATATTTTAACTATTAACACTATTTACATTGTTCGGACTATTGTCCATATCTTTATTGCTATGTTCATGACTTTTCGGCCTCTGTACTCTCCGGCCTTCTTCAAGTAATATTTGTTGGAATTTCGAACCGAACCCATTTAGCCCGCGATGAAAGTTTGTTCTGCTTCTACGTGCCATGCCTTTGGATATCTCTGTATTAGTTAATTCCCCTTGATGACTCAACTCTCTAAGTTTTTGCTTCGCCTCTGCTGTAGCCAGGTATTGAACTCACAAACTCTTTGCAATATTTTTTCAAGCATTCTTGTCTGATGTTTCAATATTTTGAATGTTCGTTGTTGCTGTTGGTACTGTTGTTCTAATAACAGACTTTGCTTTATTTTTTGCTTGCAGTTCTACGACGATTTTTATGTCCTCCATTTTGTGCTTTTCTCAAATCCATGGTTGATGTGAGTTCAAAAAACGTCAGAGTTATTATTTTTTCAAACGTGACTTTCGAATCCTCATTGCCACTGTTATGGTGATCGTCTAAGCTCGTTGTTCTGGTTAATAGTATTCCAAAGGAAATAATAGTATTCCAAAGGAAATAATAGTATTCCAAGGAAATAATAGTATTCCAAAGGAAATAATAGTATTCCAAAGGAAATAATAGTATTCCAAAGGAAATAATAGTATTCCAAAGGAAAACACTGTAAGCAAAGATTAGGAAAGAAACTGTTTAATTACGTTGTTAGTACGGCAGCGTGTACGACACACTTTACGTCTCTGTTCCTAAAAGCGGGCGTTCATTTCATACTGAATGGAAAAGTCTATGTTGAACACTTTAGTGTAGCGAAGGCCGAACGTCTATCTACACAACATAGGACAAACAGGATTTTATGCTAGAATGGAAATTGGGCAAATAATTTTTAATTTTATAATGATTTTATTGCGAGATAAATACATGCCTATTTAATGTCTCTTTATTTCGATGCATTTCAAACTGTTTATAGAGTTAAGATGATGGTTGATACCTACAAACTCGTATTAGATGTTACTTTTTCTATATACCGTGATCCTTCAGGATTAGGGCGATCATGATTCTCCACAATTTCCTAAAAAGTTATTAGTTTACTCACAATTATTATTTCTTATTAGATGTTAAATTAAGTCACTTCGCTTTCGCCATAATTTACCTAAATGTTACAGTTAACATGATGAATATTTATCTCATCTTAAATTTTTTACTTTTGTTTGTAAATACTTGTTTCAAAATAAAATCTTTACATTTGCCTTGATAAAGCCCATCAGAGGATGAAACGCATCGGCTAAAATGTTTTCATTTCAGCTTTATTCCTATTGTCCTTTTACAGATATATTTTAGTTATATCTGTAAATTTGTACACACACACATACACACCCACATAGACACACACATCAACATCATCAGTTGAGAAGACACCAGAAGTGTTGAAACAAAATGGCTATTTTTGTAGTGATTTTATATCATTTTTATGTTATAATTTTCGAATTAATGATTTTATTAGCTCTACTCTGTATTGAGCACTCTTTTAAGATTAGTATTTTTGGTTATTAGAATTTATTCCGTATACACCAATCCTATACTTGGGTATATATATATATATATATATATATATATATATATATATATATATATATATATATATATAGATAGATAGATAGATATGTGTGTGTGTGTGTGTGTGAGTGTGTGTAAAAGTTCCATTGCATTCACTTACGGCGCATGCATCACATTCATTTGCGTGCTAATACTCTTGGGGTGAATCCCCTTCTTCTCCACCCCTCACAGTTATGGGTAAATAGCAGGACAGATTCGGTTCTATAACCTTGGGTGGCAACCCGTCTAGGAGAAGAAAAAACCGGTCTGGAGAGGGTTGGGCTCCGTCAGTTTATCTATCTATCTATCTATCTATCTATCTATCTATCTATCTATCTATCTATCTAATATATATATATATATATATATATATATATATATATATATATATATATATATTATTGAATGCGAAAGAAAAGGTGCTTCGTTTTAGTTTCTTTATATAATTTCTCATGTGATCTAATATTTTTTATTTTTTTATATACAAAATGATTGTTCTTTTTATCTTTCGTCTATACAATGAAATGTCCATGAAAGGATTGCTGTCTAAATACACAAATATATATATATATATATATATATATATATATATATATATATATATATATATATATATATATATATATATATTATAATATTTTTTTAAAAAATACGATTCCTTCGCTATATAAGAGTTCTCATGTTTCAAAAGCGTTTCAAAAATGTTTCTTGTTTTTTTGTTTGTTTTTTTAATTTTATTTTTTATTTTTGGGGTGGGATGTTGTGGTTTGTTCTTACTATTATTTTGGTCGGAACAGTTTTTAATTTATCTATTTGGGTTGATTATCTTTATTTGTTTTTTCTACGTAACTTAAAATAGAAAAATAGAAAAATAAATAAATATATAAACAAACAAAACAACAATAAAATAAGCAAAATAAATCACTCCAAACAAATTACAAAACCACACCTGTTAGAATATGCGAAATAGAATCAAAACAAAAAACGGACGAAAGTTATAACTGTTATATGACGATAAAAAATAAAAAAAAATAATAAAAGATAATATACTACACTACTTAAAAATCGAATGCCAAAAATATATAGTGTAACAAATAAATAACAACAAGTATAATAAATTGATCTAAATACATCCAAATATATAAATAAACTAACAACCGATTACGATAAACTAGCCGTTTAGAAAAAACAAATAAAGATAATCAACCCAAATAGATAAATTAAAAACTGTTCCGACCAAATTAATAGTAAGAACAAACCACAACATCCCTCCCCAAAATTCAACAAATAGATTTAATCAATGACAAATAAACAAATATATAAGATAAAAAATAAATATGAAAATAAATAAAATCAAGCAAAACAATTTGACCCAAATAAATAAGCAAACATCCGACTTCCGGTAAATGACCGCCATAATAGACTACCAACAATAAGCTATATGAACAAATTTTTACTACGTTAACAAAAAAACACCGACCAAAATAAAAAATAAATAAATAAATATATAAGATAAAAAAACAAAAAAAAAACAAACAAAAAAAAAAACAAGCAAAATAATTTGACATAAATAAATAAACAAATAAGCGACTTCCGGTAAAAGTAACCGCCAAAATAGACTACCCATAATGCACCACTGACCCTTATATATAAATAGCCGAGAAAAATAACAGCACTAGTTGGCTGACGATTGCACTAGCATGAAACAGACTGTCGCCTCTAAGTGCTGACTTCCATGTCCACTTTTATCTCTGATATTGAGCACTTTATCCCATAAATATAGCACACTTTAAGACTACATTTCTTCCTATATATATATATATATATATATATATATATATATATATACATAATCAACAACAAATAATAAAATAATCACGAGAAAATAACAAGTAAAAAAAGAGCAACAAACAACACTATATATAACAGCTACAAATAATTGCATTGCGATCCACTATTATCCACTACACAATAGCCTCTGATTTGAAACGTATCCGTTACCACATATCCAATAATCATTACCATGCAGCCAATAACCGTTCAGATAATACAATAGAACTTCTACCCATAAAGCACCTATATATATATATATATATATATATATATATATATATATATATATATATATATATATATATATATGTATATATATATATATATATATATGAATATATAGTCATATTCATCTATTAAAAAATTCTCATTCTCTATTTTAATTTATAGAGATATACATTTTGTAAATCTATACAGTTTTTCTATTCATTAAAACCCAAGAAACAAAGATGTCTGAAACGCACTAATGTCCTTCCTTATCATTGCACTTAACCGAACTTTACATAAATTATATATATATATATATATATATATATATATATATATATATATATATATATATATATATATAGCATAAATAGATGAATTGAAACAGTGAATCATTGACCTTCATGTGTCAAAGGCGACCAAAGATTTCATGATATATCAAACATTGACAGTTAAAATTTCACGTCCCAATTCGGCTAATAAATGTCGTAAGCCCCGAAATTATTTATCCATCCTCGTATATCTTATTTATTCCTTTTATGTGTTTACATCTTTCAGTTGTTATTGATATATTAGGTTATTGAAATCGCTTTTAATGTAAAGTAGCGTTTGTTTATTCATTCTAATATTCCTGGAAGATCTGCATTATAATAATAATACTCTGTTCCTTTATTATATTCTTAATCTACTTATGTTTCCCTCGCTTTCACTCTCAGTAACCCCGTGTATCTTGATGATGTTATCATTTGCAACTTTAAAGTACATTTGTGCCAATTTTGAAAAATGTTCTGCAGGTACAGTATACCATAACCACAACTACAATATCTGCCACAATGAACGATGTAGTCGGACGCTTGCTGGAAGTTCTGACAACGATGTCGTCAGAACTTCCAGAAAGCATTAGAGAAGTGTTCTAGAAAATGCAAAGGGCAAATATCTAGAAGCATTCCAAGTCAAGGTCAGAATGAAACTACCTGGATCCCGTGACTACCTGAAAATTTGTAGCACAGGTCTCAATATAGACAATACATCAGTGCCATCATAAATGTCCCTGAGGTTATCCTATCCCAGTCAGAAAAGGCTAAGCACTTTGCTATGAAATTTGAATCAATCTCCGATTTAAAACGTACATGCCCTTCTTGAATTCAGCACAAACTTTATAATATCTGGCACTCTAGAAAGTGTCCAGACTTATTAAATGCGTTGATCCTAAGAAGATTTACCTTTGGGGGTGCGTTCTTAAGAATATTTCGGATCTTGGCGAAATTGTTTAACTACTGCCTGAAAGCGATATCCTTCCCAAGTACATGGAAAGTGTCGTGTATGCTCCGTTTTCATAATGCTGGAAAACGCTCATTTCTATCGCAATATGATCCATCAACTTATTTAGGGTCAGCAGCAAGCCCCTTTAGGATATCATCAACAAAAAGGTTATTGATTACCAAAACAGGAACTATCTCTTGAGCGACAAACAATATGGATTTTGTTCTGCTTCGTCCACTGCTGATATCATGCCATTACGCACAAATGCAGTGGAACATTAGACGATAAATGCATCACGAAGTCGATCGCCTAAGATATATCAAAGGCCCTTGGCAAGATTCAGCTTAGGTGGTTGCTACACAAGCACTGTAGCTACGGATTCCCCGAAACATTCATTAGTGATACCAGTTTTGACCTTCAAAACCTAAACCCGCCATGCCACGTACACTGTTCGAACCACACACGTTCCTTTCGTCTTCCATTAGTAAGGAGGAAGTTCTACTCAGAAAATGACCCGCTTTAACTGTCACTCCAGGATGTACGATGGTTATTTCTGCCATGCTTCATCATATATGTAGATTCAGATTAATCCACAATAATGGATGCCATTAACACAAAACACGTAAAAAAGGGGTAAGATGAATAATAAAGAAAAATGCTCAAAGCTTTAAATAAAACAGAAAAATCGAAGATTGATTAATGATAATCCATTCTAATTTTGACCATGTGTTTCCTCACCCCACCCCTTTTATCTTTGGAAAAAGAGGTAACACTTTCTTAAAAATCATTTATTCACCAGTCACTTACCATCGCCTGAAGAGGCACAAAGTGTCGAAACACGAAAGCTATTGTGCAGCGATTTCAACATGTTTTTGTTCTGTCTTATAATATATATATATACATATATATATATATATATATATATATATATATATGCACATATACATACATATACATATATATATATATATATATATATATATATATATGTATATATACACATTTCACTGAATACGACAGACAAGGTGCTTTGTTTTAGTTTTTTATACAATTTCTCATGGGATCTATATAATGTTTTCATTTCTCAAAACACGGTCATGATATAAATACATACACACAACAAACTATTTCTTATATAATAGTTAAAATATTTCATCCTTGAAAATGGGTAAATGTATAGCCGAAACCGCTTGGAATAAAAGAACATTCAGACGGTTTTTATATAAATTATCATCTGAAATGAAATAAAATTATTAGATAATTGTATAAAAAAATAAATCAAAGCACCTTGCCCGTCGTATTCAATAAAATGTGCATGAAAGAAGGATTGTTGCCTAAATACACACACACACACACACACATATATATATATATATATATATATATATGTATATATATATATATATATATATATATATATATATATATATATATATATATATTTGTGTATAATAAGATAATATACTACGTTACTTAAAAATCGAAAGCCAAAAATATATAATGTAACAAATAAATAACAAGTATAATAAATTGATCTAAATACATCCAAATATATAAATAAACTAACAACCGATTACGATAAACTAGCCGTTTAGAAAAAACAAATAAAGATAATCAACCCAAATAGATAAATTAAAAACTGTTCCGACCAAAATAATAGTAAGAACAAACCACATCATCCCACCCCAAAATTCAACAAATAGATTTAATCAATGACAAATAAACAAATATATAAGATAAAAAATAAAAAATAAAATAAATAAAAACAAGCAAAACAATTTGACCCAAATAAATAAGCAAACATCCGACTTCCGGTAAATGACCGCCATAATAGACTACCAACAATAAGCTATATAAACAAATTTTTACTACGTTAACAAAAAAACACCGATCAAAATAAAAAATAAATAAATAAATATATAATATAAAAAAACAAAAAAAAATAAACAAACAAAAAAAGAAGCAAAATAATTTGACATAAATAAATAAACAAATAAGCGACTTCCGGTAAAAGTAACCGCCAAAATAGACTACCCATAATGCACCACTGACCCTTATATATAAATAGCCGAGAAAAATAACAGCACTAGTTGCCTGACGATTCATTTATATATATATATATATATATATATATATATATATATATATATATATATATATATAATTTATTTTAGAATATTACACCGAAAATATGTAAAACAATTTCACATTTGCACTAAAAAATGATTAATACTGTAAAGTTCTTCTATGAATTGAGCCATCTCGCTCATGGGTATGTTTATTCGAAGAATAGCTACGTAAAAATTCGCCTTCCTCTCTAGCAGGCGCTGATAACTCAGGGGCAAAAAAATCTGACTGATGCCAAATCGATCCCGGCTTGAGGCAATCGGATGTCAAGTCACACTGATGAGCTGTGATACAGCGAAATAGTCTGTCTGTGGATGACGGTATATATATATATATATATATATATATATATATATATATATATATATATATATATATTTTAAAGACATTTTTATATTTATACATTCTTTTTATAGATACAAATATTTAAGTAAATGCTCTGTTTATAATAAACAGTATTAAACAACATTTACCAGCCTGAATTTCCGAGAATTTTTTCTATGAAAATGTTGTTTAATACTGTTTATTATATAAACAGAGCCTTTACTTAAATATTTGTATCTATAAAAAGAATGTATAAACATAAAAATGACTTTCAAATAATTGTCGGAATTTGTCCATTTTTATAATATATATAAAACCAGACTAAAAATAAACAAAAGAAAGAAAATATTTTTGATATTTAGTCAAATTTTGGGAGGTGGGGTGCAGAGATATTTCGCATATACTCATCGTATTTTAAAATGGGAATGCATATCTCACTCTCTGTCTCTCCCCTCTCTCTCTTTATATATATATATATATATATATATATATATATATATATATATATATATATATATATATGTGTGTGTGTGTGTGTGTGTGTGTGTAAGTAGACATGGAAGCCAAACACAGCGGCGACAGTCTGTTTCATTCAAAGACGCAATCGTCAGACTATATGTGTTGTGTTTTTGCTCGACTATTTATATATGCAGGTCAGTGATGAAGTTGATTATATTATTCTAATGTAATAACAACAACCAACAATAATTGATAATGAATAAAAATAAATAACACTATAAATACCCACCAAAACCGCTGTAGAATAACAATAGAATAACAACACTTACCGGCGTAAGGGTCCTAGCTAGCGTCCAGATGGCAGACAAAGACAAAGCAGGTTGCAACTCAATACAAACCCTGCAAACTGAGTGGAATCAACCTGGTATTTATACAGAAATACCTCCAGTCATGTACCAGCAACCAATCACAGGCCAAGCAATGGACTATCCCACTTCAGCACAATGAGATGCTCCATGGCACCATAAATAGCTTTCTTTCTCAAGGTGGATTATTCTTCCCTCAGCTTGTTCCACAACTGAGTGCTTATCTTGACAACGTGATTGTTTTAAATGGCGCTGTGAACAGGAGCTATGACACCTAAAGATTGGGAACACTTCTTCATTGAAACAGGCATATCCACCGACTCGGCCAAAACTCATGGAACAAGGTTTGCGGACGAGAAGCTGACAATTGAGAGCCTTCAAATGCTGGATCGATCTATGCTGAAGGACCTAGGAGTCACATTAATGGGAGAAGCCATCTACGGATCCACACTTATTTCCACCCAAGAGCCACTAGAATAATTTGAAACATAACCGTTATGGCCCACCAAAACAACCGTTAGAAAAATACATTAGACTAACCACAATGCATCACTGACTCTATATATGGATATTCGAACAGAAAAACAAGGCATATGTGAGTGTATGTGTTTCATAGAATAATACTGATCTTTCTAGTTTCATCAAGAAAGACATCGTAGTTTTTCCAGAAAAGAACTACGGTGCCTTCCTTGATGAATTTCATCTTAACATCAAGAAACTGATTAGAGAACTGGACAGGATAAGTGTAAAAATAAGTAGACACAATGTCTATATTATTAAAAATACATATTAGTAAAAATCAACTATAAACAACGATAGAACAATAACTAACAAATTAACCGTAAATGCAGAGCAAAATCGAGTGTTCCTTAAATGGCAATTGCTTGGAAAACAATATAATATACCATGCTATTCTAAATTTTGGAGATATCACAATAACAGCACAAACCTTTATAAATATATATGGAAATTAAAAATAAAAAAGCAAATTCCAACAAAAAATATAATGATAAATCCAAAAACTGTAAACTCTTTTTTTTAATCGAATTAACTATAAGTAACGCAGCAAATAAGTTACTGGGTGTAAGAGAATTAGGGAACACAATCAGGAACAATAGAAGTTTAAGTAGTAGACAGTAATTAACAAAAAATCTAAATAAATAAATAAACAAATTAAGCAAATAATAAACAAAATAACAAACTATGAACGTCAACACAGACATAAATAAAATAATAATAATAGTAAATAAATAATTAAGTAATCAATAATAAACAATGAGTAAATATTAACAAAAACACTATAAAATAGCTACAAATAAGAGCATTACGATTCACAATTATTTATACTGAATAAATTCTAAGATAATTTTAAACATAACTATTATCGCTTACCCAGTAACTCACAGGATAATACAGTAGACCTTGCTACTCATAAGGCCCCATTGATAAGCAGATAAAATAGTCGAAGCTAAACAAAAACACATGGCCTGAAGATTGCGTTCAAGCATGTAAAATATTATTGCCGCTCAGTATTATTTTTAAATCAAAATTAATAATTCGTGTCTGATCAGTTGGTAGAATAACGAAACAATAAGTTGCACTTCGAACGTAGGTATATATATATATTTATTAATATATACTAGTTCTGTCTAACCACATTGAGCACGGTTTTGTTTACACTTGAAATTAAATTGATTATTTACTTATTCGCTTACCTGTGTATGTACGCTAACGCACGCATATACAGTTGCTAACATTTAGTTATTTGATTTATCCACGTGAATACCCATATATATATATATATATATATATATATATATATATATATATATATATATATATATATATAAAGCTATATAAACAAATTTTTACTACGTTAACAAAAAACACCGATCAAAATAAAAAAATAAATATATAAGATAAAAAAAAATAAAATAAAATTAATAAAAAACAAAACAAACAAACAAAAAAAACAAGCAAAATAATTTGACATAAATAAATAAACAAATAAGCAACTTCCGGTAAAAGTAACCGCCAAAATAGACTACCCATAATGCACCACTGACCCTTATATATAAATGGCTGAGAAAAATAACAGCACTAGTTGCCTGACGATTGCACTAGCATGAAACAGACTATCGCCTCTAAGTGCTAACTTCCATGTCCACTTTTATATATATATATATATATATATATATATATATATATATATATATATATATATCACAGCAATAAACGTATGAAGCTTGATATTACTAGACATATTAAAAACGGGCGAAGCAACCGATTTCGCTCCCGCTCATCGGGCTTACAACGGGAGATTAATTTAACTTAAAAACACAGAAAATGTACAATAAAAGGAAATGTGGAGGAGGAGGGAATAAATGAGCAAAAGGAGCTAGAGGCAAATGACAGCGAGCCCCAACAAACACTCACGTTGTTTGCATAAGGAAGGCTTGCGGGACCCGATGTAAAGTGCCTCCAGCACCTTCAGGTGAAATAACGAGTGTGACCGGGACAACACGGTGAACCGGTCAACACTAAAATTAGCTGCACACGATCTGCTCTTTATTAAGTGCTCACATATGGCGGAACCGTAGGTGTTTGGGACGAGTCCGTTCAACGGCAAAGTGTGGTTCCTGATTTTGGTAGGAACGTGCTGTTTAATTCTCATGTCCAAGCGTTGTGTCGTCCTTCCTATGTAGTCAGCCCCGCAACTACAACCATATTTATAAATTATAGAATTAATTTGATGAGGAGGAAGGACGTCTTTACACACTGGACGAACCATGGGCCGGGTTTGAAAAACTATCTGGACCTCAGCAGAGAAAATATATATATATATATATATATATATATATATATATATATATATATATATATATATATATATATATATATATGTGTGTGTATATATATATATATATATATATATATAAATATAAAAGTGAACATTGACAGCGGCCTGACGATTGCGTCTAGCATGAAACAGACTGTCGCCTCTGAGAGTTGACTTTAATGTTCATTTTCATATTTATATTTACATACGCTCTGTTTCTGATATTGAGCACTTTATTCCATAAACATAGCACACCTTAAAACTATATATATTTCTTCATATATATATATATATATATATATATATATATATATATTCCCTGACGATCCGTTTAAGTGAAACCGTGGTAGGTTTGTCTGGCTCTTTAGGTCTAACTATATATACATATATATATATATATATATATATATATATATATATATATATATATATATATATATATATCAAGTAAACAATATATATATATCAAGTAAACAAACATTAAAATGGGCCGTTTAAAAATGTGTGTAATAAAAAGTCCACAGTAACAAGATAGGGACAATAACCTGTAGAACTATATATATAAAAGTGGACATGGAAGTCAGCACTTAGAGGCGACAGTCTGTTTCATGCTAGTGCAATCGTCAGGCAATTCGATTGCACTAGCATGAAACAGACTGTCGCCTCTAAGTGCTGACTTCCATGTCCACTTTTATATTTACACACGCTCTATCTCTGATATTGAGCACTTTATCCCATAAATATATCACACTTTAAGACTATATTTCTTCAGATATATATATATATATATATATATATATATATATATATATATATATATATATATAGAGAGAGAGAGAGAGAGAGAGAGAGAGAGAGATAGAGATAGATGTCTGCACATTTTCGTATCTTATCGCTTACAAAGCAATTTTAGGCGAGCGGTGAAAGCACCTCACATCTAATGACGGCCTCCTCTCGGGGAATGCAGTTTCAAATCCTGCCGGAGAGCACATATTTCTCGAATATTTAGGCCTGTAGGTGAATATAAATAAATATTCTATTTAATAAATAACCGGAACCCCTTCTCAAATACGACTGTCCACTAAACATAACATTTAGTGAAATATTAACACAGATACACACACACACACACACACACACACACACACACATATATATATATATATATATATATATATATATATATATATAGAGAGAGAGAGAGAGAGAGAGAGACTCAGAGAGCGAGAGAATTACAATCTGAGAATGTGAAACAACATAACCTGATATACTGTATGTACGTGTATCTGTGTATGCGTGTTCTTTTTCTTACAGGCAGAGGAGACTGATCATGTGCGTAAAAATTCCCATTTGTCATCGATGGAAGGTCATGTCCCGAGTGATAAAAATTCGAAAACCAATCCAAAATTTCTGTTTGGTTTTCCATAAAAATCCGAACTTTATTTTTGCAGGACCGATCTATATTATTTGCCTACCCCCCCCCCCCGCAATTGTTAAGCGCCAAGTGCGTTACCCCCACCCCCCGGGCCGTTTCCCTCATTCTTCATGTCATCCTCTCAAAATGAACATATCTAGACTCCACTTTCTATGCTTATCGTATATTTGCTGTTATTAAAGCCAAGCCTTACCCCCACTTTTCCCTAACACCGATTGGTCATCTGAGACCATCTCTACCACCACTCACTGTTTATTGAGCACCTTTAACTATGTAAACAAAACTTAAAATCTTCTGCGATATTTCCCGCGCATTTTAACTATTTATTCGAAGAACTTTAGAAAATCTTTATTTGTTTTTCTTTCTCTCATTTTAGTCTATTTCGGTCGGACTTTTCTCCATTTATCTTTGGAAAAATTTTTTTTGTAATATTTATTTTTATACTGCTTTCTTTTTCTTTCTTTTTATTTGAATTCGTCTTTTTATTTTTTTCTTAATATTTTCCTTCCTCGAAAAAATATCAACTTCATTTTTTGCTTTCTTCGTTCTTATTCTAGTTTTCTCGCTTGTTTGATTGTGAATCTGTGTTCGTCATTTTTCATCGTCATTTCTTCAAAATTTTCCTCATTCTTCTTTTTCCTGTCTTTTTTCTTTTTCATCGTATCTTTCCTTCTTTGCTTTTCGTCATGGGTTTCATTCCTTTTTATCTTTTCTTTCTTCATTCTTATCAGATCTTTTCTTTCTCCTTTTCTCATATTTTCTGTATTTTTCCCCACTATATTCCCTTCCCATGTTTTTCATAATATACCTTCTTTCATTTTTTCATTCTTTCTTTTTTTGCTTCTCAAATCTGTTCTTTCTCCCTTTATCACTATAATTTCTCGTTCTCTTCTTTTATTTTAATGTATGTTCTCATTCTCCTTCATTTTTTCTTTCTTCTTTTTATTCATGCTTATTTTCTTCGTCGTTGCTTCTTTATTTTTCATATTATCCTAAACCATATTTAGTTCTTCAAGTGTGCTTCCTTCTTTACATTTTTCTTTTCTTTTCCTTCTTCTTTCCCCATATTTCATGTTCGAACTCCTTTTATTATCTTATTCTTTTTTCTCTTTCATTATTTTTCTCATTCATTCGTTTTTCTCTTTCATTCTTTTTATTATTTTTCATTCATTATTTCTTATTATTTTTCATTCATTATTTTTCTCTTTTATACATTTTTCTCTTTTATACATTTTTCTCTTTTATTCTTTTTATTTTTCATTATTTTTTCTGTTTCATTATTTTTCTCTATCATTCTTTTTTCTCTTTCATGCTTTTTCTCTTTTATTATTTTTTCTCTTTCATTCTTTTTCTCTTTCATACATTTTTCTCTTTCATTCTATTTCTCTTTTATTATTTTTATTCTTTTTTCTCATTCATTCTTTTTCTCCTTCTTTCTATTTACTCATTCATTTTTTATCTCTATTATTCATTTTTGTCATTCACACTTTTCTATTTTAAACTTTTTCCGCTTTCATTCTTTCTCTTACATTATTTTTCTCTTTTATTCTTTTTATTCTTTTTTGTCATTCATAATTTTTCTACTTCATTCTATTTTCTCTTACATTCTTGTTATCTTTCATTCTTTTTCTCTTTCATTCTTTTTTCCCATATTTTTTCTCTTTCATTCTTCTTTCTCATCCATTCTTTTTTTTTATTCTTTTATCTCTTTTAATCTTTTTCCTCTTTCATTCTTTTTCACTTTATTCTTTTTTCTCTTGCATTCTTTTTCTCATTTATTCTTTTTTCTCATTTAATCTTTTTCCACTTTCATTCATTTTTCTACTTTATTCTTTTTCTCTTTAATTCTTTGACTCTTTTATTCTTTTTCTCTTTCATTTTCATTTTCATTTTTTTTCTCTTTCATTATTTTTTCACTTTCACTCTTTTTCTCATTCATTATTTTTCTCTTTCATTCTTTTTCAGCTTTATTCTTTTTTCTCTGTCATTCTTTTTTCTCTTTCATTCTTTTTCTTCTCCTCTGATGTATGTCTACGATATTATCATTCTCCCTCTACGTATTTCCTTATTTCTCTTTTCTCTTTTTCTCATTATCACATTCATATTTTCTCTTTCTTCTTCTCCTCTGATGTCTGTCTACGATTTTATCTCTTTCCCTCTCCCTTTTTCCATATTTCTCTTTTCTCTTTTTCTCTTTATCACATACATATTTCCTCTTACTTCTTCTCCTCTCTTTTTTTATACAGTCACACTTACTCTCCTTTTTTAACCCTTCCTCTCCTTTTTCTCTAATTCATTTTCCGCCTCAGTCGTAATATTGGTAAGAAATTTTAGAGAAATATGAGTTTTATTTTTCTTCTTTTATTTTACTTCCGTTTTCATTACTCCTGTCCATTGAAGAAAACTGCTTCATTTGTCTTTCGAAACGGCCTTCTATTATTTTCTCAATTTCTTTTCTTTCTTTCATCACATTTTTATGTCAGAGTTCATTATTACCAATTTTATTTTTTTTCTTGTTTCTTTTCACCTCGACCCAAGGAAACTAATATATTTATTTTTCCTCATTCTCTCTTTCTCTTTCTCTAATATCTCCTAACGTTTTTATCACAGCGCCATCTACATTATGGCAGGCTTTGTAAACATCTCTTTTCTATGCCCAATACATATCCGTTTTTAATCGCTAGCCTCGTTTAATATCACATAGATCAATCAAATTTGGATTTATGGAAAATGGATTAGTTTTATTTGCAGGTGACAGAAAATATATGAGGAAGAATTTTTTTTTTTAGACAAAGCGTCGAAAAATGGGATGAGAAAGAAAGATGTTGACTTGAATGCGTTCGGAGTTGTTTCGAAATAATTCATTAGTTGCACTGTCGGATGTCATAACCATTTGCTTCGTTCTTTTCGTTTTCAGAAAGAAAAAAGGAAAGAAAAAGAAAACTCGTTTGAAATTGTTTCTGCCTTTATTTTCGCCATTGTTTTATTCATCTTTTTATTCTTTTGGTTTCTTTTACTTTTGGCGGGCAAACATAAAAGTGAAATAATTAAATGCATTAAACTTGGCCAGCGAAAAGAAGATGCACAGATGACCAGAAAAAGAAACAACCATATCAGAACATCTGCAATGTAAAACCTTCCTCTTTCTTTAAATCTGAACAGATCCTCGATGATAATAATGCAACTGTTAGAAGAGTTTTAAAAACATTCAACTCCTTCCAGTTCTCTTTGGGTTTTTGAATCATTTCACCCCAGGCAGGGCTATAAATCCATTAAGATGCAACAGAGTTACCGAGTTTTTAGAGAACATGATTAAAAAAAAATTATTAAGAATAAAAGCACAATTAAAGAACTTGCTTTATTGTGTAAGATTATTCTTGGTAGATAATAATAGTCTAGTTATATGTTTTATTATGTAACCCACATCTAGAGGAGAAGATGTGGATTTGTACCTTTTTCCCAAGAGTCTTTTCGCGCAAGTGAATATAATGCACCCAGTTGGAATTCGAACTCAGCTTTTTGATTAACAATTCCGAGCAAGTATCCATTACACCACCCTCAAATCCTAGCTTACACTATCTGGTTATCCCAAACGCTCATTCATCTAGGCACTGACCAGGCTGGGCGTTGCTTAACTTCGATGATTGTACTGGAAGCGGTGTTTCAATGTGATGTGGCCGCAAGCAAAGAAGACAGACGATAAACATTGACATTGCATTTACATTTTTGCAGATGAAAATTGATCGGAAAGCAAGAAGCCTATAATGTGTGATAAAACCGTTATAAGGCTGGCTTGGCCTACTGCACCCAATTAGCTACGACGTGAGCGTCTATCGTCGGCGTGTGCGCGCACATACATACGCACAAATACATCCACACACATCTGTGGATAGGGAGGTGTACATTGCCCTTTTTTTGGTGACATATAAAATCCCCTTCCTGTGAAATATTAAACTCTCTTACCTTTGTAAAAAAAAAACGTGAAAAAAACTTGATCTGAACGGATTCAGTTAATGAATATTGCTTGTATAAGACTCGAGAGCCGCTCGAAGTAGAAATTTAATGTGAAAATGCAAAGAATGAATAAAGTATGTGATATAAATAAATAAATGATATGATAGGAATGAAAAATTATGAGAATAGGAAGGGGAGATAACAATTAATTTGAAGCTGTCAGGAGGGAAGTGTTCAGGAAAGGACCAAATATTTGTTTTACAGTAAGAAATTTTTTATCCTAAACTCAGAAAACTTCAGGCTAGGCGGAAAAAGCGTCAACCTGTATTAGACATAAACCTACACCGTTAACTTATGCGTGATCCATATGAGCTCTGTGATCCTCAGGCCTAGTGTGGCGAAAGTCTGTATTTCGACACATTTAGGGCATTTGCGTGCCTAATTTTCTAAGACTCGGTGGTGTCCCGACCACCAGGTTCCAGTTTCAATCGTTTTTGTGAAACGGCTATCCCACAATGCACATCATCATGTACACTTTTAATTACTTCTTTTCTACATTTTCCGGTGGTACAACTAAATTCCCACTACAAATTCGACCATTTTCTATTCATAGTTTGTGTCTAGTTTCTTTGTATGGTCTTTCTGCTTTTGAACAATTACTCCATTTATTGTTCCTTATTCTAGATAAAATTTGACTTAAGACTGGATCTTGTAACATCTCTAAGTCTATTCATTGGCAACATCATCCGTTTCGACCCAATACAAATATTCATCCTCAACATTTTGTATGTTTTTTTTTCGTTTTGTTGCTTTCCAAATTCTAGTCAAGACATTGTGTCTACATGTGGTATCGTGATTCCCTTCACGTATTCTATATAACCAAAAGCCATTAACTTCATAGCCCATCTGGATAATGTAACTTTCGGCAATTCCTTCCTAGGATGGAATATAAATTCTAAGAGCTTATGATCGTATCTCAACAAAAAAACTTTTTCCTAATAAAAATTCTCTTGTTCCGGTCATATTCCATTTAATCACAAGTACTTCTTTTTCAATATTAAAGTAGTTCAATTCAGCTGGTGTCACTGCCCTGGAAAGATATGTCACCGGGTGTCCTTCCTGGGACAAAATTGCCGATACATACTGGCCACTCGCATCTGTGGTTAATATGACGCCCATTTTAGTGTTAAAAAATCATGACCACAGTTTTCTTTACACAGAGAATCTTTTAATTAAATGAAGGCTGTTTAGTGTGTACTAGTGTGTTTGGTGTGTACTAGTCCATTCAAACTCCTTATTCTTCTTTCACAATTCAGAAAACGCTTCAGTTCGTTCATAATTTTTTGACAAGAATTTGCTATAAAAAATTGGCTAATCCGAGAAATGATTCCAACATTTTTTATTAGTTAGGAAAGATACGTTTAATATTTTTTGAATTAACATCGGGTTTAGCGAAGTACTGCTTTCTGAAATTTGTTTATCCTAGAATGTTAATTCTTTGAATTTATCTTCGTTTATCGTCATTCATGGCTTCCTCAACTTATCAATTACAAATTTAGTTTTTTCTTTCAGTTCTTCTTCAGTGGCTACACCTAAACATATATCCTCCTGATTCATTATAATATTTTCTACTCTCCCCGCTAATAAATTTTCCCTAGCTTTTTGAAAAGTTGAG
Organism: Acanthosepion esculentum; assembly: GCA_964036315.1. Classification (NCBI taxonomy): domain Eukaryota; kingdom Metazoa; phylum Mollusca; class Cephalopoda; order Sepiida; family Sepiidae; genus Acanthosepion; species Acanthosepion esculentum. The sequence continues at coordinate 78,015,186 of OZ038513.1, forward strand.
CCGTCTGTCTTAATTCCAAATGGTAAGCGGAATCATCTAAGAAAGCCTAGGTGGGTGGGGGAGTTTATTGTTGTGATTTCCTTAATTTCGTCATCTCTTTGAATTTGGTGGTACGCATTTTTTAAATCACTTTTCGTAAAATATTTCATTCCTGCCACAGAATAGAATATATTTTCTATGTTTGGAATAGGATGGGAATCCGAACAAATTTTATGATTTACGCTTACTCTGTAATCTCCCCAAATTCTAAAATCCCCACCAGGTTTATCTTAAAACCACAATAGGCGATGCCCATTTGCTGCCTCTAGGTTCTACATATTGAAGTATGACTTCTTCCTCCATTTTTTCACAGCTTAACTACCAGCGGCTTTATATGATTGGGAAGCCTACGTCTTTGAAAATACTATGGATTGATATTTCTTTTTAACTTAAGGCTATGTTTATAGTTTTGTGATGTCCCAGTTTTGGGACTTCTCATATTCATAGCATTAAGTAAACATGTGCTATTAATATTTATCAAATCAGTTCCTACTAAACTGTGCCTTCTTATACAGTCTACGGCCATATAATTGTGTCGGTTTAAATTTTTATTTTTGTTCCAAACGTGTCTTGAAAGGATCCTAATATTTTTGTGCGCGTTCCATCAAACTGTTTTAATCATACTAAGCTTTTCATTAATTAATTATATTCTTCGGAATAATAATCACGTCAACTTGATTTTTAAGTCGACACCGTTTAATTTTGTATTTGTGAAAGTGTTCTTTTCGTTTCTTCTTTCTATGGAAAAAAAAACATTTGTTTGACTTTTTACATCATCGTGTATTATTTTGACAGTTGTTAAATTGGTATCTCGTCATCTACATACGACTTGAAAGAGATTTTTCTTTTTGCGCTTATCGCATGTCTGTCCGCATACTTTGATTCATGTTTATAGTTGCAATATCTGCGTTTTATCAATTTTCTTTTTATTGCACATGTGTTCATAAGCTCAGGTTTGTTTTCAATTTTGTATTACATTTTTCAATTAACTCTTCTTGTCGCATGAAGTCAATACAAGCTTCTAAAGTCATTTGGTTTGACTGTAACAGCCCTAAAATCTTTACTATATTAGGTGCTGTACAGTCCTTCTACCAATCAGAATTGAATTAATTCTTCCTCTCTGCTTATTCCTTGTTGTCCCTGTTCATGAAATTCACAATATCTGCTGGTATCTCTGAACCTTCTTAGATATTTCCATATAGGCTCCCCAAATTCTTGTTTCAATGCTAAGAATTTGTTTCGTTCGGCTATGACCAACTTTTTCTTTGTTTGAATATTTCTCAATATTATTTCTTTGACTTCCTTAAATGTCATGTGCCCAATTCCAGCCGGGTAAGTCGTTAACGAAATCTGTCTAATGGCTTCGCATCCCACAGTGTCTAAAAATAAATCCGTGAATACTTTCTGTCTTCCAGGTGTTTGGTCATCTGGTCACTTCTTTATTCTGGTACGTGCCTCAAAGCATTTTCCCCAAATCTTTACCTTTTCAGGTTCTTCTGTATTTCAGCAGAGCTCCGTCAGGCGAGACCATTGTGTTATGACGATCAAACTTAGTAGCCGTAGATATCCTGCGTACACTGACTCAAAGTTGCCCGTGAGCTAAGCTATGCTAATTAGCTATTAGCTAAACCAGTCCTATTCCACTTATCATGATTGGAAAGTCAGTATTGAGCTGCTTCAGCCGAGATATGGAAGCGTTATTCCATTTTTGGTCTAATCTGACATTTGTAAATATCAAACGGAGCAGAAGGAGTCAGTTACTTTCTGGAGCTAAAGAATGGACCGAACATTTTTCCAGCATCTTTAGCAAAATTGACGCTTATACATAAAACATGAGTTCAAATTTAGATCTGAAGTGAACTTGAGACAAATATAGGCTCAAAGTATTGAGAGCCTCTTGGATATTGTAACCTCATCATGGTTAAAAAAAATCTGATTCGGATCGATGATGGTAAAATGATACTAGCTTTGTTTTTTTTGTTGTTTTTTTTAGATTTTGAAAGTAAGCAGTCAGTTTTTACCCAATGTTGCGCTGTTCAGACTAAAGGTCAAAGGAATCATTTGCTTGGCTCTAATCATCTTGATTCTCGGTAGTGTGTCCATAAACTGTGGTATTATCTGCATAGATGTTTACTAAGAAAGGTTAGAATATATACATGCATACATACATCTCTCTCTCTCTCTCTCTCTCTCTCTCTCTCTCCTATATATATATATATATATATATATATATATATATATATATAATTAAGTAATTCATTGAGTCTGAAAGAGACCACAACATAAATCACTGGACGGCCGTTTCGTTCTAACAATTTCTATCATATGTATATCATTGCTTGGTCCGGCTTCTAATGCTCCAGTTTGAGCGGCTTGGAGATAGTAGTCGTGGCTCCAGGGAGCACAATCCTATGGTTACAAGAGAATTTCAGTTGAGTTCCACCACGGAATATGTGAGCGAGCGGCGCTATATTGTATTGAGTCTGATTTGCTACCACCGAGGCCCGTTGGAACATTTGGTATGACGTTTGCTTGATAACTCAACTATCAGGGTTTCAATTCTCGGTAGTGGATGCGCACTGCTGATGAGTCCCAAATATAGGACGAAACGGCCGTCCAGTGCTTTCTGCATTCTTTTGAGGTTTCTTTCAGACTCAATGAATTACTTAATTACAATTATCATATATATATATATATATATATATATATATATATATATATATATATATATATATATATATATATATATATATATATAGTCATCCACATAGAAGCCTGTGGTTAAACATCTAATTACTTCAAGCCGGGATCGAAACCCAATCGATTTGAGATCCTACCCCTAAGCTATCAATGCACGTCAGATAAAGGGAAAATTTAACGTATCATATACGCCAGAAGCTAGAGGGCTCAATTCATTAATGAAGATCGATGCGTTAATAGCAGCGGTGGCTACTGTTTTGAAATTACCCTTTTTTCTATAGTGCTTGATCGAATATCGAGAGAGTAACATATTCTTCCACATGCAAGCCTGTTTTGCTGTATCACAACTCATGAGTGTGGGTAGACATCCGAAACCCGACCGATTTGGCATCAGTCAGAGATTCTACCCCTAAGCTCAACTATAGCTAACTTTAAAGTTGTTTTTATTGAAAATCTTTTTTAACAATGGGAAATAGCTAAAAACGTTTATGAATTAAATTCAGGGAAAATCTTCGAATGTTTGTTTTGACATTACCGCTAAAAGGTGGATTAAACGATATGACATTGCGTTTATGGTGTTTCGGCTTGTTTATATCTTTTTTGTTTATTTCTAAGTATTCTAAGTTTACTTTATTAGTACATTGTTCTAAGGCTTCTACATATTTGCTTTTATACTCGTCAAAACGCTCCTTATTACTAAAGTTGGTGGAGAGCCTAAATTGGACGGATTCATGTAAATTGTTTAGAATTCTAGGTTGGTGGTTAGGTTGTTTTTTGATGTATCTATGGTTGTATAGATCCTTAGCATATATGGTTTATAAAGTCCATTAGTTATGTCCCAGGTTACATTTTATTCACTTTAGCGTTGGTAGTGATACTCAGACCGTGTGCTCTTTAAAGAATTTAATCAGGCTTTTTCGTTGGTTTTTTTTTAGTTTCGTTTTTTTTTGTGTGCACCTGCTTTACGTAGGTGGATGATACCATCATCTCTATAGTGACCAATGCTTTTTATATCAAAGATGAAGTTTAGTCTCCGAAGTAGCAGAATCCTAACTAATTAACAAGATTTACACGCAACGAATACCAATGCCTCAAACGTAACCATAGCAATGCAAAAATCTGGCTTGTTTCAATTAGTTCACAGACAAGCTTCATTGAATAGAATTGGTTTTTAAGTCTGTTTATGATATCAATGTCCTGATTGCTTATGGTGCAGTAATTATTAGCCGGATTTATCGCAGCCACAAGTAGTTCCTTGGTGATAGATGGGCAGAAGCTATCAATATGTTTAATTGGCAATGATAGTTTGGTATGTATGTAATCAACTCTATATTTTTTTATTTTAATTTCCAATATTCCTGTCTGAAAAGTAGCATATTCAATATCACTGGTCATTTTCATAGATATTTTGTTCAATTCGTTTGCTGTAAATTTGAAAATCTTTCCGGTTGGTCAAAAACTATATTCTGTTTATTAAGAAAAACATACAGTTTCTTTTTTTTGATATTTCCTGCCTTGAACGTAGATGTAATCATGTAACCTAAATGACGAAACATTAAAAGAAAAGATTTTTTTTCTTTATTCATTTTTATTTTTTATTTTAGTGAACCCACCAATGGCGTCGGCTTTGTTATGCCATTGGTTGATTCCTAAAGAATTTTTCGTGTATCTGCACTTTCTCTCGACGATAGCCTTGCTTATTTTACCGATATTATTTTTGAATGGATTGAGTAGTCGTCATTGTGTGGAAAATCTTCTTTGTGTTCTTTCATTGTGATAAACGCTTACTGTTTATATAACCTATGGACTCTATGGTCGATTCTAAGTTCAATGGGTTTTTTTTTCTGACCTCGCTTTTGATGGAATTTTCCAATGTTCTGGTACCTTTTTTATAAATCTTATTAACCATTCTATTAATGACTTTATGATATGTGTCGATATTGATCTGATAGTGGTTCCCCGTCTAGTCTGACTTGATAATAATCTTATCAGATTTGTTGATTATGCCGATGTCATTATTCATTTTCTTCTGAAGGTTCATTTGTAGTATATATGAACTTAATCTTATTTATATCAGAGAAGAAATCCTTCTCGAAGCTCAGCAATAGCTCATCACTTGGGGAGGGGTTTTGTGTCTTCCAAAAGATTCAATTTCTTTCCAGTTTATGTGTTCGTATTTACGCTTTCCGGCGAATAGTTTCCAGCATGCATAGAAACAAATACTTACTCAAGCCCGATGACCCAGATTAATATAGTCTTTTTTTCTCATTCGGTCTACACATTATTATTGTTATTTTTATTATATTATTATTATTATTATTATTATTATTATTATTATTATTATTATTATTATTATTATTATTATTTCCTTTGATATCTGGCGTTTACACATTTCTTTCCGGGTCCCGCCCAGGGACCTAAGGTTAGAAATGGCATCATGACACTTTCCACTGCAAAAAAAAAAAAAATAATAATTACATAGATAAAGCCCTTCGTAAAGTGTGGGCTGTACTTGTCAGAACAATTTTTTGTATCTCTTTGAGGCATGGACTTCCAGGAATCCCTTCAATCAGCCGACTGGAATCTTTTCCAACCAGTCCAAGGGCTCCAACTACAACAGGAATTGTTGATGTTCCCATGTGCCACATTTTTGAGATTTCTATTTCAAGGTCCTTGTATTTTGACAGTTTTTCGAATATCTTCAAAGATACATTGCAGTCTGCAGGGACTGCCATATCAATAAGGAGGCACTTATTTTGTTTGTGGTCTTTAATAACAATGTCTGGGCGGTTGGCTTTGATTGTTCTGTCAGTGTGTATTGTGTAGTCCCATAGAATTGTAACAGGTCCTATCTCCGTAACCGGGTCTGGGTGGTATTCGTACCAGTTTCTTTCAGTTTCCTTTTCGTAATTGCAAATTTTCCAGTGCAGATATTGGGTCACTCTGTCATGCCGGGTTTTATATTCAGTGGATGCCAATATCGTGCAACCTGATATAAGATGATCAATGGTTTCTGGATATTTGTCACAGAATCTGCATCTTGGGCTAACACAGTTATTATTATTATTATTATTATTATTATTATTATTATTATTATTATTATTATTATTATTATTATATTATTAATATTACCATTACCTATTAATAATATTAATATTCTTTTTATATTATTATTATATTATTAAGAATACTATTACCTATTATTATATTACTATTACCTATTATTATATTATATTTATATTATTAATATTACTATTACCTATTTATAATATAATATTAATAATATAATAATATTAATATTACCTATTATTATGGATATTGTCTATTATTATTATTAATAATATTCCTATTAATATTATTAATATTATTATTATATTATATTATTATTATTATTATTACATTATTAATATTACTATTACCTATTAATAATATTATTATATGATTAATTTTACTATTTTCTATTAATAATGTTAATATTACTTATTATTATTATTATTATTGATATTACCTATTATTATTAATATTACTATTACCTATTATTATTTTCTTATTAACATTATTGCTATGATTATTATTATTATTATATCAGCGTTACCTATTGTTGTTTTTATTATCGATATCATATTTTAAGTGGTTTACCGCAGTCAAAAAAAGTTAGTCCCCTTGAAAAATAAAATGTATCCTTTTTAACATGTATTGATAACAGTGTTCCGGGCTGTTTAAATTTAAAATTGAAATTGAAATTTTAAATAATTATTTAAAAGTGTAGCTTTGAACCTGAATTTAAATTTAGATTATGTTACAATTAAATATTCAATAATAGTAACACCGCGATATCTAGAAATTTTAATCAGATAAATTGCCAGTTCATTTATTGTTATGGTGAAACACACCTATTCTATAGTTATTAGACTCTCCCACCTAATATAAGTAGGAGTAGTAAGAGGAACGAGGGTCAGTCGATGTCGGACGACAGTAGTCGACAGTTAGTCGAATACGAAAGTAGTCAGCGACCACAACAAGATTACTCGGCGTAATACCTATTATATCAAGTTCCTAACGTTTGGTACGTCGGACTTATTTAGGACCGATTTTAGTACTAAAACAAGCCTCCACTGCGAAATAACTCCACAACAACTTTGGCGTCGAGGATTCGCACGCATACGGAGGAAGAAAAAATTTGCTCACCACAATAACTTCGGCGACAAAGTCTCGGATTCACACTTACAAAAAAAAAACTTGGCAAAGTTTGTCGCAAGCCAAGACGTCAACTTAGTGACGAAAAAATCTGTCGTGAAAAGAAATGTTTTTCTCGATAATACAGTTTGCTCAAATAGGTCACGTATTGCAAATTCGTAGGACCCCCCTCTACAGTATTTAGACACAGTGTAAACTTTTTGCGAAGATGGAGGAATGCAAAAGTCTATTCCGGGAATTCTTTAAGTTCCAGTTGTAACAACAGACGAAAATATTAGAGTAACAAACAACATTCCAGATGCAGTTACAGGAGGAAAGTTTCAATAGACAAATGCAATTCCAACAAAAATGCACAGGGAGTTTCAAAACAACATTCTGGAAATAACTGAGAAGAGGAAAGAGAAAAATCTACAAAATAATTCTTTCCCATAGAATACAATATGGAATTCAATTGAAATATTCACGTACAGTCCAGATGAAGAGATAACTTTTGCGGAGTATTATAAAAAATATACGGACGTGTATAACGAGGACTGCCACTTGTGGTCTGAAGGAAAGAAGGTTAGGCTCCTTTTAAGCAAATTAGGAACCGCTGAGCATAACAAATTGGTAAACTACATTTTACTGAAAAAAAAACGAGCGAGTTGACATTTACCGAGGCGGTAAATATATTAAGTGAATTATTTAGTAAAAAGACATCTCTGTTCCACAAGAGTGGAAGTGTTTGAATCTGATGAAAGATGATGAACAAGACTATATAACGTACGCAGCCAATGTGAATAAGCACTGTGAAGAATTCAAGCTGGCAGAGTTTAAGCACATACAATTTTAAGGGCTTGGTGTTTGTTCAGGAGATGGTATCGGAAAGAGACGCAGAGTTGGGAAAATTAGTACTGGCAAAATTGGAAAGCGATCCAAGTATTACGGTACAGAAATTGGCAGAAGACTGTACAAGATATGTTAGCGTAAAGAAAGATTAAAAAAAGATAGAACATTCTGGAGTTTCGCATGTAAGGAAAATGCGGTACAAAGAAGAAAGTCAGTCTACCAAAAAGTGTTCTAAAATTGCGGATTATCAAGCAAAAAGTGAAATACCAGAGAAAAATAAACAAAAGCTCCCGAAGCCATGTTTTGCTTGTGGCCAACTACACTGGTACAGATATTGCGATTTTATGAATATAAAATGTTTCAACTGTAAAAGAGTGGGACATAAAAGCACGCATTGCAGGTCAAAAAATAAAGACAATAAAATAAGAAAATTAAATCCCAACGGGGTAAAAGATGGAATAACCAGAACATTTGTTACCGTCGAAATATGTAATAAAAATATAAAAATGCAACTTGACACTGGTTCGGATCTATATATCATAAATTTGCATACGTCGAAGAAGTTGGGGAAACCAACTTTAATGAAGACAAAGAAAATCGCGAGGTCAGTGACGGGAGGAAAAATACAATTTATTGGAGAATTGGCTACAAACGTCACGTTAAATAAAAAAACGGGAAAAGCTAAACTATTTGTCATAGAAAATACCACGAACTTACTGGGTACGAACTGGATAACAGAATGATGAATTCTTTCTGGTACAAGGTAGAAAGTTTAAACACCGAAGCCCAAAAATTAATAAAGAAACTTAAGGAAACATTTCCTACTGGTTTTTCTCCAGGGTTGGGAACGTGTACCAAGATGGAGGCAAAATTCCAGCTAAAAGAAAACGCTCAGGCGGTTTTCAAAAAGAAAAGGAATGTGCCGTTTGCCTCAATTGAACAGATAGATAAAGAATTGGACAGATTAGAGAAAACCGGTGTACTTAAAAAAATTGAGTATAGTGATGGGAAACACCGACGGTATACGTGAAAAAAAGTCTAAAGAAATTCGTGTTTGTGCTGATTTTTCGACGGGGTTAAACGCGGCACTCAAAGACTATAATTATCCTCTACCAACAGCGGAAGAAATATTTGCAAAGCTTAATGGAGGCACAATATTTTCGAAGATAAACCTCAGCGAGGCATATCTGCAAATACCGGTAGAAAAAGAAACGTCAAAACTTTTGTGTATAAACACACATCGGGGTCTGTATAAATTTAACAGACTGCCTTTTGGGATTAAGGTCGCGCCCGCCATTTTCCAACAAGTAATGGATTCGATGTTGGGTGGTCTAGATTTTGCCGCAGCGTATCTGGACGGCATCCTCATGAGAAGTACAAGTATAGCAGAACAGGTGAAACATGTAAATGCAGTAGTTTCCAGAATACAGGATTTTGGATTTAAACTCAAGGAAAGTAAATGCGAGTTTTTTATGGAGAAAGTGAAATATCTGGGACAGATCATCGATAAGAATGGTAGAAGGCCAGACCCAGAGCAAGCAGTGGCTATAAAAGACATGCTGGCTCCGAATGATATTACCGCATTACAAAGTTTTTTGGGATTAGCTAATTATTACCAAATATACATCCCTAAAATGTATGATCTGTGGGCACCATTAAATGAACTACTGAAGAAAGGAAAACCCTATAAATGGACTAATGAATGCCAGAAAGCATTTGAAAAGATAAAGGAAGTGTTAACCTCGGTATTATTTTTAATTCATTACAATCCGGATTTAGAAATCATAGTAGCTTGCGACGCAAGTGCGTATGGAATAAGAGAATGCATCTTACACAAAATGACAGATGGTCAAGTAAAACCAATTGCTCATGCTTCTAGGGCACTACTTCCGGCTGAGAAGAATTACTCTCAGACAGAGAAAGAGGCGCTAGGAATAATATTTGCAGTAGCGAAATTTCACCGTTTTGCCCACGGTCGACATTTTAAGCTACAAACTGATCATAAGCCTCTAATTTCGATTTTTGGATCGAAAAAGGGTTTGCCGACGCATACAGCCAACTAAATACAGAGATTGGGTACAATACTGCTAAATTATAACTTCGAACCGTCATATAACCTGACGTACCTTTTAACTGATTCGGCCACAGATGATCGTTCGGTTGGCAAGGTCGAATTTACTGCTTATAAACTTCAATCTTCCATGAATCTCTCACGTACATTCATAACTGCTCATGGCGTATCATGGTTAAGGCACAAAAGGCTATATGACGGTTCCGTATCGGATACAGGTTCGAATCCTCTCGGAGGACGAATATATTCTATGAAAATTTCTCGGACATTTCGGCCGGTAAATGTTATTTAATACTGTTTATTATAAACAGAGCATTTACTTAAATACTTGTATAAATACTTGTATCTATAAAAAGAATGTTAAACATAAAAATGTTTTTAAATATATATATATATATATATATATATATATATATATATATATATATATATATATATAAACTACTTGAATGATATAAATAGAGTGTGTAAGTGAGAGAGGAAGAGTAAGTGAGAAAACGACGAGGAAATATAATTGACGGAAAAAGAAAAATACATGGTCAGAAGATAGAACACATGGGAATAAAGAAAAATTAAAAAAAAAACAAGTAAAGAAAAGAAAGAAAGAAGCAAAAGTAAAGGAAAGAAAAGAATGAATGAAAAGAAGCAAATAAAGAAAGAAAAGAAAGCAAAAGAAGTAAAGAAAATAAAAAAAGGAAAAAAGAAGTAAAAAGAAAAGAAAGAAGCAAAAGGAATAAAGAAATAAAAAAAAGAAAGAAGCAAAAGGAGTAAAGAAAAGAAACGAAAGAAAAGGTAAGTGGATAAAGAAGTAAAGAAAAGAAAGAGGCAAAAGAAGAAAGGAAAAAGAAGGAAAAAGAAAGGAAAGAAGCAAAGAATTAGAGAAAAGAAAAGAAAGAAAAGAAAGAAGCAAAGAAGTAAATAAAAAACAAAAGAAAGAAACAAAGGAAGGAAAGAAAAGAGATTAAAAGAAAGAAGCAAAAAATAAAGAAAAAAACAAAGGAAAGAAAGAATCAAGAAAAGAAAAGAGAGAAAAGAAAGCATTCAAAAGCGTAAGAAAAAAAGGTCTAAAAACAAATTAGAAAAAAGGAAGAAAAAATATGAAAAATTTAAAGAAAAGAAAGAAGCAAAAGACGCAGAGAAAAGACAACAAAGACGAAGAAGAAGCAAAAGAAGCAAAGTAAAGAAAGATTCATGAGAAAGAAAGAAAAGAAAGAAGGAAGCAATAGAAAGAAAAGAAAGATAGATTAAGTAAAGAAAAGAAATGAAAAGAAAGAAACCAGCGAATTAAATGGATGAAAAGAAAGGTTAGAATTGGTTGTCTGTTTATTTGTTCAGAGAGAACAAGAGAGAAATGAACGTCCATTTTTTACCCTCAACAATCCTGTTATTCTTTCTACACGACAAAACCGATTTTGTCCTATTTTACACGGATTCAAATCACATTGTCACATAGTGAGTCGTGATTAAAATAAATCTCATTCACATCTTTTTTTGTATCAATTCTGTTTCGTCGTCTGTTTTTACGGAGCCTTTATTTCAATTGTCTTTTCATCTGTCTATATTTTCGAATCTGTTTTGAATGTTTGAAGTAATTTTCATCCGCTATTTGCAACTGTATCTGACTTCATTTAATTTTTTGTTTATTTATTGAATAAAATATTTTTATAGGGAAAAAGAAGAAGCAAGCCAAAATGAAGAGAGAGAGAGAGTGAGACTGAGCAATGTTTGACGACACCCACAGAGCGAGAAATGAATAGTTATCTTAGAAAGTTCATTTCCGGTAAAATGCAAATATATTTTCTGTAGATCCCCTATATTGTGCTGGCAAAAAACTAGCATAAATTGAAGATTTTCAAGTTAGAAAAGAGGTATGTTGCTTTTTAGACACGGTTTTCATTCAATTTTATATTTTTTTAAAGTTGTAATTAAATGAAGAGTCACGCATGACAATCTGATGTTAAATAATTTAAGCATTTGTTAGTAAAATAATATAGATGCATGAAAGTATTAGGTTGGTGCAAAAATAATGTCGTTTTTTGACGTTCAACTTCATGTGAGAAAACGACATTATTTTTGCACCAACATAATAACTCCAAATAATATTATTTTGGTAAAAATAATGGCAATCGTGAGAATAGACGTTTTCTGACAAGGAAACGTTACGTATTCATTGACCGAACGGTTAATGGTAATATTGGTTGAAATTTATAAAACTTTCTCTTAAAAAATAAAAATACCCCACCCACCAAAATCAAGAAAATAAGGTTTCTCAAGTCCACTATCAGTTACCGTTCTTTTCAGTATTGATGGCAGTTTCCTTACTAACCTTTTGTTTAACGTAGTGTGGAATGTCAGAATCTTGATTATGTCATTATTTTCTCTTTGAATTATATGTGCTACCCATTCTAGATATTGCTCTTGTTGAATATCTTCAAGAAATATGGTTTCTGTTATTTGGTGTTCTTTGTGATTCTATGGAGGCCATTAACGAAATTCGACGGAGAATTATATTTTCTAAAACCTACAGGGTTCATTTAAATAAATTTTGTTTACAAATCATTTATATTTCATCATTAATTTACATCATCGTTAGAACATTAAACGTATAAAGTTATCAATATCCTTATAGTCGGTGTGCAATTGTCGCAGTTAGCTCCTCCTCAGTTCTTTAATCCTTCAACAGGGGTCTCTCTCTCACCCCTGGTTATAAATACTGGCTGACCCTTCTCTCTCTCTCTCTCTTTTTCGACTTAGGCCTTGGGCCGCTACCTCACGCGGAGGCGAGGTAAAATCTCTCTTTTTTTCCCCACTTAGACCAATACGTGACCTCTCACAGATACAGCGTTTCCCAAATTCCGGGAACGCGCTAAGAACAATACACGTACGTACGAACACTTACAACACACACACATAATTTCTCCATACAAACTCTATGTAACAGTTCATGTCTTTGTTTAACTTGTTTTGTTATTAATATATATTTGTTTACCCATGTATATCGGTCTTGTTCGTTTTTCTTTGTCTTCTTTGGACTTAATTAAAGTCCGACATTCCCATGTAGCTGGACCGGCCAGCAGGAAAGTTTAACCTTCTGATATCTCTTCACATCTTCATCCCCACGGTCCGCTACAATATAAAAATGTATCTTATGGACCCGCGTTTATACGATTTTATTCCGAATTCTACTGATAGAAAACAGCTTTCGTGTATCAAACTTCGAAATTCCTCTAAATTTGGAGATCAAATCAGAAATATAGAGTAGATACTACTTCTAGAGTAAACACGATAAATCTTTTGAGAAAAACATGTATTACTTGCATCATTTACTTTATTCGGAGTGTTGTCCTCATCTTCATTGCCATATTCACAACGTTTCGACCGTTGTGCGCTCCGGTCTTCTTCAGATGATTGACATTTCGAACCGAACCCTTTCTTTCGTCCACCGCGGTAGATTGTTCTAGTTCCACGTGCCATGCCTCTTCTGTACTGCTGTAGCCTGGTATTGCATTCACAACTCTCTTGGTATAGTCACTGGCGTTGATCGAGTGACGAGACCTAAAGAGTTGTGAGTTCAATATCAGGCGACAGTAGTGGTGAACCAAAACTTGGAGAGTTGAGTTAAAAGGAAATAAGGGAGACATCCGCTGTGAATAATACAAGAAGTCATAATACCTCGTGTCAGAGATATACACATATGCATTAAAATATCTACAAATTTAGAGACACTCGTTCGAAATTAAGAAAAGGTTTGTAGCTATTGACATATGGTTTCAACGGCCTTTAGACAGAACCCGAGGAGCAACGATGACGTTTTAAGGACAATAAGAACCAAGAGGAAACTGCTGTTAACAATGAGAAATTGAGCTGATATTTAAGAGATAGATGATGAGGAAAGACGACTTGAGAATTTAACACTCAATTTACCGAAGAGTCTTGCATTATTAGCCGTAGTAGTCACTGTTTACAAACCCACACTTCCTCCTCAAAAAATATATTTTTCAGGAGCATATATATATATATATAAAGCTGACGATTTCGTCTAGCATGAAACAGCTTGTCGCCTGTCACTGTTGACTTCAATGTTCACTTTCGTATATATATATATATATATATATATATATATATATATATATATATATATATATATATATATATATATATATATATATATAGGGGGCACCTCGATGTGTCTTGTCTCGCTAGAACAATTACGACTGAATCGTGAGTTCGATCCTCATTGGGTGCCACATACTTTCGACCTTGCGCGACATCTAAGTTACACTTAGAAAATCATTGGGCACCTCGATGTAGTATAATGATTAGCAAGTTTGTCTTTCTAGATCAATTACGACTGAATAGCTAGTTCGATCCTCACTGGGTGGCTCCATACTTTCTAAACTACTATTAGAAAGTCATTGGCCTCCTCGACGTGGTGCAATGGTTAGCCAGTTTGTCTCGCAAGCACAATTACGACTGTGTAGTGTGTTCTATCCTCACTGGGTGCCACCATAATTTGCCACATCTAAACTACGGTTAGAAAATTAACCCACACGTACAGAGAGGCGGGGGAATTACTTTGTGAAAAGAATATTAGTCACATAGTATACTAATTTAATTTAATGTTTTTTGACTCAGATAAAACCTTTTTACAACAGCAGCAGTCAGTATATAATCATTTATTAAATCTTTTATCACGTTTCAGCGCGAAAAAGAAGAGTCGGCTTTCACGGTAAAAGTGCCCAGTGACGTAAGAAGCAATGTTCCTCTACAAGAGTCAAAAAATGGCTGATAAAATAACTGACATTATAGAAAGGTTTTCTACGGACGAAAACATATTGCACAAATATTAATTTTAAATTTAACCAAACTCGTCCTGTTTTTGCCTATGACAGGAATGAAAACATCGATATTAAGAAGTAGAAATATATGACTGTGAGTTGATTATCAGAGTAAAAAGAAAATATATAAAATCCTTTGTCAGCAATAAGTACGGGTCTCTTTGATGTGGCTCGGTACAATTATATTCAAGAGAATTCTCTAAAAATTGTATCATTCTTGAAGACAATGCAAACAGCAGCCATTTTTAAGTGTATATACAAAACAGAAACTAGAAAAGGTTGCTGATAATATTTTTAACAAACTACTATATATGACTGAGTATTTATGTAGAACAAAAAGACAAAGAGAGTTAGAGAGAGAGAGAGAGAGAGTGAAAGAGAGAGAGAGAGAGGATAAAGCGAGTTAAGAGTGAAAGAAATAAAATTATGATAGAAAAACCAAAAGGAAAAAAAAAAGAGAAAAGAAAAGAGAATGAAATGACCAAAATAAAAAAAAGGAGAATTATACAAAAAATAGCGTATAAAGAAGGAAAATTTAAAGGAAGAGGAATTCAATGATGAAGAAAGAATGAAGAAAACATATGAAGAGAACGAAGGAAAAGAAGAAAAAAAATGGCAGGTAAATAAAGAAAAGAAGAAACATTATATTTTTGTTATTTCATATTTAGACATTTTTATTTTTAATGAAATTAGCCTCTTTTTCTTTATTATTTATTGATTATATTTTCCTGTAGCGAACGCCATAGTTCAAAGTTTGCTGCTTTTAAATTGCGAAAGGAAACCAGAGATCAATCAGAAATATGGCGGCGTTATGAATTCCACAGATAAAAATCATAGCCAATATGTTTTTAATTGTGCAAACACATACACATACGCCCGTATCTGGAACGGTCGCCAGATATAATTGCACTTTGTGAAACCAATTTGAATTCTTATGTTACGACCAATGAATTCTTGATTCCAGGGTATCTTCTTTAACCAAAAGATTGCAGCATTCACATGCATTGCTTTGGTATTTACATCCGCGATACTCTTCCGATGGCCACGAAATTGTCTCTCGAGGCCGCTGACTACTCTTTCAGTAGGAGATGGGGATCGGCTTTCTCAAGTATTTAACCTTGAACGCCTATGTCCTTTACGACATCTTTATGAAGTCCCAAAGGACGAAAGACGTCACACGAAAACATTTTACACTTTGTTATAGATACCTCTAAAATGTAAATATTATTTTCCTTTTTCTCTCTCTCTCTCCCTATATATATATATATATATATATATATATATATGTGTGTGTGTATTATTACTTAAAAGTGGATACTCGTATTTGAGTAGACGTTCCGTTTATTTACTTATTAAACAATATTTATTTTCGTTTATCGTCCTGAATATACGCTAAACCTCATTAGAAGACAATGTACTCTCCAGCAGGATCCGAGCCATCGTTCCCCTAGGGGTAAGTAAATATCATTAGATCTGACGTGCTTTGACCTCTCGACTATGTAGCTCGTCAATTGGGAACGCAGGTTCGAATCGCAGATTTGGAGAACGGATATTTTTCGAATAAATTTTATCGAATATTTACAAAAATAAATTAGATTTATTGAATATATACAAAAAAAAATAAATGGAGCGTCTACTCAAATACGACTATCCACAAAAAATTAACATTAAATAATAAAAATCTGTAGGATTAATAAACAAAAAATCCATTATATATATATATATATATATATATATATATATATATATATATATAAAAATAAATTTAAAAAAAAATTAAGTAATTCATTGAGTCAAAAAGGAAACCCAACCGAAAGGACTGGACGGCCGTTTCGTCCTATATTTGGGATTAATCAGTAGTGCGCATCCACTACCGAGAATTGAAACTCTGACAGTTGAGTGATCAAGCAAACGTCATACCAACTGTTCCAACGGGCCTCGGTGACGAAGAGGTGCCAAATCAGACTCAATATAGCGCCGCTCGCTCACATATTCCGTGGTGGAACTCAACTGAAGTTCTCTGTAACCATAGGACTGTGCCTTCCGGAGCCACGACTACTATCACTAAGCCGCTCAAACTGAAGCATTAAAAGCCGGATCAAGCAATGATATACATATATATAGAAATTGTAAGGAGGATTTGATAATTATAATTAAGCAATTACAGAAAAACTATTAAACTCTACAATGGAGAAGTCAAATTAATTCTGGAGGAAGTAGACTCACATATAAGTCTCAACGAAACAATATCTGCATCAGTAATAGACGCAACTGAAAAATTATACATCAAAATAAAAGAAAAGACAGTCTTCCAGACACGAAGATCCACCCTGGAAAAGAAAAATAGAGAATGAAGTTGAATAACTTAGAAGTACTCGATGAACCGACAAGAGGTACAAATGTAAGGACTGGAAAAGGCAGAAAAGTCAAAAGTCAAAAGAAAATAGAAAATTATGAATTAAACTGAAGTCCTATCAGCTAAAGATAAAATAAACCAAACAATACAAATGAAAGCTCAAAGAAACAGACGTTATGAAAAGAGATCAATATTCTACAGACAGAAGATGTTTCAAATTGATGCAAAGAAATTTCACATAGAAATAGGCAAAGAAAAAATCGAAGTGCCCCTTAATAAAAAAAAATTAAAAAAATGGAAGTTCTGGGAAAAATATGAGTTTGCCCTAAATAACATAAGAAAGAAGCGGATTGGATTATGCAAAAGGTAGAATGAACGAAAAATGAACCAGAACAAAGATGGCCGGCAATCACAGTTGCCTTGCTCGGGGTGAAATGATTAAGAAATCATTTCATTTACTCAAGCATTAAAAGATTATTTTCGAATGAAATCTCATGAAGGGAGCTGAATATGTACTCCATCATAGAGTTGTTGCTTCTTGTTTTTTTAGCTAAGACAAGCGAAACACGCAAAGCTAGCTATACAGGATCGAATCATCCTTACTCGTTAGTAACGAAGGAGTTTCAGCCATTTTGTCCCCGAAGAACTGTTAATCTGTGGAACAAACTCACCAGAAAATGCCTCTACGATTTAATGAGTTTGTGACCCTGGGTTTCACGTTTTTGCGATCATCAGACAAACTCAGCGTTTGTCTGATGATCGCAAAGGTATATATATATATATATATATATATATATATATATATATATATATATATATAGTACAGGTAATAGATACGTTGGTATATAATTCAGTGGATGCTAGTAATATCAAATATTAAAACTGATCTTTATTTATGTCTTTATTATAACAGAGCCTCTATTTTTTTCTAATATAACAGAAACACACAAACTAGATAGATACAATATTATGATATCTCAGATCGATACAGAGATCAGCGAAATAGCCAATAAGTTAAATATTGCAGATAGAATCGGAAAGATCCATACTAAAGGTGCGTACATTTTATTTAATGACCATAAACCCAACTTTGCTAGTAGTACACAATCTAGACTAATAAACCAAACAAAAACTGAACTAGGTCTAATCTCAAAAAAATATAATAAAAAAAATGATAAACTACTAATCACAACCTGTATTACCTATGGAAGGATTCATCAAATGGTTTGCCAACATGAGTAATAATGATAAAGCGACGGTCATTAAGTTTGAGATTATAGATTTCTATTCGTCTATCTTTAGGGATCTCCTGCTTACTAGTATAAACTTTGCAAAAAGCTATATGGAGATAACAGATGATGAAACCAAAATCGTGTCTTAACGGGTAGAAAATCACTGCTAACAGTAAATAATTCCACGTGGACAAAGTGTCACAAAGACGAATTTGATGTCCCCATGGACAATATGGTTGTGGTTGTTGGATTGTTTGATTTTTTAAAATTTTCCACCATCTCAACGGATAAAAACAAAAGCTACACGTTGATAAGTTAGAAACTTAAAAAAAAAAATCATACAACAATCACAAGCATATTTGTTACCCTCTGCCAACAGGAAAAATTAGCGATCATGACATTTCCGGATCCCAAAAACCTTTTAAACCAGAAATCCGAAGATTTAAGCCCTTTCTTACATATCAGAAAATGTTTCTTATGTGCATATAAGGCAGTATAAAGAAATGTATTCCCCGCCCCCACAACCGATGCATTTACAATACACTTACCTTTCATCTCTTTCCCTTTCTTTTTTTCTTCGTCTTCGTTCTTCACAGCTTCATTCTCCCTTTCATCCAACATGGCGTGTTTGTTTATTTATCTTTGAAAATAATAATGTAGCGTTCTTTATTTTATTTTAAAATTAAAAAAGGTGGTCATATGATAAAAAATCGCCTGAGGATACCGTAAGGTTGAAACCAAGGTAGCGGATTCAACTGACCTCCTGATTTTTAAATTATATATATATATATATATATATATATATATATATATATATATATATATATATATATATATATAAAAGTTAAGTAATGAAAAGTTTGGTAATCCGTATGGATAATCACAGGGAGGATGTAATCCAGAGAGCTCAATGTCAAACCAGAATAATTGTTAATTTAATTTAAATAGAAAACAGATGGTTGTCTATTTTCTGTCTAAACTGAATTAATATGTATGTATATATATATATATATATATATATATATATATATATATATATATATATATATATATATATATATATATATATGTGTGTGTGTGTGTGTGTGTGTGCTTGTGTGTATTGTTTATACGTTATTTTTATAATCAGAAAATAAATTCAATAATTGTCCGACTTAATCCATTTCATAATATATATATATATATATATATATATATATATATATATATATATATATATATATGTGTGTGTGTGTGTGTGTGTGTGTGTGTGTATAATTAAATAGTCGTCCACAGGCAGACTGTTTCGCTGTATCAATGCACATACATATAACGATATAAATTTATATACAGCAAGAACAATTTACGAGGGAAGATGTATGGCAAAGTGGAAAAGCAAAACACCTTTTAGACTATATATATATATATATATATATATATATAATAATCAAACAAATCCTTTTACCTCATATGGGGAATAGGCTATTTTGGGAAACTTTCGTCAGTGGTCGGCTTTTCAACCCCGGTGTGGAATGAAGTTCACGTCTGTAATGTTAGTGCTAGCAGCAAGTAGCAGTTAATTGTGAGGAATTTATATTGGAAGTAAAGGGGTCAACCTGAATCTTAACTTGACAAAAACACCTGAAACAGAGTTTACTCTGTTCCCTGTTTCAGTTAACTTATTCGAGACCGACTGCGCTCAAAAAATAACTGCAGCAAAACGGACGAAACAAATCGTATCAAAATAGGAAAGTAAACCCACTGTATATCTCCATAATTGATAATATTTCTTTGGCAAGACTATAAGAGATCTTAAGTTGGTAATAAACGCCTCTTTAATTTTAATTTTCTGTCCTGGATGTAAATTATCCATTTTTATTCTAAAAGTAATAAAAGGGGGGGCACACTTGTTAGCTGAGACTGTTCTGATTTTACTTTTAACTTTTAACAAAGAATTCAATCTACTGATAATGCCCGATTTGTACCTTGTCTTCAAATATTTAAAGATCTGATTGACAGTACAAAATTTTATGACTCCCATAAAAAGACAAAATTTTTATTTACTACTACTCATGATGATAATAATTAAAATGTAAACCTGAAAAACGAGCAGGCTAACCGGTTTCGAACCTCACCCAACAGAGCTAAATCGATAGATAAATATAGAATATTCTGAAGGTGACTTCTTGATGTTATCAGCCTGTGGAACCGATCCCAGCATCGAAAAACCATTGGAAAGTGCCTGAAAAAATACTGAGGCTTAACCCATGTCTTGGGAGTGAAATTGTTTAGATTTTGAACAATTAAGAAATCATCGATGATTTTGTTCGCACGATCTCACAATTCACCGTGACTGTTACTTTGAGCATGCTGACCTTGTCCAAAGTGTAGATCATGCCAGTTTATTCGCTTTCTCGCAGAAAATGGTCCGCTCAGCATAGTCGCAATATCAGCCAGAAGTGGCCTCTGTGGAGAACAAGAATTTACCCGAGGAAGCGTTTGGGAGAGGGATTCGCTAGCCCCACCCGGGCAGATCGGTGTCCTCGGAAACAGTGAAGGCATTCAGCATAAATCTAGGGGCATTTGGAAATTTAAGATTTTAAAAAGGAAAGAAAGGAACTCATCACAGAAAATGCCGCGTAAAAAGAAGTTCTTTTAAAATGGCGAATCGAGTTCCAATGATGCCGAGATGAAGGAAGAATTTTATTGTATTCTTTTAAAGAATACAATAAAAATATTTGCGTCTAGTGGTTGACTTTGAAATTGTCGATAATTTAAAGATAGGAAGAACTAAATAAAGAGAAAATATATCGAATGGTTAACAAGGAATAAACGTTCACATCTACAAAGAGAGAATGAAAAGAAAAAGGAAAAAAAGAGGTTGTATAGCGAGAAAAAGAGAGATAAATAGAGAGAGGGAGAGAAAAGAACAACGACAACATTAAGAAAGAAAGAAAGTTGAAAAATAAAAGAGAGAATGAAGAATAAGACGAAGAATAAAGAGCAATCAAGAATATGAAAGGAAGGGAAATGGTAAGAAGTAAGAAAGGAAATCTGCAGAAAGGAAGAAATAAAAAAGAAATAAGAAAGGAAGGTTGGAGAGAGAGAGAGAGGGGGGAATTTGAAGACTTGAAAGAGAAGAGATAGAAGAAAGTTTGGAGGAAGGAAGGAAATTTGGAGAGAAAAGACGAAAGAATATATGTAAAAACAGGAGAATGGAAACTTGGAGAAGAGGAGTAAGAAAGAACTTCCGGAGAGAGAGAGAAAAAAAGAATTTTGTGGAAAAGAAAGAAAGAAAGACAGAAAGAAAGAAAAAGGAAGGAAAGTAAAAATAGAAAAAAGTAAACGAAATTATGGGGAAAGAAAGAAAGAAAGAAAAGAAAGAGAGAAAGAAAGAATTCTGTAGAGAGAAAAAAGAAGAAAATTTGAAGAGAGTAAGAACGAAATAAAGAAAGAAAGAAAGAATAGAATAGAATAGAATTCAGTATAGAGAAAAAATAAACAAAATTATGGAGAAAGAAAGAAAGAAAGAAAAGAAAGAAAGAAAGAAAAGAAAGAAAGAAAAGAAAAGAAAAGAAAAGAAAGAAAGAAGGAATTCTGTAGAGAGAAAAAGATGAAAATTTGGAGAAAGAAAGAAAGAAAGAGAGAAAGAAAGAAGGAATTCTGTAGAGAGAAAAAGATGAAAATTTGGAGAAAGAAAGAAAGAAAGAGAGAAAGAAAGAAAGAATTCTGTAGAGAGAAAAAGATGAAAATTTGGAGAAAGAAAGAAAGAATTCTGTAGAGAGAAAAAGATGAAAAATTGAAAAGAGTAAAAAAGAAGGAAAGAAAGAATAGACTTCAGTAGAGAGAAAAGAAAAAGGAAAAAATTATGGGGAAAGAAAGAAAGAAAGAAAGAACGAAAGAACGAAAGAAAGAAAGAAAGAAAGAATGCATTAGAGAGAAAAGAAAAGAACAAAATTATGGAGAAAGAAAGAAATTATCGAGTGAAGGAGAACTAAAATAAAAAAGTCCGGAGGGAGAAGATAAAGAATGTGACAACAAAAAAAGAAAAGCCGAAGAGACTGATTTAAAAGAAAAGAAAAAGAAATAAGAAATGTTGGAATGAGAAACATTTCAAATGTAGAAAAAGAAAAAAAGAAAATATAAGTAAATGTGAAGAAAGAATCAAAGAAAAGCCGGCAATAATTTTACAAACAACTTGGAAAGAAGTGGAACAAAAAGAAAAGAAAATAAACGCGCTGTAAAGAACGGAAGGAAGAAATCACGAATAGGCAGTAAGACAAATGATAGGTTGGTTCCGATTTGAATATAAATATTAAAAATACAGACAGTCTTTGAAATTTTAATTGTCGGATAAACTTAAGAAAAGAATTTCAGAAAATGGAATTATTTTTTGGTTCATGCTTCCTTAAGTTGTTGAATAAATCACTAGCGATGTTGTCAAGCGACGGAGAAACGTGACGCCAAACTGCGCGTTGCTTCTCATGACCAAATTCCGATGACGCCATAGCTGGCCCCAGATAACTCCTATCATCCCACAACACCTCCCCAACATTTACAACAACAACAATAGCAACAACAACAACGAACAATAATAAAAATAATAATAATGACACAAATATTGTCATTTTCGGTAGAAGTATACGACACAACGATTCATGCTTTTTGTTGTTTTTGTTTAGTGGTATATCAACACCTTTATGGGTCATTTAATGCTGAAATGTAAGTATTTTGTGCGCAGTTTTATGGTAATAATTTAGTGATACAAGTCTTATTAATTAACCCATATCTGGGGGAGAAGAGGTCAATTTATACCTTTCCCAAGTGATTTGCACGTATGTGAACGTAACCCGCACATCCAAGCTTACAGCGCATAGTATTTCCAAGTGGTCACCTATCTGGTTACTGACCAGGCTTGACGTTGCTTAACTTCGGTGATCATACGGGAATTTGGCTCCACGATTAATAATTTCGACTCATTATCCATTACACCACCCGCACATACAAGATTACAGCACCTGGTATTCTAAAGCGGTCACCCATCTAGATACTGACCAGGCTCGACGTTGCTTAACTTCCGTGATCGTACGGAAATTTGGCTCCCCGATTAATAATTCCGAGTCATTATTCCTTACACCACCCGCACATGCGAGCTTACAGCACCTGGTATTTCCAAGTGTTCACCCATCTAGTTACTGACCAGGCTCAGCGTTGCTTAACTTCGGTGATCGTACAGGTTTCAAGGTGATGTGGCGAGAAGCCTGGAACTATTCATTTATCATATTTAATTCTGGTGATAATAATCGCTACATGCTATACCCGATTGGCAGGAATATTTTGATCTAGAGGAGGTGGCAGGAAATGAAGCAGCTGATGAAAATAAAGAGGATAGACAACGATTGACCTTAGACGAGTAGAACTTAACCTTGCTGTGTTCAGGGAAGGTTGAGCGACAACAGATGTTCAAAGCACCCATTGACATTGCAGGAGGAAGAGTTCATCGTGACCGGAGTGTTAACTAAACAAATATCAATAATCGATACAGTTGCAGTGCATTGACAGCAACATAGAATAGCCACTGAATGAGGTATGACTGGATATACGTTTAATCATTTAACCCTAGGCAAGGAGATAATGTCACTAAGACGCAAGTTGTTACTGAGAGTGAAAATGGTGAGAAGTCGTTAACGAGGATAAAGGACAACTTTAGGATGACAGAAGACGGTGAGTGACATTGTGTGAAGATCATAGGTGGCAGGGAAGGATGTAACCAACAAGCGAGAAGTGCGAGAAAGGAAAATATTAGAATAGAACTTAAAGCTGAATCCAACAATTTCAACATTAAAACGACGAGACAATCGCCATTACAGTAGTATGCTTAAATTTATGTGGTCGATATAACGAGGTTGTGAGCTACTTTGAAAAATTGCCATGGAAATATTTGTAGAAAAGACAGAGGGAAGCCACGTTATGGCGGTGAGAAAATGACTGAAGTCGAGGTGCCATGTTAGGACCGATAATATTACAGACCCTGCTTTGGATTTTGTCGAGAACATCGGGATATATAGCAAGAGAACAAGACCAGATGTAGTAGTAATATTCAATGGACAGACAAATGGTAAATTTATAAACATCCATTGGATTCTGATGAGAAAAATAAATTGTCTGGCATGACACAGTGAACCAATTTTTCTAGCAGCGAACTAAGCAATTGATTCAATATAATCATTCCACTGCATGACAGTGAAAAACATGAGACTCAGTGGGTTGATATTTTGGAACTTAACATCAGCCATGGAAGGCAAAAAAAAAATTCTCTTTGATGATTTTGGGGCCTTAAAATAAACAAGCAACAGTTTAGAACTGACTGGGGATCATTTATGAGTATCAGCTGTCAGTTTAAGTTTATCGGACTTAATACTTAAACTGGAATAAGGAGTTGTGCCATCAGAATAAATAGGGATCTGGGAATCAATGATATCGGGAAAGTTGTTGATGAAGTTAAGAAACACTAGCTTCAAGGTTCGAGTTCTGTGAGGGAGCAATTAATGCGAAAGGATATAGGAAAGGGTCACTTCAACATTATTTCCATTACACGATTTCTTCAAAAAAAGATTGGGATAGATCAAATATTCGGCCAGAGATAACATCACTCTTTAGGTTTTGAAGAAGGTCAGCCTGTCAAACACAATCGTTTTCGAGATATCTACACCAATTCAGTAATAAGCATTAACACATCGGCACTTGACCGAGAGAAGATTTGCTGAACTTTCCTCTTTGCTTGTGGAACTCTCTCCCGACTTCTTGTTTCCCAATCAACTTTGTTCTCCAAAAAATTTAAATGCAAACTCAATCGTCATCTTCTGTCGTCTTAACTTCGGTTTTTTTTTATTGTTCTCTCTCTTTAATAGTATTTTTCCTCAAATTATTTCACACACAGTAAGCCATTGTTTCGTAGTAACTTTATTGCCTTGCTTGTGGTGAAATGATTACATGATTATCCAGAGACGATTTCATTTTATATTTCATTATATACATGCATATATATATATATATATATATATATATATATATATATATATATATATACTTGTATGTATATTTCATTACATATACATATATATATATATATATAATGAAATACATACACACACACACACACACAGACACACACACACACACACACACACACACACACACATATATATATATATATATATATATACAAATATATATACATATATATTATAATTAGTTTTTTAAATACATGGTGTCCATAAAGTTCGTGTGCACTTTAAAAAATTATAACTTTATTTGTATTTGCGATAGAAATAATCTGTAAAAATGTTATAAAGTTTAATGTACCTAGTTTTAAGTATAGCTAAAATAACTAATGTGATTTCAGGCATTACTGTAAATCAGTTGGCAAATGTTTTCCGTGAACTGTAAAATCGTATTACCCTTTGTATTGCTAATGATGGAGGAGATGTGGAAACTTAAATAAAATTTCAATAAAACCTTAAAAAATATAGATTTACTTCTTTCTAATCCTTTTTACAAATTATTTCTATCGCAAATACAAATAAAGTTATAAATTTTTTAAAGAGCACACGAACTTTATGGACACCCTGTACATAATCATCGCAACAACGAATTTCCCATGTCTCAAAACTGAATTCTCAATTTAAATTCAAATATATAAATTAAATTTAAATACAAAGTTTCTCTTCTTTTTCAAGCGATGCTAAGAATAACTTTTTGAAATTGATTCACTTAATTTATAAGTCCAGACAAATTTGATATTTTGAGATGTTGGAGTTAAGGAATTTTTATTTTTATTTTAGCAGTGTTAAGATTTCATTTTTTCATTTTTTTTAAGAATATATAACTTACGATTTTCGTCGAAATTATATCAAAACTTTATTATTAAAACATGTCACGGTGACACATAATAGTTTACATCTAGGATGAGCTGAAGTTTTTTCCCGAATAAGAAATAATTTTGCAGTCTTCCAAATAGACGACAGATGTACAGTGTCCTCATAATTCTGACCACTTTTATGGGGAAAGACGACTCGGAGATATAAGACACACTGGGTACAATGAACGTTTGAGACAATGCATGTGAAAAAACCCCAGAAAAACAAAGAACTTTCGATAAGGAGGCCAACCTATAAATCATAACAACTTAAATCTAGGAGAAAAAGTAATCGAACATAGATTAGGCCGCGCCAGAGGAAGTTTCGATTAATACTGCAAATTGCTGCAAAGTACCAACCTGAAAATTCGAGCCATGTTCTTAAATAGTCTCGCTAGGTCAAGACTTCCATACAGGTGCCATGCATGAAACCCCTTTAGAAAAAACTAAATTGTCAGTTATAAACAACTGCTTCCCAAGATTAATGATAAAAAAAAGGCTTTGAGCAAAAACTAAGTCTGGCGGACTTGGCAAAGATCATCCTACTTTGAACATTGAGGATTGGCGCTACAGAATCACAACAAAGAACTGCACGAATTAACAAAACCCACATAACTTGTAGATCCAAACCTGTTATCTTATCAAAAACCTGAAGACTTTGAGATCCAGTTAAGTTCGACCGTCCAGATTAAGCCAGAATACTTTGAGATCCAGACTGACCATACGAATCAATCCAAGAGACTTTGAGATCCAAACTGACCATACGAAACAATCCAAGAGACTTTGAGATCCAGACTGACAATACGAATCAATCCAAGAGACTTTGAGATCCAGACTGACCATACGAATCAATCCAAGAGACTTTGTGATCCAGACTGACCATACGAATCAATCCAAGAGACTTTGAGATCCAGACTGACCATACGAATCAATCCAAGAGACTTTGAGATCCAGACTGACCATACGAATCAATCCAAGAGACTTTGAGATCCAGACTGGCCATACGAATCAATCCAAGAGACTTTGAGATCCAGACTGCCCCACCTATCAATCCAAGAGAATTTGAAACCCAGAAGGATCATCCCAATCAATCCTAGAGACTTTGAGACACTGATCGACTATACAAATCAGCCCAGAATAATTTGGATTTGTATGTGGATGTGTATATGTGTGCGTGCATGTGTGTGGGACATAAAAATTTCATAATAATTCAGTATCTACACAGTATTTTATTTCTTTCCAGGAATATTTACCGTGTGTGTGTTTATCTTTCGTCCAAGCTTTTTGTAAAGCTTTTCGGGATTATTCAAAGCTTGTCAGTAATGATGGGTACAAATGTTATCATTGTGTTCCATAGTATTTCTTTTGAGTCTTCTCACAAGATGAGCTATTTTCAATGTCATTTCATTCATACCATTTTCCTCCCTGACACTGAAATACCGACATTCATTGTCTGAACTTTTTTTTATTTTTGATTCACGTTCATCTGCCATTGCTTTGATCAAATATTGTGCATTTTGCGCATTTTAGTAAAAAGGAAAAAAGACAACGGGAAAACTGTTTCGTTTAATGCAGACTTCTTTTTCACTTGTAAAAGTCCACATTGGATGAAACGCGTCGCCTAAAATTACAGTCTTCTTATTGCCTTTTTTTCCTTTATAAATATCGTCTTTCTCTACAGGTTGATTCTGAGAAACTTTTACATTTTATTTTCTGTTAACTTTCTATATTCGATTATTTTGTGATGGACATCTTTTTAATTCTGTTACTTATACAATTTACCTGAGATACCATTTCGTTTCTCTAGTCACATTTCCTCTGCGCAGCCATGTCCACGTCATTGCATTTATTTTCTTTTTTTATATATTTTTTTATTGTTTCTTGAAATATATTTGCAGGTGTTTTTACCTATTTTTATCGTGTTCTGTTTGTCTGTCTTTCTGCAAATTCTACAACGACTTTTTGGCTACAATTATTAAAGTTGCATTCCTATCTTTTGTAGTCTTGTCAGAAAAGAGTCGATGCAGTACTTCATGTGGATGAATCCTTTTCTTTGTTGTTTCGTTTTTATATTTATTCCATTCATTATTATTATTAATAGTTTCTGGAGAAACATATCATTTTTGCTAATAATTTTCATAACGGCGAAAATTAATATTTGAAAAGCGACATCCACAAAAGTCGCAAAAAGATAATACAAGAGAAAATAATAACAAGCACGTTTATGGTTTTTCTTTAAAAGACACAAGAAAATATAGAAAGATATGCGATGTGGCAGAAATATTGAATATAACGACGTTGTAGTTATATCATTTTCCTTTCTTTTGAAAGTTTTTTCTCTCCCCCTTTTTTTTTCTTCTTCTTCTTCTCGATGACGCCTTTGCCGTTCAGGAGCGAGGACTACGTGGAGTCGGGCAGAAAGAGAAAATAGACGCTCGTTTCAATCGCGTCTGTATTTAACTAGAATTTGTCTTTGATATGGAGTGTGGCGGGGAAGGAAGAACACAAAAATAAAACTAAGGATAAAGTGTGAAAAATGATAGTCAGACCACGAAGATTAAATACCGGCATTTTTATCAAAAAATAACAGGAACAGCGAAGAAAATTAAATGGGCGGGAAATAGTAACAAACGACATATATATATATATATATATATATATATATATATATATATATATATATATATATATATATATATATATATGTATGTATGTATGTATATATGTATGTATGTATGTATATATATATATATATATGTATATATATGTATGTATGTATATATATATATATGTATGTATATATATATAGGCTGACCGTGCCTACTTTGTCATATACATCTTTTGATAAATAAACACGTGCGAAATGCGTATGCATGTACAGCTCAGTCCCTATGTATATATAGAATTAATTATATATATATATATATATATATATATATATATATATATATATATATATATATATATATATATATATATATAATTAATTCTCTGTATAAACACACTGATATTTATATAAATACATTGATATACACTGATCTATACGGCGGTGCAGATATAATTTTACAGCTTCTGCTTATTCATTGCAATTAAATACGTTCGTCAATAGATGCAAATGAATGCCTCATTGCATGCATCCGTGTGCATCTGTATGTGCGTGTGTGTGTGTATGTGCTTATGCCTGCGTATATGTGTGTATATGCGTGTGCATGTGTGTGTGCGTGTCTGTGTATGTGCTTATGCCTGTGTATATGTGTACATATGCGTGTGCATGTGTGTGTGTGTGTGCGTGTGCATGTGTGTGTGCGTGTGCATGTGTGTGTATGTATTTATGTCTGTGTATATGTATATATGTGCGCATGTGTATGTGTATGTGCGTGTGCATGTGTGTGTATGTGTTTATCTCTGCCTATGTGTGTATATGTGTGTGCACGTGTGTGTGTATATGTATTTATATCTGTGTATGTGTATATGCGTGTGTATGTGTGTGTATGTGTTTATACCTGTGTATGTGTGTATATGTGTGTGTGCATGCGTGTGTGCCTGTGTGTGCGTGTATGTTTTTATGTCTGCGTATGTGTGTATATGTGTATGTGCATGTGTGCATATGTGTGTGTGTGTGTGTGTGTGTGTGTGTGTGTGTGTGTGTGTGTGTGTGTGTGCGCGTGCGGGTGCCTATCTATATGTAACCACTGCGTAAATTAAAATGACTTTTCGTTTGATGTTTTCTCTCTAGTCACGCAGAGTCTTTAAGAAATTAATTGGGGGAAACTATGGACTATGGAGGACTTGTTGTCTGGTGACCTCCAGAAAACGGATAAAATATCTACAAGTCATAAATTATTAATGCGAGGATGTGCGTGTGGTGTAATTGATAACGTCTCGGACTAAGAAATCGGAGTGCCGAGTTCGAATTCCAGACGAGTTTGTTACATTCTCTTCCGCAAAACATTCTCATCAATCTATCTTTTCATCTGCAACCAGCTATGGGGAAATAACAGGACATATAGGCTTGGTTGGTAACCAGTCTAGGAGAAGGAAACCTATGAATTCAAAAATAGCCTAGAAAGAAATGGGCTTAGTCAGACTAGCTTGCACAAAACCCACCACTATGGATCCGGTATTTTTTGTGTCTTTTCAACCTCTCAGGGGTTACTGGATTCGTAATCATGATTGTGAAATATGTAGCAACAAAAACATGCAGGGAGTATTGAAAAATTACTGCTAAAATGTTGTCTGACGATGTTATGCTATTCTTATTGCGTCATTATTTGTTATTATTCCACACGTTATTTTAGTTATGCACATCTTTGAGCAGGCACTTGTTATTTTTTTGCTTTGCTTTTAAAACTATGAATTACGTCTACCGGTCTACGCATTCGAGAGACTTAATAAAAGAAATAAATGATCCTGTTGGAGAGCACATTTAATGAATGCGTAAACCGGTAGACGTAATTCATGCTGTTTAAAAATAAAACAGGACGTTTATTCAAACACGTGTACCCACTTAAATAAACGTTGTCGTAATAACTTATGGTAAAAAACAAAACAAAAATCACTACTTGTAGCCCACGAACACGCACTTAGTAAAATCAGCAATCCCCTTTTCCCTTGGCATTGTCTAATAGCTAGACGATGCGATAAAAGGTCTTGTTCCTGGCATGTCACAATCGTTGACAGAGAAGAGACTTTGTGAGTAAGCATTTCACAAAAGACTCACCCATACCTATCTTCCATTCTCCTCAAGAAAAAATTGCTACTAATATCATGCAAAGAAGGACTTTTTTGTCATTCAAGACGGGAGCGATCGTGACCCTCTACAACTTAGCGTTACTTTCTTTTACTATTCATCCCACTTGTCGTCTGTCATCTATTTACACAAGTTTTTTTAGGGGGATTCGTCGCTGTTTTCTTGTCTTCAATATGTCCTGTGAGTGTTAAATTCTCCAAGCCCTTTCATTTTGCTTAAACCCTCTCATTACTTACATGCTTCCACTCTGATATTCTCAGCATCCTTCTGTAGAACAACTGTTACCTTACATTATCTGTGATGAAATCGTGCAGAAGTTAATACCATATAGAAATATTTATATACATAACAATTCAGTACACTTTTCTTTGTTTCAAACGAATATTTCCAGTTTCTTAATACTTTGCTTAGCTCTTGGGAGGCATCTTTCTCTAATACAATGCGATTCTGATTTCGCTGTCACATTTTTCGTCTTTTGTCAAATCGCTTCCCAGCTAAACAGTCAATATAAAATAAAAATGTAAATGAAATATACCGGGTGTAACAGCAAAATTGTCCGAATCATGTAACAGCATCGGATAATTGTCCATCCCCCAAAATCTAAAAAAAAAAAAAACATAAGATGTGTAATCATCTTGACACCATTTGTCGTAAGAATCTCAGAAAAAAAACTTATTTAAAATAGTTTTGTGTCAGCTCCTCTATGTCTTTCCAAGTGAGCAATGGTGAGAGGAAAAATATTATTCAGGTCTTCAGTAATGGTGCCAACATCCATACTCTGGCTTCCATCTTCAAAGTGCATCCAAGAACAACCAAGAGAACGGTGAATAAGTTTAAACAAGAGGGAACAGTAGAGAGGAAAACTGGTTCAGGAGATCACAACAGGAAGCGGGGCATCATTTCAACTTAGAGCTAAATACATTCTAATTGTTCAAAGTAGAAAAAACCTCGGAGAATTCCAGTAAAATATCATTAATCATTTCTAAGATACAAAAGTTCAAAACTTAATCTAACAATTGGACAATTTTGCTGTTACACGATTTGAACAATTTTGCTGTTACACCTGCTATAATGAAATATTTTAGTGAGATCAAGATTTGGGGTAAATATTCCCTGTTAATCTTATTCTTATTAAGAATATCATTTTCCAAAAGAATCATCGTGAAGGCAGATGAGGATGTTTTCCAAAAGAATCATGGAGCTAACTTTTTTTTAATATAGAGTTATATGTTAGACAGGAAACAACTGTTTGAGGATATATATTATATATATATATATATATATATATATATATATATATATATATATATATATATATATATATATATATATATATGATGGTTATCACTGTGTAGCGAAAAAGCCATATTTTAAATCAATTAATTTATATTAATGCTCTGTAAATTTACATTGAGCACTATTGTGTAAAAATAAAAATATCTATAAGAACACCGGATTATATATCTTTTTCTTCTTTCTTGATATATATATATATATATATATATATATATATATATATATATATATATATATCGAAAACGTGACATCTTTTCAATAGAAATATTCAAGCTTTTTTTTATTGAAATCGTCGTTGGTCATTCCGAAACACGAGACATCGTCGGCACCCGCTCACATCCGATCACCGGGATCGTCATCCTCATTCTTTATTCCTTTTGCTCTCATCTGGTGGCGGAGATGGTTGTGATGAAGATTCGTAAGCAGGAGTGTGGATGGTGGACGCCGGTGGGCGAGTCGGGCCCTCATGAGAGCACGTCACATATCCTCTTCATGTTGACGTTTGAACACGAAAGTCTTGCCCCTTCCACTCGGATGGTCCGATGCCAAGAAAGCCGATTTGCAGCAACGGTTCCCCAGGTTTCAGATGTTGGATCGTGTCTGGGACGTTTTCAACTGATCCTGGTAGCGTCTTTTTGGGCCCTCGAGAGCCATATATGGAAACTGTTTCACTTTTCATAAAAAATATGAGATAGCTTTCGCAATATCCCGAAATATTACTAAATCTTTTTGGACGATCCATTCTATAGCAGCCACCGTCTCCCGCGCCACATCCGACCCGCGAAGGAATTTTGTCCTGTCCGCCAACTTAACCGTAGTAAAGAATTTATATTTTCTGCTGATTGTGTATCCTGTTATTCCTGCAGTAAAATAAGGAACATTGTTTAAATAATATAACATTATCTTCGTTGTTTTGTCTTTAAACTTTCAGAACAAGGCAACCTTCTGGACAGAGTGGTCTCATATCGAGACAATTTATTCTAGTGAATTTGATACCATGTCCCTCCTCCGAGACACTGAATAGCCGTCTGGCTCGCTCTCTTCTAAGGTGTGTCGACCTCATCATGTATAAACCATTATAATTTTGGAAAGAAATATGAAGAAACAAATCGACACTTGCATATCAGGATGGCTCACTGGAGAAAGTAATGTTCAAATGTTTAATAGAAAAATTATGTTTCGGAAGATTTATAAAATGCCATGTCTTTTCCGGACGTAGGAGATCATGGCTAACACAGATTCCTTTATTTATTTATTATCTGCAAAATAGTTCCCCTTTTCTTCTTTATGGTTTCCTTTCTATTAGACCAGTTGCCACCTAAGGCTGGAGACATATGTATCCCATAGCTAGGAGGGCAAGAAACGGATTCTTACCTTTCCCGAGGGTATTTGTGCGAAAGTGAGAGTAAAAGACATTTTTGGAATTTGTAGACGGCTTATCGATTCCGTTATCCGCGCCGATATCCGTTAGAGAGAAAGAGACTAGAAATTAGAGAGATAAAGAGAGAGAGAGAGACTTAGAGATAGAAAAAGGGGGGAAGAGAGAAAGAAAGTGAGAGAGAGAAAAAGAATGAAAGAAAGAAAAAAAGAAAGCGAGAGAAAGAGAAAGAGAGTGAAATAAACAACCAGAGAAAGAGAACGAAATAGTGAAAGAGAAAGAAAGAAAGAAAGAAAGAAAGAAAGAGAAAGAGAGAGGGAGAAAAAGAGACGAAAGAAAGAGAGGGAAGAGTAAAAAGAAAGAAAGAGAGAGAGAAAGAGAGAGAGAGAGAAAAGAGTAAGAGAGAGGGAGAAATAGAGCGAAAGAAAGAGAGAGAAAGAGAGAAGAGTAAAAAGAGAGAGAGAGAGAGAGAGAGAGAGAGAGAGAGAGAGAGAGAGAGAGAGAGAGAGAGAGAGAGAGAGAGAGAGAGAGACCCTTGGGCACAGAGAAATAAATAAAGGGAACAGCCGACAATAAGAAAATAGACCAAAATATCACAGCAATGTAGATTTTTCATTTTGCGGATCAAACGTTACTGGGAATGAAATCGATTTTGCAACGCGCGCGTTTCTGATCGCGGTCTTCCCCCTTCCGTAGATTTACTAATTTGACTGGCAGCTGATCTCTCCTCTGATCTAACTCTCACAGCTCAAGGGTCGGTGAGACTGGCTGGTATCATTCAATACATCCAAAACACGTAACATTTTATCACCAAACCTGCACCAATCCTGATAAGTGGTTCAGCACTTAATGCGGGTTCGTTCCAAGAAGGCCGACTGGAGCTGAAGCTCCCCCCCCGCCTTCAAATGGAATGCGTATATTCGGTGCCATCGCCAAAGATGCTGGAACAATGGTCGATTTTTTTAATCGCTCCTGAAGATCTCCCTAACACACTAACTTTACAAGAGTCAGATCAGAAGAAGAATGAACTAATGTTGCCATATGTGTGCTGTTGCTGCCCAGACGTCACTGACTAGCCCGAGAGAGTTCAAAAGTGTTTACGCGGCCTTGTGGGTGATGAATTATTCTCCACCCTGTAACCCCTTAT
>OZ038513.1:78054914-78057414 GCA_964036315.1 Acanthosepion esculentum
CTAACTGTCAGGGTTTCAATTCTCGGTAGTGGATGCGCACTGCTGATGAGTCCCAAATATAGGACGAAACGGCCGTCCAGTGCATTCTGTGACAGTGCTTTCAGCATTCTGTTGAGGTTTCAGACTCGATGAATTACTTAATTACATTTATCATATCCTCCTAATTATTACTTATATATATATATATTTTTATCATATTTTGTGTATATATAAGTATCATATAATATATATGCATGATAAAATATAGGGTGTGCTATATTTATGGTTTAAAGGGCTCAAGTTTTCAAGATCGTGGATATAACCTATGTAAATATAAAATTTGATGTTTAGGTCAACATCCAAAGTCGACAGGCTTTTTCATACTTAAACGCAGTCTTCAGGTTAACTATAAAATTTTCAGGAAGAGCCAAGGAGCTTTTCTCTACAAAACCTTATATATATATATATATATATATATATATATATATATATATATATAGGTAACTATACTCGTGTCGAAAAACCT
Organism: Acanthosepion esculentum; assembly: GCA_964036315.1. Lineage (NCBI taxonomy): Eukaryota > Metazoa > Mollusca > Cephalopoda > Sepiida > Sepiidae > Acanthosepion > Acanthosepion esculentum. The sequence goes on from OZ038513.1 coordinate 78,055,420, forward strand.
TCGAACTCTTGATTTAACAATAGCCAAATCAATCTCAAAGGGAAAAAAAATGTTTTAAAAAAGAAAGAGCCAGGAACATGAAAGTCTGTCGAAAATAATCGCACAGATACAGGTTCAAGGCCCAAAGAAAAAAAACCGATACGAGTAAACAACTAACTAAAGAGCTCGTTACAAACGTAGAGCAAACCTAATGAGCCAGACAAACCTACCAAGGTTTCACTTAGGCGATCTGCCTAAGTGAAACCTTGGTAGGTTTCTCTGGCTCATTAGGTTTGAGTATATATATATATATAATGTAAATCTATTTAAACTTCGTGGGTGAAAATAACCTTAACAGCAAAATTTTCAAATAAATTTGCACCCGAGGAAAAATGCAAAAAACATGAAAGCACCAGAAACCTCCGAACAGGGTGAAAAAAAATCGTCCAGTACCTTAAATCTCTGATACAATGTAAAAGAAAAAAAACAGTCAGTAATAAGTTAAAACAAAGAGTGCTCAGTACACTATGTGGAGCATAAGTAAAATAAATAAATCCTAATGAGCCAGGTACTATCTACCTATGTCCCCAAGTTCCGGCAGAGCTTTATATATAGTTTGTTAAAAAACAACATATATATATATATATATATATATATATATATATGTAGATAAAAAGTAGGTATAAATGAAATTCAATACCCCATATGGATGGTCATTTCTTCCCGAGTCTATCAACACCGAACGGCTTATATATGCTCTGTAATAAATACACTGAGCTCTCTTGTGGATCAATTTTAATATCTTATTGTTATGGGTCCTTACCTATAACTACAGAATGAACTCTTCCTAACACTATGTATACTACGCCTCTCAAGAGAGAGGGACGAATCGAGTCGAGCCGATAGTAGTTCACTCCAAACCAGACTGACAGTCATACTAACACCTTCCACATCTTGTAATATTATTCCGTGTAATATATCTTCGTTATTTCTACTCTTGTGTTCGTGTTGTTCTTCCTTGGTCCTAACCTGGACCATAAGACTTATATTATTAGAATTCACTTGGATTATTTACCCACGGACTTTTCCATGAAATAGACACCCATTTGTATTTTAAACAGTGTGTATTACTTACTTCTAACGGTATGTTCATTTGAGTACACACACACGCGCGCGCACACACACACACACAAACACACACACACACACACACACATATATATATATATATATATATATAACGACAAATGGATTCAGCATGCCGAGTTCAAACAACAGCGTTGTTTGTTACGTTCAGTTTTGCTCAAAATTCTCTTGTGAAGACCACGAATCCTTTTGTCTTTCCAGTTCTTTACCGCAGCTATGTTTTAATTAACAGCTGACTAAGATTTCTCAGTTTGGATGGCTGCCGGTTTAGGAGAACGACCACACTGAATTCAAGACCGTGTTGAAAGCAACGGGAAACTTATACTTTCAATGATAAAGCTGGATTTTCAGAAAACCTGGATAAGGAAAGAACTCCTTTTGGTTAGAATAAATGTAAGAGTATCAAGGACAAACAGCGAGTAACCGATTTAACGTGTACTTGCGAATGGTTAGAAAGAACAAGAAGAATAAGGTTACTGAGATAAGACAGGAAACTGTGAAGAGCCATAATCTTGAAAAAATATAAAAGATGTTTTCTATTAATATAATAAAGGATATTGTATTTAAAATTGCAGAATATATTGAACGTCACGCCAATTTTCTCATTTATTCTCTCAACACACAAATCTCAACAAGGAAATCCTTGGACATCTTTGATGTCTCCTGCTTTGAGAATATTGATGCTGAGATGAGGGATCTTTACCGAAACTGCGACAAAACGCGTCCCATACAGCATGGAGCATCGGGTTGGAATCCTCGATTGATGACTGCCCTATTTAAGATGACCAGTAATAAGCAATGTTAGTTTTGAATCTGGTTAACTGGCCTTGTGCCCTGACAAAACATCAGGACATTGCAGTAGATATTTAA
>OZ038513.1:78059914-78192414 GCA_964036315.1 Acanthosepion esculentum
ACTAATCCTATACTTGGGTATATATATATATATATATATATATATATATATATATATATTATTATTATCAGGCTCTCAATAATCTCGGTTGAGCACTCTTGAGAGATAGGGTAATTCTAATCAACAGCCGTCTCTGCTAACGCAAAGCTCTTCATTAAAATGAATCGAGTTCCATCTGCCGGGCGTTTGTTTACATTCTTAAAAATAATACGCTAGAATGTTCCTTCCCCTCTGCCGTGCGCTGATAGCTCAGGGGTAGTAACTCCTTCTTATGCCAAATCGGTCGGGTTTAGCTCCCGGCTTGAAGCAATCGGATGTCTAGCCACATTGATGAGCTGTGAAACAGCGAAACAACACCGTATGTGGAAGTAATGATACACACACACACACACACACACACACGCACGCACACACACACACACACACACATATATATACATATATATATATATATATATATATATATATATATATATATATATATATATATATATATATATATATATCCAGGTACAATGAGACCGAATAGACCACAATTCTAATACACAGAGTACAATTACAATATAGATGGGTAAATTGTAAATTTCGCGCATGCGCGTTGTTTATTTTGATTTATCAGCATTTACCTTGATAAATTTCCACTAAAGACGCATCGCGTCGATTATGTTTTTCCTTTGTCTTTATTCATATATGTATATATATATATATATATATATATATATATATATATATATATAAATTTGTTGGTGAGGGTCTCAGACTGAACACCTAGATCTACATCAAGTGTCTTGAACAGGTAGTGCTTTCTGGATCAAGAGTAAGAGTGTGGCTTCTGGGAGAACCTATGTCTGGCAACAGGACTCTGCACCATCTCACACAAGCATGAGAACACAGTTATGGTCTATAGACAATTTCTCTGACCATATCACTCCTTACATCTGCCCATCTAACTCTCCAGACTGGAACTCTCTTGATTATTATGTGTGGGGGCGCAGTTGAGCGAGATCAACAAAACTCCTTATAAAATCAAAGATGAAGTGAAGGCAAGGATTATGGCAGTATTTACCAACTTAAAGAAACCGCCCAAAAGATTTGCAGGAGATTCCAAAATCCTCTGGAGGCCGTGGTTGAAGCTTATGACGACTTTATTAAAAAAAGTTTTCGTATTTTAAGATATGTTTCTGTAATTTTGTTAAATATATCTGTTAAAATGAGGCATCACTGTTATTTCCATTTTTGAGTAATTTAGACGACAATTTAGTCATGGTACTTTATACTTATATATATATATATATATATATATATATATATATATATATATATATATATATATATATATATATACATCTGATGAGAATATTTATTTTCTGGGATGAGACATCGACAACAGGGGAAAATTTGGCACAAACGTATTTGAGAAAACTAACATGAGAGAGGAACGGAAACCAGCCTAGGAAAGTATCCTTCGACTCAGTGCCGAATCCTCCGTTGTATACCGGCACTACTTGCACCTACTCCATCGGTTCCAATTAGTGTATCCTAAAAGTGCACAGGAGAGTTTGCATCTCTGACAGTGAAATTCTTGACTCACTTAGGACCATATAATTTGAGGCTAGGCTATGCCACAAAAAGTGAGCTGGCCACGGGGCAAGGATGGAAGGTTTCTATTTTGCAATTGGGGATCTCGTCTCCCCCAAAATAGAGGACATCAAGAAGTATCTCCATAAACCGAAGTTTCTCTTGCAGTCGACGTAGAAATGAATACCACTCCCTATATATATATATATATATATATATATATGCCTTCAAATTTATATATGCATATATATATATAAAAACGAATCATATATATATATATATATATATATATATACATATATATATATATATATATATATATATATATATATATATATATATATATATATATATATATGATACTTTTTCTTCCTATCAGTTTTCGAAGAAGAAATCACACTTCACATTGATTAATATTTTGATAAAACAAATTCTACATTTTTTAATTTCTTTCCGCGTTATATATATATATATATATATATATATATATATATATTCGAATTCCAGTCGAATCCATTACATTCACTTACGTGCTAACACCCTTGGGAAAGGTGTGAATCCTCTTCTTCTCTCTACAGCTATGGGTAAATAGCAGGACAGACTGGGTTCTATAGCCTTGGATGGCAACTGGTCTAGGAGAAGGACAACTCTGAATTCAAAACCTGCGGACGGTCGTTTGGGGACCCTGTGGCACGTAGTGCACCAAGTCTTTGTATTCGGCCCTTCAAAAAGTGTGGATGGTTCTGCGCAAAACCTTCACCATTATAATCAAATCTTATGTGCTGGTGTGTCGTGTGTTTACTAGTAAACTGATCTGCTTGACCCTCATACGTCGAATTCGACGGGAGAGTCGAGAGTATATATATATATTCAGTTTTTATCCTCGATCCAAGATTTGTGTGAACTATGCATTTTCTGGATTAGAGCCTGGTTCTTGTGGATGGGTAACCCGAGCACCTCAAGAGATGTTGAGTGAGTAGTTTCAAGCAAAGCCTTCCAGGTTGATTCAATGTCATTACTAATTTCCACAGAGTCCAGCGCTACATCAATCTTTTCCGCAAGTATAGTTTGCTGACCAACAGATTTTAAAGGCAAGATGTTTATACGATTTGGAACAGAAAACGTTTTCCCTCTGCTGCGATCTAGACGGAGTGATGCTTTACTATGTAGCAGAGCGTGATCTGAAAGATACCAAGTGGTGTGAAAAGATCTTGTCAATTTGAAGTCGTTACGATCCCGTCTTTTTGTTATCACTTAGTCAATCATGTGCCAGTCTCTGGAGCGCGGGTGCATCCATGTGGTCTTAAAGCGATTTTTCTGCTGAAAACATGTGTTTCTGATGCACATGTCTCTTTGCAGAAAGAAAGAAGTCTAAGTCCGTTCGAATTCATATGTCCAATACCATGGTGACCCAGAACTCCTTCCCACGACTGAAAATTACTTCCAACCCGAGCATTGAAATCACCCATAAGGATAATTTTATCCTTATATCGAATCCCAGAGATAACACTCCGAAGTTCGTTGTAGAAGTTATCCTTTTCTTGCTCCGGGCTAGCCAAAGTCGGTGCATAACAACTAACAAGAACTGCACGAGTGTCGTGCTCCAGCTCTAGAGTCAGTGTCATAATGCGGTCAGAAAAACCCTCAGGAAGCAAAGGAAGAGTACGAGCTAAGTCAGATCTTATGGCAAAGCCAACACCTGAATGACGTGGCTCAGTTTCGCTCTTCCCACTCCAATAAAAATCATATCCACCTTTCACCTCGGTCAAGTGTGATATGCCCGCAAGATGAGTTTCATTAAGTGCCGCTATGTCGATATTATACTTTTTCAGTTCAAGACATACAAGGGCGGTTTTGCGCTCTGGTGAAAAGTCATTATCCTGAAGCGTTCTCACGTTCCAAGATCCGAAGAAAAATTTGTTGTATTTCGAATTGTTTTGACTGCGTGATTGGATACCCAGACAACTGCAGTTTGCTGCCAGGGTTAAAGTGAGCATGCAATGTTTAGGGCTCCTTTCCCCACCCCAGTTAAGGGGAAAGCAGTGCTAATCCTAAATAGGCCTGATTTGTCACCGACGGAGGACACGAACCGCACACATATTTTGTGCGAGAACGGCCATGACCCATTGGCCTGCCACTGTGCAGTTATCCAGCACGAGACTCCCAGCAATATTCTTTGCCTGTCCCCGTCGCTTTCACACTATCGCCAATGGACCTTTTGGACTTGCTTTGCGTGTAAAAGTTGATGATAACACACATAAGTTATTAAAACATGAATTAAGTTGCCAGAAACCCACACAAGCTTTGATTATAGTGGTGATGGCTTGTGTAGCACCATCCACACTTCTTGGAACTGCTGATAACACACCATCGGTGCAAGAGTTTGCCACAGATAGCATGAACAACAGACCTCAGGTTTGACATCAGCTCTAATCCAGAAAATGCATAGTTCACACAAATCTTGGATCGAGAATAAAAACTCGCCAGGCAAAAAGAAAGCCTACACAACCTGTAAAGCCCAGGTTCAAAGAGGCCTGCATACAATGAAAGTGGCATGGTGGTCTGCACAGGCTACCTATCTTCAGGGAGAATTCGATAGGAAGGAGTCAAAAGCCTTTTTACGAAGGTATGAAGAAAGTGTTTGGTCCACAGGAAAATAGTGTCTCACCGGTTACTTCAGCAAATGGGGACCTCTTGACAGACAAGGCTGAAATTTTGAAACGGTGGAAGGAACATTTCGATAATGTTCTCAACAACACATCTTCTACTGAAGAGGGTGTTTCGGAATCAATTCCTCAACGTCCAGAAATTCCAGAGCTGTCGTTTTTACCAACCTTTGAGGAAGTTTTAGCAGCTATTAAAAAAATTTATGTCTGGGAAAGCACTAGGTAAATATGCAATCCCACCAGAAATTTTTAAGTATGGTGGCACAAAGCTTGTGAAGAAATTTCTGGGTTTATTTATCCAAATTTGGAGACAGGGGATGGTCTCACAAGACTTTAAAGATGCGCTAATTCATCATTTGTACAAAAAAAGGAAATCGGAAGATATGTGATAACCACCGTGGCATTTATCTTCTTTCTATAGGTGATAAGATCTTGGCCAGATTGTTTTTGAACCGGATCATAGAGCATGCAGTTGATGATATCTACCCTGAGTCACAGTGTGGCTTTCGTCCAGGTCGGGGCACCATAGACATGATTTTCTCCATGAGACAGGTTGCTGAGAAAGTTCGTGAAAAGAATCAGGAGTTGTATATGGTGTTTGTAGACCTCACAAAGGCATCTAGCACAGTGAACCGGGCTGCTTTGTGGAAGATTTTGCGAAAGCTCGGTATACCTGAGAACATGTTGCAAGTCATAATATCATTCCATGAGGGAATGAAGGCTAATGTTGTTTCAAATGGTGAAACCTCTGATTCCTTTGGCGTCACAAATGGCACAAAGCAAGGATCTGTTATGGCCCCAGTACTGTTAGCCTTCTACTTTTCCGTAATGCTGAAACACGCATTTGCTGAAACCAAGGATGGTGTCAAAATTCAATTTAGGACAAGTGGTGGCCTTTTCAACCTTCGGAGGTTTAAAACCAAAACTCTAACTCGAACCAGTGTAATTCGTGACTTACTGTTTGCTGATGATGCTGCGCTTGTGGCTACTTCTTTTGACGAAGCTCAGCGCCTGATGGACAGATTCTCTGCTGCTTGCAAAGCATTCGGCTTAACAATTAGAATTACAAAAACTGAAGTTGTTCACCAGCCAGCCCCCGCACCAAAGCAAATAAGAAGGCGTCAAGCAAAACCCACCCGTACACGTTTTTCCCGAAATACCAATTCAAGTTGATGGACATAATCTGAAGTATGTAAAGAACTTTAAATATCTTGGCAGCAAAGTTAACTCAAGTGGAACACTGGATGATGAGACAGTCAATAGAATAGCAAAAGCCTCTAGTGCCTTTGGGAAACTTCGTCACCGGGGCATTAGGCTTGAGACCAAGATACAGGTCTACAAGGCTGTAGTTCTTACAACTCTTTTGTATGGTTCAGAGTCCTGTACACTGTACAGAAGACAAATTCAGCAGTTGGATGTATTTCACAAGGGCTGTCTTCGAGAAATTTGTGGAATAAACCCAAGCCAAAGGATGGCCAATGCTGACCTTTTCACCATGTGTAATATTGATGGTATTGAATCCTTTCTCATGAAGTCACAATTACGCTGGGCTGGTCATGTGCTACGTATGCAAGACAACAGAATACCAAAAATGCTCATGTATAGTCAACTTGACAGTGGTCATCGAAGCGTGGGCCAACCATTGCTTAGATACAGTGACAAACTGAAAAGTAACCTCTCAGCTGCGAATATAAATCATGCTACCTTTGAGGACACAGCAATTGATCGCAATAAATGGGGGACTATTTGCTACAATGGCATCAAGAACAACGCAGCATCAAACATCACAAAGCTTCGTCAATCTAGGGAAAGGATTAAAATATCTGCTGCTGTCCCGGCCATACACTCCAACAATCAACACTCTTGCACAATCTGTGGACTTCTTTGCAAATCACTAGCGGGACTGAAATGTCACTTGCGACTTACACACAGGGTTAAATAAACACAGTTGTCTGAACCTCATACGTTGAAACCGACGGGAGAGTCCATCATATATATATATATATATATATAACTTTATACATATTATTCTAGTAATTAATGTGTATGTGTGTATTTGTACATAAACATCCAAATACCAATTTCTAAAGATAATGCGTTTATTAAAAGAATATACAAGCATCCACTTAGACGTCTTTCCACGATTATTCGTTTGGAAACAGACATAAACACAGCTTAAAATGCTTCATATTACAGACATTATTTTCATTTTTTATGCGTTGTTTTGATAACTGAAGATATTTTTTAAGTATTGCTTTAAAAGCTGAATACAAATATTAACGTTGTCGTCTGCAGATTTCAAAATTGTACAAAAAATAGAAAGGAAAATAAGACCATTACTTTCTGGGGGAAAATGAATTCTGACGGTATATGGTCAACTAATGAAATGAAATGAAAGCCGCCATTTTAGACCTCAAGCATTTTGTTTTACAATGGAGAAAAAAAAGATTGATTTTGGCAGGAAACATAAAAAAATCTTGCAAAAAGTAATTAAGTATAAAATTCTTAAGTGAAGAAATAATATTTTGAAAAGAAAATTAAAAACTGGATAAATGATAAGCTTAAAATTGAAAACATCTTTTTCGCTGTAATTTGATGTCTGTATTTTAATAGTGGTTGATATAATAATGGAATAGACGAAGTAATCAAATGTCCCTTTATAGACGAAATAATTGCGAATGTGTGTATGAATTAAAAAAGAGAAAAAAAAACTAATATTATTTTATCTGGATAGTAATTATCATAAAGTTTTATTCCAAAAAAAAATTCGATCATCTTTTAAAAAGAAAATATAGACATTACATAAATATTTGACTCTATTACAGATACTTGTCTGAATTTGCAGGGGGGAGGAACGGTGGAATAATGGATAGCAGTTCGAATTGAGGAATCGGAGAGCCGGGTTCGAGTTCTAGTCGAATCCATTACATTCACTTACGTGCTAAGCGTGTGTCACGCATGGCACATAACTGGCTGTCTGAATTTACACATTCGGGCAGATCAGGGTATCTTTAAAGAGATTAATGACGATAAAGAAACGCGGGCTTGAAACCATCTTGAAATATTCCTTAAAATAAAACATATGTAAGAACGAAAGAATTCACTAGTAGGGCTTGTTCCAATCTGCTACATAAAACGTAAACCTAAAAATGTTGACGATCTTGCCAGAGAAGTGGAAAGCTTGGGTAACGTAAAACTAACAACAGTGATTTTCCAAGCGTAGCTTAGATGTGGTACAAGGCCGAAAGTAGGGGGCACCCATTGAGGATCGAACTCACTAACGTAAAACTAACAATATACACTATATATTGTCGACGTATTTGGAATTGACACCAACAACAACAACAATTATTATTATTATTATCATTACTATAGTAAGAAGAACACTGCAGGTTGGCTCTGTGGGTGTTCGACAAACACAAATGTGCCTGAGCAAGCGTCTGAAATAGGGATTGGCTAGCCGCCCTAGTAGACGGGTATCCTCGAATACGGGTGGCCAGTTATTTATTAAGAAGAACAAAAAGAAATTTCTAGTGTTCAAACGATGTTATTTTGGAATCATCTTATTGGCATATTTCTACTTATAAAAGGATGTGATTAATTCTTCGATATCAACCAAGTACAGTAGTTTAAATATATGGGAATTGTTTTAACAGAGGATGGAAAACGTAAGCGCAAAATCTGAAGGCGAATCAGAATAACAAGAGTGTTGTGGATTCCGGGATGAAATCCCGTATCAAATAAGAAACGCCAAGAATGAATATAGGAAAATAAATGAAGGTTAGTAGTTCCAAGGATGCGGGTTAGTACGAAAATATATATATAGTCTTTGGTATCGACGTATCGCTGTATGACTTCTTACTGAGTCTACGTGCTTGTTACTGTGACTCTTGCCCCTACGTTATTCTATTCGACCGACTCTACGTTCTCTATTACTACTACGACTACTTGACTGTCCGGGTATTCCCTGGTAGTAGTATATGTTTACCTTGGCTGAGTCCATTTGTGTAAAAAGGGGAGATCCCTCAACAAAAAGACGCTTCCAAAAGCTAAGCAAAGTATTAAGAAACAGAAAAATATCATTAGAAACAAAGAGTGCTGAACTGTTACGTAATATCAGTCTTCTGATCTGCAGTGGATGCTGTAAAATTTACTCACAAATGAAGAGAAGACACAACGATGTGTTTCTACAGAAGGATGCTGAGAATACCAGTGAAGTAAGTAACGAGGATGTTTTAAGGAAAATGGAAACCAAAAGGTCACTTATACATCGACTCAGAACGAGACAATTGACACTTCATAATCTGAGATACAAGTTCTTCTTTCACTGAATAAGAGAAGAACCAAATCAAATGAATGACCATGGATAATGACTTGCATCCTGTGGATAATACTGAAATATTTGTGAAATCGAAAGAAAAAGAAGAAACTTCATTAGCACCGATGGATGTTGTTTCTACTCTCAAAAGATGTTATGCCATACATAATATGAAGCAATACTGCGAGAGAGAAAAAAGCTGCAGATAAAGTAATATGGGTAGGGTTGCGCAGAGAACATTTGAGGAGTGAAACGTAGTGTATATCAATGGCAGTCAAAAGCTCTACCCTAAGAACAAACTGTATTTATGTCAAGATACAGAACAAATAGTAAATATAGTCTGTATACGAAAGCAGATGAGAGAATTGATTTAATAAGCGGAGACACGAGATGAACTTGGAATGCGAAGAGAGACATGTCTGGGCGGGAAAAGTGATCACCTTCGAATTGTGTAAATGTGTTGTATTTGAGGAAGCAAACCAAAGGTATCTGCTCAAACCAGAAGGTGCTCAGTAGAAAAAAAAATCATGAAAATTCTTTTGAGAATTATTTTGAGATCAATAATTCTGGAAGAGAGACAAGATCAATTTCTTGTAAAGAATAATATTATTTTTCTAAAACCGAATCTCATTTTGCCAGCAGACGACAGTGGATAAATGAAAATGAATAGATAAAAAAAATTAAATATATCTTGAAGAAGCGGAGACATTTTGAAAATTACTTATTTTAAGAAAACAAAAGACGTCCTTAAGCAGCCTGTTTTTCGATTAACACTTATCAAAGAAGTTTGTTGATAAATAGAAAAGATAAATAATGAAACGAAATTACCAATAAGAATTAAAAAAAAAAAAAGCCGGGATTAGTTGGAACTTGACAGTGAATTGAAACAACTGGTGTTCATGAGAATGACAGTCCTACCCATCATTGTTGAATCACTTCCGAAGATCTTTGCAAAGAGACTGAAAAATTCAGTAAGAATCGAAATCCTTCATGTGACAGATTAAATTTTGAATTCTGTATGACTAGGGACTTGCTGTCACTTAACCTTCAGTCGAAGCCGCTCTGTAAAAACTCAATGAGTTCAAATAATAATAATAATAATAAACACCACCCTGACCCGGTTACGGAGATAGGACCTGTTACAATTCAATGGGACTACACAATACACACTGGCAGAACAATCAAAGCCAACCGCCCAGACATTGTTATTAAAGACCACAAACAAAATAAGTGCCTCCTTATTGATATGGTAGTCCCTGCAGACTGCAATGTATCTTTAAAGATATTCTGGCGTTTACACATTTCTTTCCGGGTCCCGCCCAGGGACCTAAGGTTAGAAATGGCATCATGACACTTTTCACTGCAAAAAAAAAAAAATAATAATAATTACATAGATAAAGCCCTTCGTAAAGTGTGGGCTGTACTTGTCAGAACAATTTTCTGTATCTCTTTGAGGCATGGACTTCCAGGGATCCCTTCAATCAGCCTACTGGAATCTTTTCCAACCAGTCCAAGGGCTCCAACTACAACAGGGATTGTTGATGTTCCCATGTGCCCCATTTTTGAGATTTCTATTTCAAGGTCCTTGTATTTTGACAGTTTTTCGAATATCTTCAAAGATACGTTGCAGTCTGCAGGGACTGCCATATCAATAAGGAGACACTTATTTTGTTTGTGGTCTTTAATAACAATGTTATTATTATTATTATTATTATTATTATTATTACGAATAAATATCTAGTCACATTGTGATCAATTCTCTTCAACATTTCATAACACACGTCAGTTTTATTGACAATTAAAGACATAAGGTTTCATTTCCGGTATGTTTTCAGTTTTCAGTTCTTTCTTACATTTATGCTCAGCTTTCCAATACTGATGGGTCCACTCTTTCTTCCATGAATAAGCTCTCTATATCTATGGTCATTTCTTTTATCTCTTCACTCTTTTCTCCTTTTCGAGAGATAATTTTAAGTGATTATTCCCTCAAATCTTAATTTTTAATCTAATTCTATAATTGCAAGTTATTTGTTGTCTTTTGTCGTCAACGTTTTCATAATTCCATGTTAAGTAGTTGACTAGTTTTTCTTGTTTTCCCGTTCTTCTTTGACCGTCGCTAAAATTGTAGATTTTTATTTGGAATCCTAATCCAACGTCTTTCTTAGTTTTCACGCGGGATCAAGTAATAGCAAGACTTCGAAATACTCCAGCATTTCGAATATTCTGGAAGACTTATGCTCCTCTTACTGGAGACACGCCTGTAAATTTGACGTAAACACAATCGCTTAAAAATATTTCCTTTTCTTTTATCATCATCCTATAGTGCGCCGGTCACCATCTTGGAAAATAAACTTATACTTATTTACGACTATCATATCCAGTTTACTTGTTTGGATGATGGGGGACGTCTGTAGTCGAATGTTACAAACTATTTGATTCTTTTAATTTTCAGCGGCAACCGTTAGTTTAACCGTTTGTTTAGATGACTTAGAAATCGCGCAGTGTATTGCTGTCACTTTATTTACCGAGTTTTTGTATTCTTTTTCAACCTCCATGCGCTACCTACCTTTACCATAGGATTTAAAGGCAAATATTTTTTCTGCACAAACGCCATTTTTTTTCAGGTTTTGCTAATTTTCACGCTGTTATATATGATCCTCTGTAAGCGATGGCTATGAAAGCACGCTGGTTCTGATAATGGTTTCCCTCAAGACTTTGGAATGTTGAGGGTTGAGACCGAGTTCTCACTATTAAAAAAACAAACAGTGTAACTTTTAAAGCAGTGTTTAAAGTAATAAAAAATAAAGTCTGAATAAATCATGTATCTATGTATATCTCTCTCTCTCTCCATATATATATATATATATATATATATATATATATATATATATATATATATATATATATAGGGATTGATAAATCAAACGACCAGATATAAGTAAGCGTATACGCTTTCTGGTAGTCATACGCGGGCAAGCAGATAAATAGTCATCAAATTTATATATGAGTTATAAACATACTAATGCTTGATGTGGCTAGACAGAGCAAAGATATATATTAATTAGTACATATACTAGTACCTACGTGTTGGTATGCACACCAACACGTACGTACTAGTATATGTACTAATATGTGTGTGTGGGGTGTGTGTGTGTGTGTGTGTAAATGATTAATTGCCCATTTGAAATATAATTACAGTTAAAGACAGATCGTTGTAGATTTATTTCAATACAGAGTTAATACAATTTTTAATTCGATCTACAAAAGTAGTCGCATAATATATATATATATATATGCTTTTCTAGATGATTTCATTTATATGAAAGCTAAAAGTATAAATTAAAAATTCCCATATATATATATATATATATATATATATATATATATATATATATATATATGCTTGGTTGAATATTCTAGCGATATTATGAATATTTATTTTATTTTAATCCTCTCAAATTCACGGATCATTTTCTTTGTGCTTTTAAAAAACTGATGGCGTAGTTTAAGGTTATTTCTATTATTGTGATTATGAGTTTTTACAGTCACATCCAAGATCATCTGCAGGGGTGAATTGCTAAGACAGGAAAACAATAATGTAATTCATATTTGTGATATTTTTGTAAATGCGCATGAAACGCGCTCCGTTATTGTCAATTTAATAATTAACGTTATAACAGTGAGGTCAACACTTCAGGACTAAAAAATCACATAGCATCTAAATTAGCTTCTGAGGTCTGTTACCTGACACACATAATATTCAATCATTTCATCCTATATATATATATATATATATATATATATATATATATATATATATATATATATATATATATATATATATATATATATAGGCCTGGCGATTCGTCTAGCATGAAACATCCTGTCACCATTGAGTGTTGACTTTAGTGTTCACTTTTATATTTACAGATGCTCTATCTCTGATGTTGAGCAATTTATACCATAAATATAGCAGACCTTAAAACTATATTTCTTCATATATATATATATATATATATATATAATATATATATATATATATATATATATATATATATATATATCTGTGTATGTGTGTATGTGGATTAATTGTGGATTATTTAAATGTGGATTAAATGTGGATTAATTGTAGATTAATTAAATGTGGATTAATTGTGGATTATTTAAATGTGGATTAATTGTGGATTAATTAAATGTGGATTAATTGTGGATTAATTAAATGTGGATTAATTGCGGATTAATTAAATGTGGATTAATTGTGGATTAATTAAATGTGAATTAATTAAATGTGGATTAATTGTGGATTAATTAAATGTGGATTAATTGCGGATTAATTAAATGTGGATTAATTAAATGTGGATTAATCAATTGTGGATTGATTGTGGAATAAAAAAATATGGATTAATTGTGGATTAATAAAATGTGGATTAATTGTGGATTAATTAAATGTGGATTAATTGTGGATTAATTAAATGTGTATTCATTTTGGATTAATTAAATGTGGATTAATTGTGGATTAATTAAATTTGTATTAATTGTGGATTAATTAAATGTGGATTAATTAAATATGGATGAATTGTGGATTAATAAAATGTGGATTAATTGTAGATTAATTAAATGTGGATTAATTGTGGATTAATTAAATGTGTATTAATTGTGGATTAATTAAATGTGGATTAATTGTGGATTAATAAAATGTGGGTTAATTGTAGATTAATTAAATGTGGATTAATTGTGGATTAATTTAATGTGGATTAATTGTGGAGTAACTTGAGAAATTAACCTCTGAGAACATATTTTTTCATTAAATTCATTCATATTTCTTCCGATTTAGTTTCATTCGTGCATTATTTTGACGAGCTACATTGTTGCAAAGTATATATATATATATATATATATATATATATATATATATATAACCAAACAAATCCTTTTACCTCATAAGAGGAATAGGCTATTTCGGCAGACGATTAAAATGATAATCTCTCTTTTCAACCCCGGTGTGGAATGAGTTTCACGTCTGTAATGTCACAGGAAGCAGGAATTAAATTAATTAAATTAACGAAAAACACCTGACACTTTTCGCTGTTTCAGTTGGATGCTGGCCACTAGACCGTAGTTAAGGAGGGTGGTAGGTATCTATCTTAAATGAGAGAAGTTTTATTAAAGAAAGCCCAGAATGTTAATCTTATGACGGCAAATGGGGAGTATTAGATGAAAACACAAATATTTGACTTAAATTTAAAGGTAAAGAAGAAATTAAAAATGAACCCAAAAATAAATTTTTAAAATATATAGATAAACAGTCGTAAGGGATTAACTGAAAGGGAGTTAGGGAGATATTCATAAATCATAATTAATCTAGTATAACAGTTTTTAGGTAAGTAGGGGCGTAACTTAGGGTAACTAAATAAGAAAAAAATTCCACTATGGGAATTAGAATTTTTTTATGTCGACATTTGAAGAGTTAGATGGAATGGGAGTAGGAGAGTAATTTTGGTTGGCTAATTAAGGCAAAACTACATTATGGAAATTTGAATTTGTTTTTATGTCGACATTTTCGCACTAATTCATTCCTCTGATTCAATAGTTGGCTTTCATTATTGTATTTTATTATTTAATTTTTTTCTTCTAAGCATAAATCACACCTGTCTCTAAAACTATTCCGACTTTTTTCAGAACCTATAATTCTCCAATCTGTGGGTTTAAATTTTAGTCCTTCAATTCCAAAAATGTTTTGGAAATTTTGGGAATTGAGGGATGTAGTAGATGCTCCGTTTATTTATTAAATGCATTCCAACTTTCGTTCTCCCTTAGGAGAAGAAACTGTTGTTATATCCGACGTGCTTTTACAGACTCAGCGAAGAAGGACATTTGCCGTTCAAGCAAGGTCTGAACAGTGTCATTACACGAAATTCTTCACGTCATAGACTCTCGAAATTATAATATCTGCTCAAGTAATTTCTAAAGAATTCATGCCTTTTTTATTTATTAATCTTTAAAGAGTGGACGCAGGTTCGAATCCTGCCGGAGGGCACATATTTTCTTTTAATAAGATTTCTCAAATATTCCGCACGGTAGACGAAAATAAATAAATATGGCGTTTAATAAATAAACGAGGCGTCTATTCAAATATGGGTAGCCACTAAAATAAAATTTAAAGTGATAATATATATAATGAAGTCGAGGCAGGAAAAAACTCAAACCATCAAATTGATAAATAGCTAGAGAGAAAAAAGACTAAGACGGAGAAGACAAAGCTTAAATTAATGAAGACTAAAATGGAAAAAAGATGGCGACATGGAACATATACTGTTTATAATGATGATTATCACATTTAATGAATCCGGGGAAAACAACGTTGATATCAATAAAGGCATCTGTCTTATCAACTCTGGGCATTATATTACTAGGATCCACTTGGATTATATACCAATGGATTTGTTAATTTTCACACACACACACACACACACACACACACATACATATATATATATATGTGTGTGTGTAAAATTATTTTTTAGTAGTAGTAGTAGTATTTTATATGCGCTGTACTTAAACGTGCTCAATGTCAGTGATAGAGCTAACATGTTCAGTTGTATGGATATGAGTTTGTGACCCTCGGTTTGCTGTCATCAGTCAAATTCACTCTCTCTCTCTCCCCTTCTCTCTCTCTCTATACATATATATATATATATATAATTATTATTATTAGTAGTAGTAGTATTCTATATGCGCTGTACTTAAAAGTGCTCAATGTCAGTGATAGAGCTAACATATTCAGTTGTATGGATATGAGTTTGTGACCATCGGTTTGCTGTCATCAGTCAAATTCTCTCTCTTTCTCTCTCTCTCTCTCTCTCTCTCTCTCTATATATATATATATATATATATATATATATATATATATATATATATGTATATAAAGAGAGAGAGAGAGAGAGAGAGAGAGAGAGAGAGAGAGAGAGAGAGAGAAAGAGTGATAGTGAAAGAAAAGTGTGGTGAAGAAAGAAGGGAAAACGAAAGAGTGTTTGCTAGACAAATATAAAAAGTGAGATGTGGAAGTTTGTGAAAATGTAATTTCTTTTAAGGAAGCATCATTATCGGAAATTCTAATCAAAGAAAAAAATATTAAGAGAGAGAATTCCAATAAAAATATAACAAAGCATGAGTCAAAGAAGCAAACACTTATCTTGACCAATAAAAGCTCAAAGAATAACATCATATATATTGCATAACATGACTCGAACAAAGACATGACTGGTGTCTTGGTTGGGAGTTAAGAAAGAAAGCTTCTTGTATATTGTCTGAAGCAAATGAAAAAAACAAATATGAACTCTCAGAGAAAAGGCGGGAAGAATGGTAAAAATGGCAGGAATACAAAAATAATAAGTAAAATAATAAAACTCTTCAAGGAAATAAAATAAATACGATAAATTTTCTCATTTTTCCCAAATTTTGATGGAAGAAAAATATTCTTCGAATGATGATGTAATTAAGAAATACCAAAATAATTCTTTACAAATAAAAACAGAAGTTGAAAAAATCTCGTAGTGTGAAAGAAAGGAACAAAAATACAGAAATAAATTTAAAAAAAGTTTTCTATGACAATTTTCAATAGAAACGGAGGTAAATATAATAAAATTGATGAGTTGTTGCTTCTAGCTCGTCTTTTATATATATATATATATATATATATATATATATATATATATATATATATATATATGCAGGACGTAGTCGATCGATCATGTCTCTCCCCAACTTCGTATCCTCTAACCAATATTTAATTCTTAGTCCATGTTTTGGCACCCTTTACATAAACACTTTAGACAGGTTACTCGCTTTTTCCCTTTGTCATTCTTGTCTTAAATAGTTCTCCTCATTATCAAA
The DNA here is from genome assembly GCA_964036315.1 of Acanthosepion esculentum. NCBI lineage: Eukaryota > Metazoa > Mollusca > Cephalopoda > Sepiida > Sepiidae > Acanthosepion > Acanthosepion esculentum. Next base: position 78,076,370 of record OZ038513.1, read on the forward strand.
TTCTCCAAGGCTTCCTTCCTCATTATGCGTCTCAGAAATTCTGTATCATCGATATAAGTATTTTTTTCTATTTTCACTGTTCAGACTGTTGTCCTAATATTTATTGCCGTATTCACGACATTTGGCCCTTCTTCAGGTGATATTTCTTGGAATTTCGTTCCGAACCCTTGATTTAGTCAACGTTATCCAAAACTGACTTCACGGAAAAGAGTTGTGAGTTCACTAAGTGACCACATCAGACGGGACAACAACTTGGAGAGTTGAATTAAAAGGGGGATTAAGTGAAACCGAGATATCTAGAAAAGGCATGGCGCGTGGAATTAGAGTAATTTACCCTCGTGGACTAAATAAAGGGTCAAAATTTTAAGAAGAAGGCGGGAGCGTAAAACGGCTGAAACGTCGTGAATATGGCAATAAAGATGAGGACAACAATGCGAACAATGTAAATAGTTTAAATAGTTACAATAATACATCTCAGAAATATAGACAGAAGTAACTTTTTCGTTTCTGTTTACCTTAACACATCGTCATCGCACACATGTACACACCATGCTATTCTCAGTATCCTTCTGTAAAACCGAATCATTCCTCAAGTATCGAGTCGTCTTTTCTGAGGAAATTGTCCATCATTAACTGCCATATAGAAGGATTTATATTACACAGCAGCGAAATCCCCTTTTCTTTGTTTCTAGCGAAAGTATGCTGTTTCTTTATTCTTTACTCAACTTTTGAAAGGCATCTTTCTCTTGCTAATTACATACACCCTGTCTTTTTATAATATATGATGAATAATCTTTTCTTTTCTCTTTCCTTTAATACTTTCTCTAATGTAATAGACTAAACTTGTTGACAACGGTCAGCTATTTTTTCGTGTTGTTGCAATTGTAGTTATAGAAAGTTTAACCTAAACTGTTCTGTGGATTACAGAACTTCTTTTTTTTTGTTTGTTTTTTCTTGTAGGAAGCGACGAAAATCAATGTTTAAAGTTATGCTATTTCAAATAGTCTATGTCAAATAAGGTGCACATTTTCTTTGTGTCAAATCATCTCAACACTAACAGCAGTCTCGCGGTAAAATCTCTCCCCACAAATAAAAAAAAAGAAAAAAGAATCTGCTGTTATCTGTCCTGACCTGGCATTTCGGTTTAATGTAGCTTTCATGGGGCTTTCCTATAAATATGTTCATGATGATTGTTCTGGTGATCTTTCTTTTATGATATCAGACTTTATGAATTTAAGCGCAGTACTAGATTGGCAGTTTGGTCTCATCATTTTACATTTAATATTGATTGATGTAATCGTGTGTTCTTTGCTAGCGGTTTCTTCTCTTGCAATTCTGTGAACTCTCGTCAACTTCGATGTTCAAAAACTTGGGTAAATGCAATGTCAGTTGTTATTTTTGTCTTTTTAATTCCTGTTCTTTTGTTGTTCTCCCCTTAGTAATGTTTTCTCATAATTTTTACACTCAGTAACCCCATGCGGCTTAGTCGTTTTATTGTCTTGCTTGGGGTGAAATGATTAAAAAAACATCTAATCCACCGACTACTAAAAAAATAAGGAGAAACGAATTCCCTAGAAATGCATCACAAAAACGTACTTCGCCTCTTTTATTTAATGTTAACTGAATAGATCCGTTTTTTTGTTAAAGCCACATCAGCATGATTGTCGACTCGTACTAGATTAAATCTCTTTAACGAAATATGTAATTCGCTTACTATATTTATAACAACATCTGGCCAAGCCATGAAGTTGATTTCGTTTTAAATGCCATATCCCTTTAGGATATAGAAGCGGACCTTGATTCTACATAGATTCCTTTTTCTTTATTGTCTGTGAATGACTATGATTTCTTTTGTAAGATAGTTGATTGAGTTTCCACTGCCTTCGTCAGGAATTTCAGAATACGCTCGTCGTAGACTGGCTGTTATTCAGGGCTACAGAGCCCGGTGTGCTTTACTGTTTAACCCATAAATAGATGGAGGGGGGAAGGCAGAGATTCAAATGCGTGAAAGGGAAGTAAAACAGCTGAGGCGGGAAATTGAAGTCCGTTGGTTCATTCCGCATTTGGTGTCGATAAGAGCCACAGTTCCAAAGAGTCATTTCAATGACACCATTTTTGTTACGAAACGAAACGGGGGTGGGGTGGGGTTGGGGATAGCGCCTGCTTGAAAACTCATGTTTTTTATGGAAAGAAAAAGAGCATAGATTGTATTGGAGTTCAGAGAAGCCATAACGATTAGTAATCCTAGTAAGTGCTGCTGGGGCAGATAAGTACCACATTATTATTGTATTTCAGTCGTAGAAATGTGTAGATTTTACCCTTTTTTCCCGTAGAAATGTGTAGATTTTACCCTTATATTTTCTTTTTATATTTATTAAATATTTGAGAATATCTTTTATTTTTCCTATTCTGTTTCAAAATCTAGTTCAAGACAATTTACTTTCGGCCGTTCTCAGTTTTCCTTCATATATTATTCCAGCCATAAAATTAACTGTATTATTTATACTTGTATCTACAGTTATAAGATTGTATTATTTTCCAAACACGGCCAACACATTGTGGCCGTGTTCATACTTGATGTTATTGAGTGTTGAATTTTTCCTTTTTTATCATTAATGCTTATTTTAATTTTAGTCTTTTTTTTTACATGTGGAAAAAAAATTCATCCATTCTGTTGGAGTGACCGAATAAAGTTCTCCTTCTGCTTACACAAAGGAGGCTGCTGTAATATAATACAAACAGCTTCAAACACTTTCAAATAGTCTTTGGACCGTGCCATATGCAAAACAAAGAATGAGTAAGTAGAAAATTGTGAAGAGCACAACTTAGTCTCTAATAGGTGTTGTCCAACCGCAGCTTCATATGCTGATTGCGAAACACGAGCGGTATTATGTTGATTTAATCTAATAAATCTAGGTACGTGTTGACATATATATATATATTCCAGTCGAATCCATGACATTCACTTACGTGCTAATACCCTTGGGAAAGGTGTGAATCCTCTTCTTCTACCTCCAGCTATGGGTAAATAGCAGGACAGACTGGGTTCTATAGCCTTGGATGGCAACTGGTCTAGGAGAAGGACAACTCTGAATTCAAAACCTGTGGAGGGTCGTTTGGGGACCTTGTGGCACTCAGTGCACCAGGTCTCTGTATTTGGCCCTTTAAAAAGTGTGAATGGTCCTACACGAAACCTTCACCACTATAACCAATTCTCATGTGATGTTGTCGGGATGTCGGTTTCCTTGGAACTGATCGAATTCGACGGGAGAGTCGATGATGATGATGATGATATATATATATATATATATATATATATATATATATATATATATATATATATATATAAATGAAGAGGTTATAATGGTTCCAACGAGAGAAAAGTGTGTATATTAAAAAGAAGGGAGGTACCGCAAACTTTTTTGGTTGTAATGTGGGTTTTAAAAAAAATATTATTCTTTATTTTTCATAGTTTTACATAGTTTTACAACACGTGTTTCTGGTCTCACGACCGTCTTCAGGTAAAGGGTAGAGATTTTCCACATATTATTAAAAATAATTATTAAAAATAATTAATCTTTTTCCTTTATGTTTTTCAATGTTAAATCTTCTCTATATGAGACATTCTCTGTTTTTGTGTTGGTCATTCCAATGTCTTTCTTTAAATCCATTTCTCTCTCTCTCTCTCTCTCTCTCTCTCTCTCTCTCTCTCTATATATATATATATATATATATATATATATATATATATATATATATGCACACCAGCAATGTTTTGGTACCCTAACAAAAGTCGATTTAACGTCAAAACAAAATGGGTGTGTATATATATATATATATATATATATATAGATAGATAGATAGATAGATATTCAACAGGGAAGGTAACCACAGTACCTTGTCAGTCCTTTTTAACGGAACTTGTATAAAAGTGGGATTGTTTAAATTACATCACTCTGCCGCCAACAAGGCAAGTAACCGTGGCACCTTGTCAGTCTTTCTACTGAAACTTGAATAAAAGAGAGATTGTTGCTCAAATGCTCAATCATATATATATATATATATATATATATATATATATATATATATATATATATATATATATATATTTGATACTCAGTTGCTACCAGAATCTTATATGAGTATTTATTTTTTATCGTATGGACACATTTTCTTTTTTCCGATAAAAATTGCATTGCGATAGAATTTTTCTTTTACAAATTCCAATGCACTCCTATGGACGCCTTGATAAAACCTATATTTCGCCAGGTAGATCGTAATTATATTTATATCTTTCCGTCGTTGTTTTTATAAGACATTTGCCTACTGCCGTGATTCGCTGTCACCAAAAGATTTCGTTTTTAAATTCCATCTTTATTTTTTATAATTTATTCCAACCCCTATCACTTCCCTCGTTTTTGCAGTCCCCAGTCTCTTCTTGACCTATCCTCTTCAAACTTTTAAAATTTCGCTTGGCTCGTTTGGCTCGACGTGATATTGTTTTCATCAAACTGTTGATATTGAAATAAAAACATGGTGCCCCCTGCCGCACATACACACAAGACACGAGTGAAATTTGTTAACCATTAAAACATATATATACATATATATATATATATATATATATATATATATATATATATATATATATATATATATATATTATATATATATGTATGTATATTATAGTAAAAAAGAAAGAAAGAAAAGTAAGATATGTCATCCGGTGTTCTTATTGATATTTTTATTTTTCCAAAAGAGTGCTCAATGTAAATTTACAGAGCATAAATATTATAAATTAACTGATATAAAAATATGGTTCCTTCGCTACACAGGAATTACCATGTTTCAAAATATAATTAAATCAAAAGCATTAATTAAAATGCTTTTAATTTAATTATATAATTAAATTTGAAGTTTTTGGCTTCGGTTTTTTGAAATATGGTAATTCCTGTGTAGCGGAGGAATCTTATTTTTCAATGAGTTAATATATATATATATATATATATATATATATATATATATATATATATATATATATATATATATATATACATACATATATATTATTATTATTATTATTATTTTAGATATTTGAAGCAAAACGTTGAAATCGCTACAAAATAACTTTCGCGTTTCGGCACTACGTTGTACCTCTTCAGGCGAATAGTAAGTAAGAGGTGATTAAATAATTTAAAAAGAAAATTTAAAAGGAAAATGTTACCACTTTTCCGAAAGATAAAAGGAACGGTAGGAAAACACATGGTCAGAATTATGAATATATTACTCTACTTTGTATTGACCATTTAAAAAAAAAAGTGAATATATATATATATATATATATATATATATATATATATATATATGATGAAAATGTGGAAAAGACAAAGCAAAATCCGAATATGTGAGTTTGTGACACCCAACCCTCCTCTGTCCTGGTCAGGGCACCGTTTGTGACACCCGTACTGGTCGCGTCGCACTTGTGACACCCGACTTCTTTTTCAGTCACGACGCCAAAATGTGACGTCGGTCCTTTGTGACGGGCTAACCCTGGGACATCGGTTGAGGTCTTGCTGGGTTCTAGCACCAACTTGTCGTACTCGGCTCGCTTCCAACGCCTGGTCACCGAAGCAACTGCTTTGATCTCGATTCAACCCACCCACGTTGTGATTTGATCTTAGGTTGACGAGATCAATCAAACGTCGGGCCGCAGTGCCAGCCGAATCCGGGTCAAGGTGATACTGCACAATAAATGTAGACAAAAAAAACAAAAGCACAAACAACAACTTCAAGGCTAGCGACTGGTTAGGAATAGTGATTAATTTTATGTCGGTTTGTTGAGTTACAGGAGTGCGTCTCTCTCTTTCTCTCCCAGCCAGAAGAAAAAAAAATGTGGATTGTAACACTTTTGCGTTCCTTAACTAGTTCTGGATATCTGTATGGAGAATATAAGTCAGACTTCTATAATTTGTTCTTGGTTAGAAGTCTAATTCGGAAACTTGTTTTGGTGGAAAATCTAAAGTCGGACTTCAACAAATTTGTTCTTGGTTAGAAGTCTAAGTCGGAAGGCATGGAATCGTGCGGTCACCTGTGCGAGGCGCGTCTCTCTCTTACTGTACTGGCTGTACTCTTCTGACTCACTGTCTGGACTCGACCCGACTCTCCGAACTCGACTCTCCTCTGCGAACTCGACGAACTCACTAAAACACCCGTAGATGTTTGCTTATATGGACGCCGATCAAAACCTGGCGTGGGGTCGGACGTGGTGTGGCCACCACGTTGATTTCAAATCCCCAATAAGGATTTTCTTTGTTTTCGGCCAAAAATAATTATCATTTTCCGTATTTGGAAATCTTATTCCACTCCCACCCTCTTCTGCTCTCATATGGGTATCTCACCATACTTTAGAGGGCGTCAACGGTTTTCCCACTTCCTCGCAGTAACATCTCATACCTATCCTCTCAATGGGCGGTGGCGGCCTCCTCTCTGCGTCACATGATCATCTCCGCCTGGCTATTCGGCCAATAGGCGTCAACTGATAATCTCAATTTTTATCCAACTTCACGGGATATGTTTTTTTTCAACCAGGTTTATCCGTTAACATTAAGTGGACGATTCTTTTTTGGCGAAATTGGGTTAATTAAAATACCCTAACATAGCCTTCGTTATCACAAACGAACTTAAACAAAATGCAGATGTCCTGTGTGCGGTCGGCAGACGGCCCATCAACTACTGATAACACAAGTTCGTCATCCTGACACAGCCAATGTCCTATCTGCCCAGAAGCTCTGGTATACCTCAACTAATTTTCACGACAATGACCATCAGAATTTTCGTGGGTGGTCTTTTTTCTTTTATCATCTAAGTTGTTAAGTCTTGTCCCTCTGTTTCTTTCTCTTTTTCCTTCCTTTGTCCTCGAAGAGAATTTGGCATATCTCAGCATCAAACTTCAGCGAGAAAGTAAAGTGGTTATCTTGAATTCGCACTTGAAAATAACAAAACAAAAAATCTTATTTTTCACCGATGCTCTGTTTGGGAAAATAACAAAACAAAAAGAATATCGCTCAGTATGTCTCTCGTTATATCTATCGGTGTAAAGTAATTGCTCAGTATGTCTTTCGTTATATCTATCGGTGTAAGTAATCGCTCAGTATGTCTTTCGTTATATCTATCGGTTTAAGTATCCCCGTAATTAACTTCTGTGGTTAATTAATTGATTAATTAACCTGCCGTTCTAAATAGTGTTACAATCCTCCCTAAACTATTCGTGTCATTTACTTGTAAATGGCATTCAAATCCAACTACACTATTTAGCATGCATCATGCACCTGTCCCATGCAGTCGTATTCTTTTCATTTTTTTTTTCACGCTTTTACATGTAAAGTATTGTTCTACTTCATTTTGTTCTGTTTTACATGCAACGTAAAATTCTTTTATCTTCTTCTGTTTTATATGCAATATAAAGTTCTTTTATCTTCAGTTTTTCATGCAATATAAAGTTCTTTTATCTTCTGTTTTTCATGCAATATAAAGTTCTTTTATCTTCTTCTGTTTTTTTCATGCAATTTAAAGTTCTTTTATCTTCTTCTGTTTTTCATTTTTAAAGTGTGCGTGTGCCGGTGGGTGTATGTGTGTGGTTATTATGGCTTGTTTTTTTTTTTTTTCTTTCTTGGTCAGGGTCCTTCTCTCTTCTGTAGGAGGTTTTTTCCGCCGCGCGTGTCGGTTCTGCGTTGGCTTCTTCCGTCGGCTTTTCTGCAATTCTCTCGTTGATTCTGTATGGGTAAAGAACACTGCTCGGCATCTCCCTCTCGAGCTGCCGCACGCTCATTTGATTACTGCGAATTAATTTCGTGCTACTTCTAACCTTCCACACTGTTACACCGCCTATGGCGATAATTATGAATGTACCCATCATTGCTAACCAACTTATCTGTTTATCACCTTTCCAAGCCATATCCTCCCTACCCAGCTCACTTAGCTTATTCCTCAACTGATCCATATCGATCGTTTCTATCGGCTTCATCAGCGCCGGTATTTTATTCAAGGTAACATTGTGGAATCCCTTCACTATTGGCTCCCACAGCTCTGTACAATTGACCAAGCTTCTGCCAATCATTTCTATGATGGAATCTCCCTCTTCATATTTTTCTTCTATGGTTCTATCTTGCTTAATTCTTTACTCAGCTGTTCCATAACGTTTTCTAAACTCGTAACTCTTCAGCTCTCTCCTCCCCTAACTCCTAGCAGACTGAATGGCCCGGACAGATTCGCGGGGTCCCCTCCAAGGATCGTACTCAATGGCACTATAGCTGGCCAGTTAACCATGCCACTAACTTTCTTCCGTCCTCCGTGAGGTGCAATTCGCGCCCCCATCCCCTCCATCCACATCTACCACAGTCAGACAGTAGGTTTTGGATGAGCCAGGGTCGTTATCTGACGACACCTAATTATTCAATTGAGATTTGGACTTCTCCATTCCTCTCAATCTCCTCTTCCGAGTTGGTTCCTCTAACCTTCCCTTAATGTTTTAATTTCTCTTCAGGGTGTGTTCCGCCCATTCTCTTTTCACCTATTTCTTCCTTTCCCTTCGAGTTCTTGCTCTGGTCTTCTACATTACTTCTTGAGTCTAGGTTTAATTTTCCCCTATCTCTTACTCTCTCTCTCTGAGTTGGGAGGGGGTGTCTGATCCTCTTCCTCCCACTCACTGAGCTCTTTGACTCGGTTCACTATTCTAATGGCACTAATTCAGCTGCCTCTGCTACTACCTCACATAGAGTTACCTCATTTTCTTCTAGGCCCTTCCCTTCTACAGGGACCAATTGCAGGGTTCCTTTTCTTATTTTCTTCCCTGACATTAACCTACCCTTTCCCGACACCGCCGTTCTGGGGGGTAGCTCTACATCTTCCTCCACCACTGTTTTTTTATTTTGTTTTTTGTTTTGCTGTCAACGTCAGACGTTTCGGTCTAATAGACCATCTTCAGGACATGGTTATTGGAGACATATTTGTATTTAAATTTAAGTTAAAATGAAGAGACGATAGTTACAGGACTAGTCAGAAACAGAAAAAACTGAAATTCTAAAGTCAGTGTTCTCTTTCTTGGATTCAGTTAAACTCACATATTCGGATTTTGCTTTGTCTTTTCCACATTTTCATCATACCGTCGGATCTACATCCACATATTTGCTTATAGATATATATATATATATATATATATATATATATATATATATATATATATATTTATATATTGTTGTGGATTCTGGGAATTGAATCCTGCACAAATAAATAAACAACGCCAGTAATTGAGATAGAAAAATAAGTGTATTAAACGTAAGAATACAGACTTGAGGTGAAGATTAGCAGTCCAGGAATGCGGGTTAGTAGAAAGTATATGTACAAGTCTCTGTAAGTGAAGCCGTAGTTATCTCTCTCCCTGGACTCTCGTATAACTCTCTGTGAACACCCTGTGTACTGTTTCCGTATCTCTCACCCTGACGCGTATCTCAACCCGCAGGTATTCTATCTGTCAGTATAAGTATACTTTGGACGAGTCCATCTTGTATTAAAGGGGTCTCCCCCACAACACCCCCTCCCTAGCTTCTTATTTTGGTGGGGGGTAATATTTTTTTCGCTTATGGTCTATTATTAGTGGTTCCGTGAATTTTCTTTTTCGGCTTGTTCTTCTGATCTCCGTGGCTACTTGTGGTTTTTGGATTTCGAAGGCTTCGGAAATCGCCTCCATCGCGTCTTCATTTTCGGAAGGTGACGAGTTTGGTTCCTCTACACGTCTTTTCTATATCTGATTTATGTGTCTCCTGTGAGTTAATTTTTCACATTGGATCGTGTACAGAACATTCCCCAGTCTGCTTATTATCGTACCTGGTTCCCTGTATGCCATATTATTCTTGAACATTCTGAAATAGACCCGTTCGCCTGGTTTGAAGGATCTTTGTAGGCCGGTTTTTATTTTTTCTCGGTAATAGTTTATCAAAAACAGACCGTATTTTGCGGGCAAACATCACTTCAGCTAGCGAAAGGCCAGATAGTGTTTTTCCATTCGGGGTGATTCTGTAGACTTGTAGGAACTGTTGTATGGCTCTTTCTGTTGTTACGTCCTCTGCTTTTTTCAAGGCTGTCTTAAGCGTGTCCACAAGCCTTTCGGCTTGCCCGTTAGATCGTGGATGTTATGATGCTATTTTAATATGTTTGACTTGATAAGTCACACAGAATTCTTGAAAATCGCTCGAGATGAATTGGGTACCATTATCCGTTACAAGACAATCTACAACGCCAAATCTTGCGAATAACTCGTGTAGACAATTAATAGTGTTTTCCGACGTAGGGTTTTTGTATCTGAAAACTTCTGGCCACTTGCTAAATCTATCTACCGTTATCAAGTAGTAATATCCATCTATGGGTCCTGCATAGTCCGCATGGATTCTAAACCAAGGTCTGTCCACCTTAGGCCATGGTTTTTAATAATAGGTGGTGCCTTTGCTGCCGCAGCACAGCCGCTACATTTTTCTACCATTTGAGTAATGTCGTTATCCATATTAGGCCAGTACACGAAACTTCTCATTAACGCTTTCATACGATTTTTCCCTCGGTGTCCTAGATGAAAGTCCTTCAGAATTCGTCTTTGTAAAGATTTCAGTATGACCACTCTTTCATTATAAAGTAATACGTGATCACAAATTGAAAAACATTCCACTAGATTTCTTTCTTTTTCTTCTATTTTTCTCTTTGTACTTTGTATGAATTCATCCATTTCAGCTTCTCTTCTGATTTCTAACAAGGTGACTGGTAATGCCCCTACTGTATTGTTTAGCACTTTAGTAATTTCGTCTTCGGCTCGCAAAGCCGCTATTACAGAGTCTTCCAGAGGTTAGCATTTCGCAGGTACCAATCTAGATAATCCATCCGCATGACCAATTTTCATCGACGGTAGGAACTCTAGTTTGAAATTATAATTCAATAATATAGTTCCCCATCTCAGAAGTCTGTTGGCTGTGTAAATTGGTAGTCCTTTTTTCGATCCAAAATGCGTCAGTGCTAGATCAGTTGTTAATTTCTTTATGATCACCTTAAAAGCTTTCTGACAATCTTCCGTCCAGTTCCATTTGTTATCTTTTTTCAATAATTCATTGAGGAGGGCCCTCAATTTGTGCATGTTTTCAATGGATTCACCATAATATTTCACTAGACCAAGAAAGCTTTGCAATTCTGCGACATTTTTCGGCTGAGGCATATTTTTAATTGCAAATGCCATATCTGAATCTGGTTTTCTGCCACTTTCATTGATAATATGGCCGAGATACTTGATTTCCTTCAGAAAAATAATGGCATTTTTCTCCTTCACTTTAAAACCAAAATCCTGAATTCTTTTAAAAACTTCTTTAATGTGCGTTGCGTGTTCTTCTAAATTATCGCTTTTGATTAAAATGTCGTCTAATGGGCATGGTGTCCATAGTCTGTTGGAAGATTGACGGTGCTACTTTTAACCCAAATGGCAATCTGTTAAATTTGTAAAGTCCATTGTGAATATTGATATATAAAATTTGTGTACTTTCTTCTTCTACTGGAATCTGAAGATAAGCTTCACTTAAATCAATCTTAGAAAATACCTTACCACCGTTAAGCTTGGTAAATATTTCCTCCGGGCTTCGCAATGGGTAGTGATAATCCTTGATAGCCTTGATTAACCCACTCGAGAAATCTGCGCAAACACGAGTTTCTCCGGATTTTTTCTTTACGTAGACCACTGGTGCCGCTCATTCACTGAATTCAATTTGTGAAAGGATTCCAGTTTGTACCAATCTATCTAACTCCTTATCAATTTTTTCTATGGTTGCGAAAGGCAGGTTTCGCTTTTTCTTGAATACTGGCTGAACATTTTCCTTTAGTTCAATTTTAGCTGCAACCTTATTACATCGTCCCAAACTGCTCGAGAATACTTCGGGAAATTGACTGTGTAGTTCTTCTTTTAATTTTGTAGCTTCTGACGGCTCGCACTCTATTTTCTTACTAAATGAGCTAATGGGTAAATCCCATACGTCAAATTTTTTGCATCCAGACTGTGTCCACCAAATTTTCTGTGTCTTTCATTACAAATATCTTCAATTTTTTCGTTTTTCCATGGAATTTTACGTTTAGAATTACTTCTCTTTCAAATTTGATACGCTTCCGTGTAACAGACTTGGCTATTTTCTGTATATGCATCATGGTCGGTCTATTTAGCTTCCTCCATGTTTGTAGATTAATTATAGTTAGATCCGATCCTGAGTCTAACTGTAATTTTACCTTCTTATTTAAGATCTCGAGTTCCACGTATTTTCTTGTGTTTAGTTTGTCTTCGTAGTCCATTCTAGTAGTTCTTACCCTACTAGTGTGTTTTTTGTTTCTGCATTGAGATGCCTTATGTCCCATTTTTCCACAAGCTAAACTGTCATTAATCGCCTTATACCTTGTAATTTTTTCTTTATCATAACACTTTTGTTTTTCTTTCGGGGTGGGTGTTGAAAAACGTAACTTTTTGTTCAACTTACGTATGTATGCTACTTCCGATTCCTCGATATCCTTAGAGTCTTTTTTTATGCTCAAGCATTTTTGGCAGTCTTCTGACAATTTTTGTAGCGTTAATCCAGGCTCGTTTTGAAGCTTCGTGAGCATTCTTTTTCGCATTACACTGTCCTTGGCTGAGACTAATCCCTGTACGAAAATAAGACACTTAAAATTGTCCGGAGTCAATTCTGCCAATTTAAAATTATCGCAATATTTGTTCACAATTGCGGCGCACGCGGAGTAGTCCTCATTTTCGCTTTTTACAAGGTTGAGACATTTCCACCTTTTGTGAAAAAGTGAAGTCTTTGGACTGAAGAGCTCCGTAAGGCATGTAACTGCCTCGTCAAACGTCAAATCGTTTGTCTTTTTCGGTAGAATATTGTCCACAAATTTTGAGTACTCCTCTCTTCCCAATTTCCTGAGTAATAAACGTAGCTTCTTAGCTTCCGTCCAATTTTGGCAATCAATGTTGAAAATGTCTTCATGACGTCTGTAGTAGTCCCCGAAATTTTAATTATCTTCTAGAGAGTATTTAAATGTTTCTATTGTGTTCCAAACTGCGTCTTGAGAAAAAGTAGCCTCATTTTCGATATTCTTTTGTTATGCGTTAACCGTTACTTTTAATATTAGTTCCTGGAGTTGAAATTGTCTTTCTTCACTTCTTATAAACTCAATAATTGCCTTTTGAAAATCCTCCATTTTTTAGGGAGTGACGAATTTTTTCTTTTTATCTGTTATGTACATTCTTTTATGTTCGTCGTTAATTTGTTGTTCTCAGTGTGAGTTCCTTCGAGACTTGTCGCTAAGCTGTTGTGGTCGACGTGGTCTCAGTTGCGCTTAGGATGTACAATCGTAGGAAAATCGAATGACTAGAAATATATAAGCGCCCCACGCAGGAAGGGAAAAAGAATCCATGTTCTGTGAAATCCCACAAAATCCTTATGGAAATATTAACTGATGGATTCTGGAGGTGAATGAAAATAATTTTATGTTTGAATGATTAAGTTTTTTGTCATAAAGTTATAACGATAATGTTAAACGTGTCTCTTCAGTGGTCAGGCGAAGATTGTTATAGTTTAGATTACAAGATTTCACTCATGAAACGGATTCTGATGCATTTCTATTCTTACAGAATATTCATAATGAAGGATTATCATTTTACTCACATGCAAACTGTTATCCTCATTTTTATTGTTGTTGTTGAGGTCAATACTCCGCAGGTGAATAGAGTAATTGATAATTAACATCATCCCGCAATTCAAAGATAATAATTTTTAATTCGACAAAAGACTATGCCGGATGGCAAATAGAAATCGTAAGGCGAGTTTGAATTCAAGCCGAGATCGTTGCATTCATTGTTGCACAAGTACACTTGGAAAAATCATAGATCTATTGTTTCTCCTCCTGGATATGGGTTAAATATTAGAACAGACTAGCCTTTCTTAGCTGGAGGTTGTAACGAGTCTAGGAGAAGGAAAACGCTGAATTCAAAACTGCTATGTCGATCTGGCAAGGTTCATGTTATGCAGACATTAGAAAAACCATGGATACTGCAATTAACTGCAGCTGTCAGTTTTATGACTTCGTTGTTTAGAAAATGCAAAGAATACAAGCGGAATTTTCAAATTCACAAATTAAGGTTTCTGAATAATGGCAAAGGAGAGTGAAAGAAAGGAACGAATATTATTCGACAACATAGTGAAAACGTAAATAAATACCTTTAATGTAAATGTGCAAAATGTCGAATGTGTAAATAAATACCTTAGATATAAATGTGTAAAATGTTGAACGTATAAATAAATGCCTTAAATACAAATGTATGAAATGTTGAATGTGTAAATAAGGACCTTAAATATAAATGTATAAAATGTTCAATGTGTGAATAAATGCCTTAAATAAAAATGTATCAAATGTCGAATGTGTAAATAAGGACCTTAAATATAAATGTATAAAAGGTTGAATGTGTAAATAAATGTCTTATATACAAATGTATGAAATGTCGAATGTGTAAATAAATACCTTAGATATAAATGTATAAAATGTTGAAAGTATAAATAAATGCCTTAAATACAAATGTATGAAATGTCGAATGTGTAAATAAGGACCTTAAATATAAATGTATAAAAGGTTGAATGTGTAAATAAATGTCTTATATACAAATGTATGAAATGTCGAATGTGTAAATAAATACCTTAGATATAAATGTATAAAATGTTGAAAGTATAAATAAATGCCTTAAATGCAAATGTATGAAATGTCGAATGTGTAAATAAGGACCTTAAATATAAATGTATAAAAGGTTGAATGTGTAAATAAATGTCTTATATACAAATGTATGAAATGTCGAATGTGTAAATAAATACCTTAGATATAAATGTATAAAATGTTGAAAGTATAAATAAATGCCTTAAATACAAATGTATCAAATGTCGAATGTGTAAATAAGGACCTTAAATATAAATGTATAAAAGGTTGAATGTGTAAATAAATGTCTTATATACAAATGTATGAAATGTCGAATGTGTAAATAAATACCTTAGATATAAATGTATAAAATGTTGAACGTATAAATAAATGCCTTAAATACAAATGTATATAATGTCGAATGTGTAAATAAGGACCTTAAATATAAATGTATAAAATGTTGAACGTATAAATAAATGCCTTAAATATAAATGTATGAAATGTTGAATGTGTAAATAAATGCCTTAAATACAAAGGTGTCAAAAAGTCGAATGTGTAAATAAATTCCTTAACTGTAAATGTGTGAAATGTCGAATGTGTAAATAAAGACCTTAACTGTAAATATATGAAATGCCGAATGTGTAAATAAATGCCTTAACTGTAAATGTTTGAAATGTCGAATGTGTAAATAAATGCCTTAGATATAAATGTGTAAAATTTAAAAAGTATAAATAAATCCACTAAATGTAAGTTTGTATAATTTCAAATATGTAACTAAATGCCTTAAGTGCAGATGTGTAAAATGACGAATGTGTACCTTAAATGCAATTATCTAATATGTCTAATGTGTAAATAAATCTTTTAAATGCAAATGTGTAAAATTTCGAGTGTAAAAATAAATGCTTTAAAAGCAGATATGAAAAATTTCGAATTTGTAAATAAATGCCATAAATTTAAATCTGTAAAATGTAGAATGTGTACATTAATACCTTAAGTGCAGAAGTTTAAAATTTTGTATGTGCAAATAAATGTCTTTTACTTTTACTCAATATACGGGGGGAATTTCTTAAGTTAGAAAATATATTTTTTGATTTTATTGTTATATATTCTTCCAGACAAAAACAAAAACAAAAACAAACTAATATTAAAATCAAATTTAAGATGGAATATTAAATTGCATTCATAAAATAGCAAAAAATTGTCACATTTTCTTGATCAATGATTTAGCTGAAATTAAAAAAAAATAATAATTTATTATATCTAAGTGCCTAATTGAACTTGAAAAAGATTGGATAAAAACTGCTTCGTTTAGCGGGACTGTTTCAACAAGAAAACTTCAACAGAGTGATAAAGATTGCTTGGAATCTAAGTTTTATTATAAACGTCTTTTATTAAAAGGGATGTGAAATATAACAAAAGGAAACACCAAATAAATCAAAATTATTTCCCAAAATTAACAAAATCTTAGTTTTTTCGTGCAAAGATTACGAAACATTTCTTGTTCGCCATTATTATTTTTTGAATTTCTGATATCATGTTTATCGTTATTTACATTCGATATCCTCAACTTTGATCTTATTATTACAACTTTTCGGCCGTTGTGCCCACCATCCTTCATCAGGAGCTTGTCGATTTGGGTAACCTTCGGTTATTTTCAAACTGAACCCTTTATTTAATATATGGGCGTAAATACACACATGTCCCTGTCTAGATTATCTAGTCTTCTTATTACTTTCTGCACAATTAATTATCGTCGAGTTTCCACCGAACACAAGTCTTTACTAAAAGGCAAAACGATTGAACTCACAATGAATCTGAATGACTGATCAGTAGTAATAAGAGCAAGACCAGATATCCGTAGACATTGATAGCGAAATGAGAATGGTCTACTTCTATAGATAAACGTTTTAGTTCGGAATTGCTTGACAGACACCTAAAGATGTCTGGAGAACATATGGGATGAAGCATTATGATAATAACAACAAAGATGAGGATATTAGTATAAATCTGCTTCATGTAAACGATGCCATTTAAATTTTCAAAATTTCGCCAACCACCTGCCTCAAATACTGTCGAGGATATTACCAAAATAGATTTTTAGCAAAGATTTTTTGGCCTCCGCATATTCGTGGTAAAATTGAAATTAGGGGGGTTTCCTGGTAACCAGTCAGTGAGACTTTCGACAAAGAATAAAGCTTTTTTTAAAAACTTATATGCCACTCCAAACGCGGCATATGCGAGCCGTTGCTTCGCTACTTAGACGTCGAAATTCGCAAACGTGAAGAAGTATTTGTTTGTCCACAGCTCATGTAGTGTCTACAAACCCTTGTCGAAAACAGAAAAATCCAATAAGACTATATCTATGGTTGTGAATACGGTAAAGTTGCATCAAAGTAAAACTTTAATTTTTTTTTCAACATGTTCTAATAAACTTAGCTTCAGAATGGTAAACCTGTTCGCTCCTGAATTCTCTTTTCTGACGCCAGTGTCATTACCAAGACTAAACAGTTCTTTCACTACGTATTTATAGCATTTGATTTTTTGGTATTTTTTGCTTTTGTACATTTTTGGAATGCTTTGTTTCATCTAACAAAAGAGTTGTTTTTTCGTCTCATCGTTGTAATTATCTCTACGTTGGTGGTCTCACGTTTGATTTCCTAAGATAAAAAAAAAATGAAAAATGCATGGATATATCTGCCAAGGGCCAGAGGAAAATCTGCATATTTCAATTTTGCTTTCAGCTGATGAAGGAAAAAGTGTAGTTCTTTGCAAAACATTACAGATTATTTGATTATAAATGATAATTAAAATTACACTTACTTTCCTAAAAATAAAATATGTTTAGGCTGCATTAAGCAAATCACATAATAAAACAAACACATTTATATATATATATATATATATATATATATATATATATATATATATATATATATATATATGTATGTTCAAGTATATATATTCTCAAACGTAAATCTTCAGATATACCTTAACACATATACAAAAGAATTTAAGAAACGTGTATAATTGTGTTTTGTATTTTTTTTTTCCTTGAAAGAATTTTATCCCAGTGTACAATAGACTCTTTCAATTAATGTACGTGATTAACCCGCTCGGTGGTTGAGATCGTTGTGTGCTTGACTTTGTTGAATATAGACAAAGTTTACGCACAAAAAAAAAAAACAACACGGGCGGGCACACACACACACACACACGTGCGCGCGCGTGCGCACGGAAACAGATAGAAAGAAAAAAAGAAAGCAAACATGATCAAGAAAATGTTGAAAAGTACATGCTCAAGGTAACCTAATTTTCGAAACTGGAAGATCTCAAAGATATAAATGGTCATATCAGAAAAATATGCTTTATTTCCGTCTATTTATTATTTTTAAGTTCGCTTCTATCTATCTATGTATCTATCTATCTATCTATCTATCTATCTATATATATATATATATATATATATATATATATATATATATATATATATATATATATATTTGATTCTCTTCATTATCTCTCTCTCTCCCTATCGATTTCATTCTGTTGATCTATCTATCTATCTATCTATCTATCTATATATATATATATATATATATATATATATATATATATATATAATTCTGTTCATTATCTCTCTCTCTATCGATTTCATTCTGTTGATCTATCTATCTATCTATCTATCTATCTATCTATATATATATATATATATATATATATATATATATATATATATATATTTAATTCTGTTCATTATCTCTCTCTATCGATTTCATTCTGTTGATCTATCTATCTATCTATCTATCTATCTATATATATATATATATTTAATTCTGTTCATTATCTCTCTCTCTATCTGTTGATCTATCTATCTATATAACTATCTACTTATCTATCTATCTATTTTTTCTCATTTTACCTGTATATATATGTGTGCGTGTATATATATATATATATGTATATATATATACATATATATATGTATACATATATATATATATATATATATATATATATATATCAGTATGTTCGCATCTATCTCTATAAAATGTATGTTCACATCTATCTATCTATCTATCTATCTATCTATCTATCTATCTATCTTATTCTGTTCATTATGTCACTCTATCTGTCTGTCTCTATACATATATCAGTATGTTCTATCTGTCTGTCTATCTCAGTCTCTGTCTGTCTGTCTGTCTGTATCTCTCTTTCTCTCTCTCTTTCTATATCTATATCTATATCTATATATATATATATATATATATATATATATATATATATGTATATATATATGTATATCAGTATGTTAACATCTATCTTTCTTAAATGGCTGGGTGCTGATTAATTTCCATTTGTGATACTATATTAAAGCTTACCATATTTTCACGCACGTGAAATGCCAATAAATGCAGCGGCCGTCAAATCGATATTATCCAGTTAGTTACTAAGCTTCCATTTTCGGGCAGATAATTATATTCATTGTAAAAAACAAAACAAAAAAAAACACACATTTTAATTAACGCCCTCAACTACTGTAGAAGCAGGCCGAAGGGCCAAACGAGTTCTTTCCAAACTAAATAATTCAGATATATTTACAAGAAATTTTTCCCTTCAAGAAATACTCAACTGTTTTAATATAAAAATGATTTACGTGATCATTGTTTCGACTTGTCACTCTACAAAAAGATGTATAAATATTTTTGGAATAGTTGCATATTTCAGAGTCAGTTTATTTGCGCAGAAAGAAGGCGAAGATTTTTTCAACCGAAGAAGAAAATATTGCCTTTTAAAATACGTTTCTTGAGTTCAACGTCCATTTTTTACTGATCGCTTGCAGATTCTTTGCAAGGCTGCAACTATATTCAAAACAGATTCCTTTTTATTCTGTTATATCTTAGGTACAGCACAGAAAAAGGCTTGAGTGAGAGGTTTGCGTGAGAGGCTTGCGTGAGAGGTTTGCGTGAGAGGCTTGCATTTCGAGGCTTGCGTTAGAGGTTTGCGTGAAAGGCTTGCGTTAGAGGCTTGCGTTCGAGGCTTGCGTTAGAGGTTTGTGTGAAAGGTTTGCGTTAGAGGCTTCCCTGAGAGGCTTGCGGGAGAGGCTTGCGTTAGAGGCTTGCGTGAGAGGCTTGCGTTAGAGGTTTGTGTGAAAGGTTTGCGTTAGAGGCTTCCCTGAGAGGCTTGCGGGAGAGGCTTGCGTTAGAGGCTTGCGTGAGAGGCTTGCGTTAGAGGCTTGCGTGAGAGGCTTGCGTTAGAGGCTTGCGTGAGAGGCATGCGTGAAAGGTTTTCGTTAGAGGCTTGCGTGAGAGGCTTCCGTTAGAGCCTTGCGTGAGAGGCTTGCGTGAGAGGCTTGCTTTAGAGGCTTGCGTTAGAGGCTTGCGTGAGAGACTTGCGTGGGAGGCTTGCGTGAAAGGCTTGCGTTAGAGGCTTGCTTTAGAGGCTTGCGTGAGAGCTTTGCGTTAGAGGCTTGCCTGAGAGGCTTGCGTGAGAGGCTTGCCTGAGAGGCTTGCACGAGAGGCTTGCTTTAGAGGCTTGCGTGAGAGGCTTGCGTTAGAGGCTTGCTTTAGAGGCCTGCGACGTTTTTCCTGTGATAATTTGTAATGTAAGGTGAAAAATAATTTGTCACCCACAAGGACACTGGAAAGTAAATGCTGGGCATTTCTGGTCTGATCTGGCTCTTGTCAAGTTAGAGAATAGCAGGGGGAGTCAGGTACTTACTAGATCGGTACAGGCAACCAATGATTTAAATGTTTGTGTTAATCTTTATCTAACCGCTATATCGTTGTAATCTTTACTTTCTCTTTTACATTCATATCAAACTATTTGTCTAGATACCCTCTATCTTGAGTGGCACTTGTGCGAACATTAGTAAAAATATAAATAAAACCAAATGCCTATTCTTATTGATTACTCTTTTATTTCATTGGCAACACATTCAAACTCGAGCAATCTTTAATTTGAAACCAAATCATTTGAGTAAAAGAAGTGAAATCGGTGTTATATCTTATTTAATATAAATATGAGTAAGTGTTGTGACCGTGTTAGGGCCAGAGATAGACACAAGAGAGGAATTGATTTAAACAAATATATTATCAGAAACAATAATACAAACATATACAAACGAGAGTGTTACAGCAGGAATGTTCAGCCCTACTGTCAGAGCTGACTACTGGAAATTTCCCTTTCCAAAAGCAGTACCTGCTCCTATTTATAGCTAGGAGAGTCCATGCGTGCGTGGGTAAATTACCATAACAGTAAGTAAACCCTTTTTAATCATTTCACTCTAAGCAAGGCGTTAAAGCCACTGAGACGAAAGGGGTTACTGAGAGTGAAAGAACCAGAGAGGCCAGAACAGGATTCAAGAAGACAGAAGTGGATTCTCGACATTTTATTTATCTTTTCGACGATCGTAGTTGATACGAAAGCAAACGGACAGAAGAAAGTTTCAAATGCGCGAAGTTCGAAAGAAGAAACTATTAGAATAGAACTTACGGTTACATCTAGCTATTTCCAGTGTAACACTATGAGACCTATCAGCCAATCTAGTATTGCACTTAAATTCCTGAAACCGAGTTATCAGCGGAAAAGTTATGAGAGCAACTTCCATATAAATATAGAAAGAGGACAGAGAACATTACGGTGGTGGGAAAGTAGTTCAAGCCGAGATGGCAAGTCAGGGCCGATAATATTGCAGATTCTTCTTTGAAATTAAGAATCTCTAGATATATAGCAGAAGCAAAAGATTAGATGTGGTAGCAATATTCAGTTTAATGATTTTTTTAATCAAAATAACTTTCCGATCAAAATCGTCCTTTCCTTAAGATAATCTACATTAATATATATCTATAGCTTTTCAAAGATTTTATAAACTGTAATAGTATAAGTAAAAATTTAAAAAATTCAAAAATTAAGGAAATGTCTACCCAACTACTGACTGAAGCATCCATCCGTTTCGAAAGACCATTGATTATCTAAGTTTAGAAAGTTGGGCAATGGTTTAATGACTAGGAAATTTGTTTTGTTAGATCAGTACGAGAGAGTGGTGATTTCGTTTTTTGCTCCATATATTCGGCCTTGTGCCATAAGCTATACTTAGTAAATCGCTACTTCAGTTTATAATGTCACACGAAAGACATTCGTCAAGTCTCCTAAATGGGTGATAGTGTTTGGCACCAATATCGCCTGAAAGAGTTGCCTGAAAGAGTTGCCTGAAAGAGTTGCCTGGAATAGTTGCCTGAAAGAGTTGCCTGAAAGAGTAGCCTGAAAGAGTTGTCTGAAATAGTTGCCTGAAATAGTTGCCTGAAAGAGTTGCCTGAAAGAGTAGCCTGAAAGAGTTGTCTGAAATAGTTGCCTGAAAGTGTGTGTTGGACTGCCTTAGTGGCTCCATCTTGGGAATTTTTCCTCAGGATTTAACCACAAAAAATCACACCCCAAATAACTAGCACGGCAATATAGTGTTTTCAATTCAAATATGTTCTATTACCAATCAAGGCTAGAGAGTCCATTCTACCTCTTTTATTTTCCTCATAACTGGAGCGAGAGCGGGAGAAAGGGACTCGGACAACGATATTAATAGTCAGAATTTGAACTTCGCTTCATTTTTCGTGTTATTAACCATTGCGCCACCTGCAGCTTACAGTTACTGAGAGAATAATGATTTCAATATTGATTATAACAATTCCATCTTTACAATGTAATGAGCTTTTGAAATGAGATAAGAAATAGATACAGTTTTGGAAATTGTTACACTCCGATTATTAATTATTCTATGACGAGATTTCAAAGTCTTTTCTGCAATTAAACTCAGAGAGCATTTTCGACAATACAACAAAGCCATAAAAAATACAGCAGCAAGCAGTTGGAGATTATCTTTCGTGTAAAGAAAGAGAACAAAACTGATTAAACTTTTCATTCTAATATCCAGCTAAGTATTAAAGATCATTAATTATCCCTTTCCAAATGAACAAGAAGAATTAATTAGTATTGAAAAAGTGAATAAAATATTGCATGATAAAGTTCATTACTTACATCGTATGTAGACATAAAGTTTTCTTTAAGTTAATACATTCAAATTATTTCTTATTTATTTCTAATGTTATGAAAAATATTCATTTCGGCACGCGTGTCTATCACGTAATAAACAAAGACGACCGAGTGAATGATTTTCACTGGAAAATATGGAGAATAAAAACAAAAAACATTATTTATTGAACTTGGTCTTAACTGGCACGAGACAACAATGTTTTTCAGTAGGGAACTGGGGATTGAACACATATCTCTGTTACTGGGAACACTAAAAAGAGAGAATAAATTATTAATTGATAGGCATAACTAGTCGAAGAAAAATTGATTGATTCCTTGGTTGACAAATACACAGTGATGATATGTGACTGATACAATTTTATACCTCCAGATATAGGTAGGTATAAAGTCATGAAACGATTGAAATTGATAGATTTAGATAGGAAAGATCGGGAGAAACTCAGGCACACACACGCATATATATATATATATATATATAAGTCCCAAAATTCTATGACTTGTATATCGTTGCTTGATCCAGTTAATGCTCTGCGATGGAGCGGTTCGGTGGAAAAGAAAAGACGGGGATCTTGGGGCACAATCTGTTGGGTTATGAATACTTGGGTGAGTATCACCACGGAATTTGTGAGTAGAGGCGCTATATCGAGTTTATTCAGTTTCTTCTTCGTCACCAAGGGTCGTTGGTACAGTTGATATGACTCTTGCGTTGTATCGAAACGGGAAACGGTTCTGGTTCGCATCTCGGTAGTGGATGAGCCCTGCTGATGAGTCTTAAAGGATAGGACAAAACTGCCGTCCACTGCGTTCTGCATTCTGTTGAGGATTCCTCTAGACTCGATGAATTACTATAATGATATATATATATATATATATATATATATATATATATATATATATATAGTTCGTCACTATTATAAGTACCTGAAGATTCTGTTGCTGATGAAACTCAGCGTCGTACTTTCGACGGAAGGTAGTATCCATATTTATTCATTTATACACACACACACACACACACACACACACACATATATATATATATATATATATATAAGACTGAATATGTTTGTGCATATATATATATATATATATATATATACATATATATATACATAAATAAGCTCAGACTGAATATATGTATATATATATGTTTGTATATATATATATCTATATATCTATATATATATATATATATATATATATATATATATATAAGTATAAATGGTAGTACTCATTTGGAAAACCTAGGATAGCTCAACTTGCAGTAGAACAAATCGGAATCTGAGGAGAAAATAAGAAATAAAAATGAAAGAACCAAGGAAATTAAAACAAGATGAAACCAATCGTCACGTGCTTAAGTTCCAAGTCCAAAGAAAAAATAACAAACGAGTAGAAAGACTAAAGCGTAGAGTGCTCAATACACTAAGTAGAGCGATAAACTAAATTAATCCTAAGGAACCACGCAAAACTACCTAGGTTTCAACTTGACAGATCTTCCGAGTAAAGGCCGGCTTTACCCTGAAAATCCGTTTAGGTGAAACTTAGGTAGGTTTGCCTGGTTCCTTAGGATTATTTTAGTTTATATATATAATATAGATAAAAATAAAAATAAAATAAAAATGCTAGCTACTAATACTAACAAACATACGTCAAATTATACACTTGAACTTATATTAAATGTTACCGAAAGCGCGCAATATATGACATTTAATAGTTACCGAATCAACGGAGTGTTTAGTAATGAGATGAGTACCTACTGATTTGATATTCAATAGCTATATTCTTTTCTTATATTTTAATAATAATAATAATACTATTTCAAACGTCATTTCTAGTGTATACCAGTGTTTGAAATATTATGTCTACCGGCCTGCGCATTCGAGAAAATAGGCTTTCCGGTTCAAAGCTGCGTCCCCCTTTGTAGGAGAGACCACCGTCTGATCCGGCGTGTTTTAGATCGCTCGGCCAGAGAGCACGTCACATCTAAAAAAAAACGTTCTTTTTACCTATTAAGGAATGCATACTTCTGATTTTTTTCCGAAAGCCTATGTCTCAGTTTCGAATCCGAAACGTAAAGAAAGCAAGTTTTTTTTTTAAGTTGTAATCCTACATTTGTATAGGTTGAAAAATTTCAAAGTAACGACAAACTCGTATATACGAGACGCGGATGTGTGACGTCACGATTTTCGCTTCCGCGTCTCGTATATACGAGTTTGCCGTTACTTTAAAATTTTTCATGCAGCAAGGGCGGATTATCATTCGTCTGTGTGTTGTTTGATTCATTGAAATTGTCATCTTTGATAATGGTATATGTAAGCCGAACGCTTAGATTGGATTTAAACATGTATCAATATGATAATGTGATTAAGCTTATCAGACAATATGAAAGGAACTTACTTAAACTAAATAAACAAAAATTGTCTATATTATTTAATGAAACATGCATTAATATATATATATATATATATATATATATATATATATATATATATATATGTATATATATATATATTTATATTACAAAGAGTTACTCATACCTTGAATCAATTATCAATATTAATGCAATTATTGGCGAAATCCCTTCGCTAGTAGACATAATTATAAGCATTATACTACTAATAATCCACTGAATGATGAGATGCTTATGTATAAAATGAATATGGTGTATTTTTTAATTCAGCTAGTACTTTCAAATGCTTCACGCATTCATCTTCAGGCTGTATTTTTTTCCTTTAGAATCAAAACTGGAAGACGAAATAAATGTGTTTTTCCGACCGAAAACGATTTGCACGCTCCAACACTACATAGCCGTTAATAAATAGTTCATTCTTATTCTCAAAAACATCTTTCGGTCGGAAAAACACATTTATATATGTCACCCACATGTATATGTTTTATTGAAGAAATAACGAAGTTCACAATCCTTATCTGAATTTCAGTCTAGCGTGCTCTCTATAATATCTGAAAAGCCAAATCATAATTCGTTCTTTTTTGCTTTTTAAGTATATTAAATAGGAATAGCTAGGTCCGCCTATTATCCAGTTCACTCTCCTCTCCGGTCTTTTGAAAAGGACCAGATGTTTATCTCTTGCTTCCTCCTTCAGCTTCCTTTTAATGTCTACTCCTCTTTCACTTCCTGTAGATCGTAGTGACATTATCGCCCTGCTTCCGGTAAATTGATTATATATATATATATATATATATATATATGTATATATATATATATATATATATATATATATATATATATATATGTGTGTGTGTGTGTGCAGGTATGAAGAAAATAGGAAAGAACACGTTAGGTAAATAATCCGGAGTTCCTTAGTATTTTTGCATTTATTTTTAAAAAGACAGTGCTCAATACAGAAGTAGAGCTTATATTATAATATTTAAAAAAAAATATGATTCCTTCGCTACATAAGAGTTCTCATGTTTCAAAAGCGAGAGCCGAGACCAACGCTTCCTCGTCAAGCGAAAATTTAGGAAACCCAAATTCTCGCTTGCCGAGGAAGCGTGACCAGACACCTTAATTCAACTTAATTTCAAAAATTATATTAGGGGTACCGGCTCTCGCTTTTGAAACATTAGAACTCTTATGTAGCGAAGGAATCATATTTTTTAAAAAAATATTATAATATATATATATATATTCATACATGTTTCATTAAATAATATAGATAAGTGTTGTCTATATATTTTATGTAAGTTCTTTTCATATATATATATATATATATATATATATATATATATATATATATATATATATATGTATATATATATATATATATATATGTATATATATATATATATATATATATATATATATATATATATATAAGGTGTTCTATATCGTTATAGATGTAACCTAAACAAATATTCAATGAGTTTTTATTTATTTGGCGTTTATCCTGTTTTAAGTGTAGATTTTTTTTTAAACTGAAATGTTTGTGTATATAATTAAGCGTTTAACAAAAAAATTGGAAAAAGTCATTTCATAATAAATGTAATGATTCTTATCCGAAAATCGTAACAGGTGAAAAATCTTAAAACTCAGAGTTGACATGAAATGAGTTTTATGAAGTTTATTATTTTTGATTCAATAATTATTTTTCCAACCATCAAGAAATTTTTTGGCAGAGATTCTCTTTACCTTTATAAACAGTGAATTATATAATTTTACGTATAAAATTTAACCTTAATAAAACTCAAGTTAACATTATTATCATAGTTTTATTTTATCTTGGTATGCATGGAAGTTATCCTTGAAATGTTCGTTTGGGAGTTATGAATCCTGGGCGTGGTCCTCCTCGGTCACGAGTCGACTTCCGCCCTGTATCGTTCACTGAAGATGGCTCTTTGGATATTTCTGTATATATATATATATATATATATATATAAATATAAAAGTGAACACTTAGAAGCGACAGTCTGTTTCATGCTAGATGCAGTCGTCAGGCCACGGGTGCTGTTATTTTTCTCGGCTATTTATATATACGGGTCAGTGGCCACTCAGTGTTGACTTCTATGTTCACTTTTATATTTACACACGCTCTATCACTAATATTGAGCACTTTATCCCATAAATATAGCACATGTTAAGACTATATTTATTATATATATATATATATATATATATATATATATATATATATATATATATATATATATATATTGTCATCCACAGACAGACTGTTTCGCTTTATCACAGATCTTCAGTGTGGCGAGACGTCCGGTTGCCTCTAGGTAGGATCGAAACTCGGCAGAAATTGTCATCCACACACACTCTTCAGTGTGGCTAGACGTCCGGTTGCTTCAAGCCGGGATTGAAACCCGACCAATCCTACTCGTAGCCTATCATCGCACGGCAGAGAGAAAGGGAAATTTTAACGTTTTCTATACGAAATACACCAGTGACTCAGGCAGCTCAATTCATTTGCTATATATATATATATATATATATATATATATATATATATATATATATATATATATATATATATATATATATATATATATATATATATATATATATATATGCACATTTCATTAAAAACGACTAACAAGGTGCTTTTATTTAGTTTTTTATATAATTTCTCGTGCGATCTAATAATTTTTTTCTTTTCAGATGATAAATTATATAAAAACTGTCCGAATGTTCTTTTTATCCGAGCGCTTTCGGCTATACATTTAGCCATTTTCAAGAATTATATTTCAACTGTTTGAATTAGAAATAGTTTGTTATAGGTATGTTTTATAAAATGATTTATTTTTTTTGTTTCAAAACACGGTCAAGATATAGTTGACAATAGCAAAAAAATTATATTATTTATTATAAAAAATTTAAAACTTTTAACTTTATAGTTAAAAATAATAATTCACCTCCTAGAACAAAATTAAATAGAGAAAATATTATTTACGAATTCAAATGCCCATTAAGGAATTGTATTTCTCAAGAATCAACTTTCGTAAATAATTTTATAGGCCACACTACAAATTGTTTAACACGCAGACTAACTCTACACCTTTCTGACAATAGCTCAATTAGATCTCATTTAAATATTCATGGAGACCTACCGGACACTATTCGGAATATACTTGTCGACAACACTAATATAATAGCATCATCCACTTGCAAAAAAAGACAAAAAATAATGGAAGCCTTAAATTAAAACAAACAAACCAACACTTAATAATATTAACTTTGAACATGGACATAATATATTTGCTAGTAAAATATTTACTTATCTATTAAAAATAAAATATCATACAAATATATAATATATTATATGTATAAAGTTGATATCTTTTTCTATGAAAAAATATATGACAATTTAGTAAACTCTTCTTTAGGCATGTATTATTCAACAAGCAACGTCATAAGAATGACGGGTTTTATTTCAACCAGATCTACACTGGCGAGACAAAACGTGATTCATATAAACGCTTTTTACACATTCTGTTTTGACATTGTAGATTTGGTTGAAATAAAATCCAGTTTTCTGGTGAATCTGGTTGATCCATGAAACATGAAAATAAGAATTTAGCAAATTCTCTTATATATTTAACAATTTGTCGGATTCTCATCCAAATCTAAATTATCTTTACCTTTCTATATGTTAAAAGCAGCTATTTTTATGAGCAAATGTGAATGTCTGCTGAATAAGCAGAAAACATTCTCATTTTACCGATGATTTGGGATATAAGGAAATTTAGAATAATCTTTTTTTTTTTTTCTAAAAGTTTCAGCTGCAATATAAAACGAAAATTCTTATTCTTTTAATCTTTCGATGACAGGAAATATATATTTTTTTTTTTTTGCTTCTTTTTTAATTTGGTTTATAATCCTCAGTATTTCAACATTAGGTGAAAAATGTAATTCTCTTGGAGAATTCTTTGTTTGGCTATTTTATTCATATGATTATATCCAAATCAGAGAATGTATGTCATTTTCTTTTTCTTTTTTAATACTGTATCATTATTTTCATCTAATTTTCTACCAGGTTTAGATTTTGGTGGGGCTACGTCTAACCACTATTCCCCTCCTCCTTTGGCACATCACTTTCGCATTATATGTAAGCACTTTGGATTTAGAAATTTATTTTTGAATGTACATATTTGTACATTCATTTTTGCTCCACCCACCACAATAAAATGGAACATATGGGACGAATAGTAACGGCTACATAAAGGAACAGAGTACACTTGAGCTGTTTTGGTCGAAGGAGGAATAACATATGTCAGTAATTGGGACTAAGTAAGCTGTATAATAGGCGAGGCGTAATCATCTCTTTTCACCCAATCTTTTCTATTTTAGGCCTTTTGCCAAACTTTTAATTTTAGTTATCGGCTTAGCTGTGCTAGATTAAGAACATATGAAGCTAGAGTTTAAAGTGCAGTTCAATTGGGAGTGTGGAAATGGATAAAGCGAAGGGATTTTACAAGCCTCATTCCTTATAAAGAAGGAACTCAGTGAAAGAGGAGAATTTTCAAAGGTTTACGTCAACGTTCGGTTAGACAAGTTATTTTTTACGTTAAGTATCCATTTATTTTTTTAAACTTAGCCGGGGAGTATGTCGGAGTTATCTCCTCCTAAATTCTGACACCGCCACTTGGTGGCGCAATCCCTAAACTATAAGTACTTGAGAATGCTTCGTTCTCCCTCTCTTTCTTTCATTTTCAGCGAAATACGAACATGTAAGCTCTCGCAGAAAATTTAGCGTTCCCGCTTGTGGGATAGGCCATGATACATACATACACACACACACACACACAAACATACACACATGCAAACGAACGTACGTACGAACATTCACGCATTTCTTGGAAAAAAACTTTACACAATTATTTGTTACATATACACATTATTGTTTTTGTAATTTGTATCTGTTTGTTTGTTAATACACCTATAATTGTTTATATATATATATATATATATATATATATATATATATATATATATATATATACACACAAATTTACCAGACTCCATTAGAAATATACTAGTAGAAAACACATATATATATATAGTTAAATTGCCAGATCAATTCTGTGGACAAGACAGATTGGTATAAAAGGACAATTGGAAAAATCTTAGATTTTGCCGAAGCGTTTCCTCTTTCGACTTTTACAAGGTAAAAATGAAATCGAAATATCTCTGTTGTCATAGTTACATTAAAAATCCAAATTTAAAAAGACAGACGCTTCTGTCCAAGTCTTTTTTCTGGTTAATGTAAATCACTTACTATAAAGGTAATTTAAATTAACCAGAAAAAGGCTTGGACAGAAGCGTCTATCTTTTTAAATTTAGATTTTTAATGTAACTATAACAACAGAGATATTTCGATTTCATTTTTGTTTTGAAAACATCGGAAGACGAAACGCGTCGGCAAAATCTAAGATTTTTCCAATTGTCATCATATATATATATATATATATATATATATATATATATATATATATATATATATATATATATATATATCGGTCTTGGATGTTTTTTTTTACATTTCTTTTGGGTGAACTCATCTTGAGTCCGCCATGTTGGTAGTGGACTTTATTTCAGGAGACCTTGCATTTCACAACCTGTGTTAAACCCACGATCCTCTACAGGTATATACGCATCGGACCGTTGTTTTTTATTTTTTTTATTTTTTACGATCTTTTTTCTTGAATCTTTATTTCTATACGCTTCCCGCTGAGTTAATATGAAGTATAGTTCTATAGCGTTGCGGCGTTTCTGGAAACACCCTTTTCGATTTTGTCTTTATTCGTATTTGCCCTTCAAGTTTGTACGCATTTCTGTATATGTGTGTGTTTGTGTGTGTAGCTTTGATATTTGTTTTCTTTCCTTTTTTTAAAATATTGTTTTAGTCCCGTTTTTACTCCCATTTTGTTATTTTCCTTTAATCAGTTGCGCTGTAATACAAATATTTTTTTCTTCAGTTCTGCACACGATTTTATCATTGTATATAATCATTGGGCATTTTTAATTGTAAATATTTCTGTATTCCTTTCGTTGCGTTTCGTGTCCTCTCTAGCTTCAATCCTTCAAGCCCCAACGCTGCATCACAGACAAACCCAACGACCGACTATTTTGATATTACTGGCTTTAGCTGATCAGGGTCCAGTAGTTATCATTCTCCTAAACCAACCGAATGGTATCGTTCCTCATTATCAATTAATGCCGCGTCAAAACAGCTATGGTTTTCAGATTTCTAACCAGCAGTTTGCTATTCTGAGCCAGATCATGCATTCTGTAACATTTTTATTCCCTGTGCTCTCTACAAGAAAATTGTACATTATAGGAAGTGTTCATATTTAATCAATGAATTGTGGCTTTATACTGACTCCTGCATAAATGAATACTACAATTCAAAAGTTTGGGGAAAAGAGTATAATACAGAAAGAATAGGTCAGTGATTACGATTAGGTATGTTATATATAAGAACAGAAAAGACGATCCGCCTTCTTTTCCCACTTTTACGTACCATCGCTTTGTATTGTGTCTATTTCGCATGAGTTTTAGATTTGACTGTCGCCCCATAGTTTGAGTCAAGCTTTGTCATATGGTGAAGTGATTTTTGTTTCTGCAGAAGATTTTTTAAAAAATTATTTCACCCCAAGCAAGTCGGGAATTTCACTAGTAGGCAAGAGGTTACAGAGAGTGAAAGTGAAAGAAAATACTGGAGGAACAGGATTCAAGAACACAGAAGATGACGATGGACGATGCATTTACATTTTTGAAGATTGTAGCTATCAGTGATGCCAGCAAAAGGGCGGGAGTTCCACAGGCGGAAAGTGCGAGAAAGGAAACCGTTGGAGTAGAATTTGCGGTTGCATTTAGCTACTTGAAGAGTAAACGGTGGGAGCTAGATGGCAATCTAGTAGCGCGCTTAAAATTATGTAGTCGGGACACCAAGGGAAAAAGCTCGGGTTGCGCCGAGAACATTTTAAAACCGTCTGGTAAACATAACAACTACCATGGGTACATCAGTAGCCTCCACAAACTTGGATAGAAGGGTACAAACCCTCTGGTAAACACACACACACACACACACACACACACACACACACACACACACACACACACACACACACACACACACAAGTATGTGTGTTTGGTTGTGTGTATGTATGTGTGTGTGAATTTATAAGTCTCGACCGAGTCCATCTTGAAACTTATAAATCCATTATTCGTGCATTAATTAAATATTTTACCACATCAGGGAAGGAAGTAAACAGAAGAGAGTTCCACAGGCGAGTAGTGCGAAAAAAATTCCGCAGTAAAACGGTGGGATCTAGATGCCAATGTAGCACGCTTAAATTCATGCAGTTGAAGCACCAGGGAAAAAATGCTCGTCAGAGCAATTGGCATGAAAATATTTGTAGAAAAGGCAGAGGGAAGCCATATCTCACCAGTGAGAAAGTGGCTGAAGTGGAAATGGCAAGTCATGATTGATTACATTGGAGATCCTTTGGATTTTCTCAAGAATCTCCAGATGTGTAGCAGGAGGACCCGACCAGATATGGCCACATTTTTCAATGCACGGTCGAATGGTAGATTTGTAAATGTGCAAGATGGATTCTGACGAGAAAACCTTTCTGACTCTTATGGTCCAAAATCCTCGCACCACGGTTATGGTCCAAGGTAGAACCAAGGAAGAACAACACGAACACAAGAGTAGTAAATAACAAAGATATATTACAACAGAAATATAATACAAGAAGTTGAAGGTGTTAGTATGAACTGTCAGTCTGGTTTAGAGTGAACTAATATTTCTTGACTCATTCCTTATCCCTCTCTCAGAGAGGCGCAGTATTTGTAGAGTCAGGAAGAGTCCATTCTCGTTATAGGTAAGTTCCCATAACACCCCCTTCCAAAGCTTTTGCGTCGCAGGGGTCTTTAGTATCTTTTTCTCTTTGGATTTATTACCAAAGGCTCTGTGACTTTTCTTTTCCTGGTAGATTTTCGTGGTCCAGACATTGTTTGCGGCCTTTGCATATCGAATGTATTGAATATGGTATCCATCACTTCTTCTTCCTGAGGTGGACCGTTAGAATCATCCAACAGCCTTTTTCTTATTTGATTTACATGTCTTTTATGTGAGAATTTCGGGCCTTGTATTGTGTAAACCATTTTCCCGATTCTTTTTTCAATTGTACCTTGCTCCCAGTAGGATGTATCGTTTCTATACGTTTTGAAAAAAAACTTTCTGTAGAATTTTCTTTTAGGTACGTACGACATTAATTTTGTTTTGTTTTCCTCTTCTCCCTCTCTCTCAGAGGCGCAGTATTTGTAGAGTCAGGAAGAGTCCATTCTCGTTATTGGTAAGTTCCCATAACACTGACACAACACAATGACCCAACTTTGCTTTTAGTAGATGCAGCTGTTGATTCGATGTAGTCGTTCCATTTCAAGTCAGTTGAAAAGTGAGGACAAGTAGGCGTAGGTGTGTCACTCTTCAGGAGGCTAGCATCGGCCATACTGATGTCAGACAAGAACGTTGGACATTTGACTTGATTAATTTTGTTTAAAATCTTTTGCCAATTTTTTTGGTTTTAATGTTCTGTTTTGTTTTACCAGTCATGTGAAATTTAATTCATTTCTTCCTTGAGACCGTAAAATAGAATTTATTCTTTTTACGAATTATTTTACGAACTCTTTTTGCTTGGTTTTTAACATTACTTTTTACTATATGTGATGGCTTGTTTGTTTTTAAATATTTTTTAGAAGTTTCCAACCGCCTCCAAATTTAATTTTTGCTTTGAAAGAGGAGTCTTTTTTGACACAAAAAATGTATTACTCATTTTGCTAAATTATCGAAGTTCGTCACGTGTTTGGATCTGTCTTCATGGCAGACCCACTTGAAATGGAGAGCCTGCCAAAGAAAGCGTAATAAAGTCTTTTGCCGATCTACCGACAAAATATTTAAAAAGAGAAATCTGCTGTGTCGATTTTCTTGCAAGTATAAATATTAAAGAAGGATCCTTGATCCTTGATAATTCGAACTCTGACGTTTGTATTCGTACCTACTTCCCGCCGGTCAATTTCTCCAAGTAAACAATGTAGTCGATCCTCTTTGATCGGCTCTATAACCACAGTGAAGGCGATAAAGTTACTAAGACTCAGAGATTGAGTATTAGAGCACACCAAAAACGCTATTAATGAGAGTGAAAAATAAAAAGAACAGGAATTAAAAAAGACAGAAAATAACGATTGGCATTACATTTGAATCTTTGAAGATCAAAGTTGACGAGGAAGCAAGAAGCTAGAAGAAACTTCCAAAGAAAAAAGAAAACTCTTAGCATAGAACTTACGGTTACAACTAGACATTTCAACTGTACAATGTTGAGACCTTGCCGCCAATCGAGTACTGCATTTAAATTCATGCAGTCTAGGAATCATAAAGGAAAGTTCGTCAGAACGATTACCATGAAAATAACGTTCTTATTCACTTAGCCATTATTAGTCTGATATAAGTGTTTTTATAAAATATGTCTATATTATACATATATCTATATATGTATATGCACGTGTGCGTATCCGTGTATATATATATATATATATATATATATATATATATATATATATATATATATATATATATATATTACAACAATTACCATGATTATATTTATGGAAAAAGGTACAGCGTCGGAAAATCATTGCAACCGGGATGACAGGTCATGACCAATAACATTGCCGATTTTACTTTGGATTTTATAAAGAATTTTTAAACAAGTAGCAAAATATATAAGACTATATGCAATCATTTTGTTGATCGTAAACTTTTGGCTTTCGTATGTAGCATTCAAATATTCTGTTATATATATATATATATATATATATATATATATATATATATATATATATCGTGTGTATCCAAAATACTTTTACAAAATTGGGGGCGGGTTCTTCGCACCGAAACTAGGACAAAAGTCCAAATAAACATATGTCCGCAAATCCTTGATTTTTTAGTTAACTTTAAAGAAAGTTTCCGGTAGATTGCGCTGTGTTGCCATTTGTCATTCGTGTTCATTTGTGGCTTGTCTGTCTTCAACGTTTAACGTGTGTAGTAGTGAGATAACTGAGAAGTGTTCCGTTTCACAATGGCAGGATATTCATATTGTGAATAGGCAGATATTGTTTTTACATACCGCTGCAGGAATGGTAATGGACGCGATGCTGCACGGCTGTATCAGATTGCGTTTACTGACCGATGAAAAATTTACCTTGTTTGGGTATCAGGAACCCGCCCAAAAGTATGTGAAAGTATTTTTGGATTTTCTCTTGGATTGTACATTTAACAGAGTCTACTGTAAAGTTTAGACTTAATAACTCCAAACGAAGGTTTTACAGATCTATGATTATATGTATTTTGCCCTTGTTTTGTTGTGAGGAGCACTCCCCCAAAGTTTTTAAAAGCATTTTTGATACACCATCTCTCTCTCTCTTATATATATATATATATATATATATATATATATATATATATATATATATATATATATTGGTAATGGTCCGTTTGTATATAACCCAAGTGAATCCTATTAAAATAATACAAAATATTGAATATCAAATATTAAAACTTATTCACATAGAGCGCTAAATGATTTATTTAAACAAACCATATAAATTACATACAATAGGAATTAAGAATCAGTTTTGATCATATCACCCTGTAAATTAAGATAATTTACAAGGATTTTTAAAACCGGTCATTTAAACAAGAAAAATAAAATTAAAAATAATATATATATATATATATATATATATATATATATATATATATATATATATATGTTTACGCTTTCTTCATCCGATAGAGCTCTCTGGAGAAAAGGGTAATTTGACAGTGGCTGCTGCTATTAATGCATTGCTCTTCAATTACGAATTGAGCTCTCTTGGCTACTGACTTTTGTATATATTTCATACAGAATACGTTAAAATTTCCATTTCTCTGTCGTTTGCCGATAGCTTAGAGGTAAGATCTCTGCCTGGTGCTAAATCGGTCGAATTTCGATCCCGGCATGGAGCAATCGGACGTCTAGCCACATTGATGAGTACCTATAAAAATATCTTCAAATATTTAAAAGCAAGGTACAGTCAGAATTTAATTAGGAAATTAAATAAAATATTACTGATTAAGGCTAAATTAAGATCTGCTGATTTTGGTAGGAACGTGCTGCTTAATTCTCATGTCCAAGCGTTGTGTTGTCCTTCCTATGTAGTTAGCCCCGCAACTACAATTATATTCGTAAATTATAGAGTTAATTTGATGAGGAGGGAGGACGTCTTTACACACTGGACGAACCATGGGCCGGGTTTGAAAAACAATCCGGACCTCAGCAGAGAAAAAACAGCGACGAACCTTTGATGAAATTTGTCTAACCATACTTTCACATTTGGTTCCAACCCAAGGCAATCTTAGATAAACAGGGCACTTTTTAACGATACATGTGTTTTCCGTATTGTCCCGGTCACACTCTTTATTTCACCTGAAGGTGCTGGAGGCACTTTACATCGGGTCCCGCAAGCCTTCCTTGTGTAAACAACGTGAGTGTTTGTTGGGGCTCGCTGTCATTTGCCTCTAGCTCCTTTTGCTCATTTTTTTTTCCCCCTACACAATTCTTTTTAGTGTACATTTTCTGTTTTTTAAATTAAAATCTCCCGTTGCAAGCCTGATGAGCGGGAGTGAAACCGGTTGCTTCGCGCGTTTTAATATGTCTAGTAATATTAAGCTGAATACCTTTATCGCCATAATATATATATATATATATATATATATATATATATATATATATATAAGGTGACCACAAAAAAACGGAAACTTTTTAACAATCCAATAAAACCAAGAGTGATGGAAGAAAAATATTTAATTCATAGTAATTGAAACCTTAAAACATGCCATTTAAGAAACAATGATGGAATTTTCATTTTTTTAAAATTACGTCCTGTAGATGGCGTCCTCCTGTACGAATGCATTCTTGAAATCTACTGTTGAGATTCCTCATTGACTGCTGCAACATCTCAGCTCGTTACTAAAATGGCGAAATGTTTACTTGCTCAAGGTCACTCTCTCGCACTGTTGCCACTTGCTCATGTCTGGCAATACGCACTTAAAAATTTCCCGTTTTTTGGGGTCACCCTGTATATATGAAAATCTACCTTTTAGAGAATACGTGTTCTTTCTTAGAAATGTTTTCTCGTATTGATGGCCTTACGCCATTCTTTAGGATTTTTTTTCATTTTACATTAAAAAGTTTCTCTGCTTTGTAGACTTTGTCTTTAAAGAAAACAAATCCAATTCTCCTTCCTTTTTTTATCTCACGTTCTTTTCGTAGCCAATTTTACAAGTTTACTTTCTTCAAACTTTTTTTATCATTTTGTCTACAATCAAAGCCATTAACAACGAGATCTTGTCTCTCATCACGAGACTCTGAATCGATCAATTTATAGATTTTTATGATTTACGAGAAAACATTACGGATCTCAAAATAACACTAGGCAATAAATATTTGTTTATTCGACATCCATATAAAAATAGTTTCCTCTCTCTCTCTCTCTCTCTCTCTATATATATATATATATATATATATAATACCATCATGAACAATACATATACATGCACTATCTACATCGCAGATAATGTAACATACTTTCGACAAAGCCAATATTTTACACTAGACAAATAAGATAAATAACCCTCGATAAAAATAAAATGAACAAAAATAAACTAATTAAGTAAACAATGGACAAATTAACAAACTATGAATGCACACATAGACACAAGTAAATGAATAGTCGATAACAAATAATTAAGTAATCAATAATAATTAGTAGAATCAATCAAAGTTAACCATGAAAGTTAACAAACACTATAAAATAGCTACAATGTACGGCATTCGGATCCACAATTATTTCCACTCAATCGCCTCTAGAATAATTTGAAACATAACTGTTACCTTCCACCCAATTACCGTTAGGATATTACAATATAGATTTTACTACCCATGATATATCACTGGTCAGCATATATAAATAGCCAAGCCAAAACACAGTACACATGGCTTGAAGATTGCGTTCAAGCATGTAAATGACTATCGCCACTTGGTGTTGACCCCAGAGTTTACTTTTATATTTACATACGCACTATTCCTGATATTGAGTACTTTTACTGATAAATATATTGTATTTTAAAACGATATTTTTAGGTGCGGGTACATTAATATCGAGCCTATCACGATTCTAAATACAATGGTGAACGGAGGGATCATCACTAATTTGACACGGTGATTAGCGCGTAATCCACTCTAGCGTTTGTTTTAAAAATCTATTTCTCTATTAGAAAATCGGTTTTCGATGAATAATGAATTTTTACAAGATTTGTTTTAATTTTTTTCACATTTTAATTACAATAATTAATAATATACGAGGTTCATTCAATAAATAAGGTGAATTTTTCGGTATAAGGACTTCTAATACAGATAGAAGCTTACTTTTTTTTTCAACGTAGTCTCCCTGCACTGTCACACACTTTTCCCAACTGTGCACAAGCTTCCGTATTCCCTCAGCATAAAAATCTTTGGACTGATGTCTCAGCCAGTCGCTCACAACACTTTTGACTTAATCGTCACTTTTAAACTTCGTGCCTCTCGTGAACGCTTTCAAGGGACCAAACAGCTGAAAGTCTGAAGGGGCAGGGTCTGGGCTGTAAGGGGGATGAGCGAGCAGTACCCAGCCCAGCTCGTTGATGGTCTGTACCGTTTGGGCTGCTGTTTGAGGCCTTGCATTGTCATGATGCAAGATGACTCCTTCTGACTGATGACCCCTGCGTTTGTCCCAACAGATAAGCTCAAAGTCCTTGCAATGTCATCCACTGTCACCATTCTGTCAGACTGAATGAGGTCATTGACTGATTCGATCACCTCAGGAGACCTCACTTCTGTAGGCCTCCCAGGCCTGTCTTCATCCTCAACACTGCTCCGTCCTTCTTTAAACAATTTAGCCCACTTGTAGACATTTTTTTGGCTGAAACATGTGGCACCATACGCAGTTGATATTCTTCTGGGAATTTCAACGGGTTTGCACCCTTCAGCAACCAAAAACCTGATAACTGACCGCTGTTCAATCCTGGAGCACCCTTCTTGGTCGCCCTTCTTTGTTAATCGCCAAAACTATCAAAGTTTTTTTTAATCTGCAAAAGAAATTAAATCCACGTGAAAAAGAAGTAAAACAAAAAAAATAAAAAAGAGTAAGCTTCTATCTGTATTAGAAGTCCTTATACCGAAAAATTCAACTTATATATTGAATGACCCTCGTATAAATCTTTTAAAATTCTGCATTGCTTTCAGTCGATTACCTGATATTTTTATTAATTCCCATAATATATTTACTAATCAAAAATCGAAAAGCTTAATACAAAGTATTTTGCATCGAGATTTTGAAAATATTTTTTTAATTTTTTTTATGAATATAAAATATTACATAACGTGCCCCTGTTTTAAAGTATAGTCGACCATACAGAACATAATCTACGAAGACTTTATCTGTTTAAACATACTTTAAGAAAATAACGGGTGAGTGCCTTTTTTTTTACATAATTTTTAAGGATTCCGTAACCTTTTTAAAATGTTGGAAAATATTCTCTGCAGTCTAATTTCAGGAATGTTGAACTTAAAATTACTATATTCAACGCTCTTATTTTCTGATTATGTCGTGTATGGTCAAACAGTGTCAAGTTACGTAATATTTAATATTTAATATACATTGAAAAAAAAATAATTAAAAAAAAAATTAATTTAAAAAAATATTGTCTGTAAAAAACTTTTATTGAGCTTTTCAATTTTTGATTCGTAAATATAGTTTTCACTTAATAATAATATCACCTAAACAGACTTAAGTAATGCAGAATTTTAAGTTGTTTATAATATTATGAATTATTACAATCAAAATTTAAAATATGAAATAAATTCTTGTAAAAATTCATTTTTCATCCAAGAAATTTTATAGTTTCCTTAATAAATCTTATTTATAAAAGCAATTAAAAGCTATTCTAATTAAATAATGTATTAGTTTTATTGCATTTTTATTTTAAGATTCAGAGCAGATTTTCGGGAAATGAGTAGTAACTTGAAAAAGAAATTGATGATTTACATTCTCCAAACAGTCCTGCCTTTAACTAATAAAATAAATTTTGAGATTGTAATATAATTGCTCGAAATGACATGAAACTAATTGTGTGTGTGTATGTGGAGAAAAAATTACCAAGACTTTCTAAAAAAAAATATTTCAATTGTTAATATGTCCTGAAAAATTTCATTAAAATTTGATATTTATTTGATTTTTGCAAGAATTTCCAAATCAAGGTGCTTTTCACTGGATAAAATCGCCAAGTGTAAATTAATATGGATCGCTGATGTAAAATAATTAAAAATAATTAAAAAAAAAAAGATTTTAACCAAAATTTCGATCGTGCTAGAAAGAATTAAAAATTTAATAAAATAATAAAAAAAATATAATTTGGTTTTTCCTCTTAATAATAACATAAACATTCTGACGATAAAACTATTTTTATTAAGTTTGGTGCCTTCTTCATCATGCTATATTGTTTTTCAGCGAGCAAGTGGAGATATATGCACTTTTATATATGCACTTTTCATTGAGAATGGTTGACTGTGTGTGTAGCGTGTGTTTGTGTGTGTACGCATGTGTGTATGTGTGTGTGTTTGCGCTTGTGTGCGCGCGTGGTCGTGTGCATGCGCCCGCCTACTGATATATGCGTACATGTAGAAAGTCGTCGTTATTTCTCACTTTCGTCGTTTTTCTTCTCTCCTTCTACTCTCTCCTGATTGGTTTGATACTTCTCTCTCTCCCTCTCTCTCTCCCTCTCTCTCTCTATCCCTCTCTCGCTCTCTCTCTCTCTCTCACTCTCGTTCAATTCTATCAATTTGTAATTCTTGGGCGTTTTAGGACTTTCTTGAGTTTTGCAAAGTGTATGTGTATTTCATTTTTTTACTTAGATAATTCTTTCTTTTATCAATGATTAAACGATAAGCTAAGTAATTATATATTTTGACTTGCGCATTATTTCGTTTTTCTTCTTTGATTTGGTGGTATCTTAAGTATTAGCGAGTTACTTATAGGCCGTCATGTTTATAATTAAATTTTATTTATTGTTTTTCGGATTTGTATGCATATATATATATATATATATATATATATATATATATATATATATATATATATATATATATGTGTGTGTGTGTGTGTGTGTTTGTGTGTGTGTCTAAAAATTCAGATCTAAATAAAATATATATATGTAAAAAGACAATAAGAATAACGAGAAAATGAAAATTCATCTTTACTGACGAGTTTCGTCGTCTTACTCAAGGAAATGTAAGAATTTTATTTTGCAACAATAAACAAGATAAACAGAAGTAAAAATGTTAGTTTTACAAAATTGTTAAATTTAAAAATACTGATAAATATACTTCGAACTAAGAGAAAGTCAGGGTAAACTACGGAGGATGCTAAGTGATAAAAATTAATGCATAATAAAGAGGTTCAAATCTTAATGGAGTTATGATTTGTTTATTTTTATAATTTCTCGAAAATATACTTCGGACTAAGAGAAAGTCAGGGTAAACTATGGAGGATGCTAAATGATAAAAAATAATGCCTAATAAACAGGTTCAAATCTTAATGGAGTTATGATTTGTTTATTTTTATAATTTCGAGAAAATATATTTCGGACTAAGAGAAAGTCAGGGTAAACTATGGAGGATGCTAAGTGATAAAAATTAATGCCTAATAAACAGGTTCAAATCTTAATGGAGTTATGATTTGTTTATTTTTATAATTTCTAGCAAATGTTCCTTTTAAAATTATTTTACCGCAGAATTCTTCTTGTTTCAGATACACATATAAAACACCGTCAATATATCCACAAGACCTTGTAAACAACGTTAATATATAAAATTATTTGGGTTTCTGGTAATTAATAATAAGAGCATTGAATATCAAACAAAAAACGAGATATTGATGAATAAACTACCATGACAAGGGTTAAATGGATATCAAGAACGATAGACTGATAACAATTTGTTCCCAGAGAATCTAAAATTCTAAAACCAACTAAGTGGCTGGCTAAGAGCAATACTTAATTTGTACGACGGGCGAGTTGTTGACTATTGATACATATCCCCGCCGGGAGCGTATCCGTGGAATCGACACGAGGAGAATTGGATGACATTTGAAATGCTAGTTAGGGGTAAAAAGGTTATTTAAGGAATGTTTCTAAAGCGAACCAAAGGACACGAGAGTCAGGTGTCCAGTATCTGATTTTGGACGGGAAGGAAAAAAATTCTTTCTGCAGAGATGTCAGGATTGAAAACAATAACTACCTGACTTAATTTTTTAAAAATAAAAAAGACACAGCGATATATTGACATTCGGCCGAACGATTGTCATCATAATGTAAGTTGGAAGATTTTCCTTGATGTCTCTGGGTCGATGGTAAGAAGGCAAATTGTTTATTCAACATTCAATTCGGGTAAAAGAAATCAACACTGGTGTCAATTAACTTATGAGATGATAGCATTTTGGAAAATAAGTTTTTTCTTCGCTTGAAAAACAAGTTTTTTTTCTCCGCTGAATGGTGGAGATGACGGGCACAGAAGAGCAATCAAGGAAAGAGGAGGAGCTGCATGCACCCGCTGAAGAGTAGCAGACACAGACAAGACACTAAGGATGGTGTAGGTGCTGCCCACGCCCACTACCAAATCAGCTAAACAAGCTTCGTTAATTCCGCAAGCCAAACCTTACCAGCTTAACCAAGTGTTGTGTCCCATTTAGGAACGGGTTAAGTCGACAAACACCTGTATGCTAACACATAGACACTAACACCTATTAACAAACCATTGTATGAAGTACTCGATATAAAAATACTAAATATTTTTCATATTATTTCGAGTGTTGTTTTTCTCAAATTTTACAGTACGACTTCGCTCTGCTTGGATCAGCCCAACACGAGGATACCTGCGACAAATCGATATTAGCCTCCTTATGATCAACCAATCACAACGTGGCATACAGAAGGTCAGGGTCGAAGAGATCACTCCATCGATCAGCTGCGGTACTAGACGTTTTGGACAACCAGGGAGGGTATGGACTTACAATCGGTTCCCGTGAATCATAAGTCTGACGAGGAAGCCGTTACAACTGGTGCCAGTGACCTTCGGATTCGACCCCGGACTGAGCACCGCGTAACAAATAGCGTTGAACGCACAAGATATTTTTACTTTTGAATCTGAAACTAACAACAGTTCACTATTCCTAGCTATCATACTGCATATCATATTACTA
The DNA here is from genome assembly GCA_964036315.1 of Acanthosepion esculentum. Taxonomy (NCBI): domain Eukaryota; kingdom Metazoa; phylum Mollusca; class Cephalopoda; order Sepiida; family Sepiidae; genus Acanthosepion; species Acanthosepion esculentum. Next base: position 78,120,024 of record OZ038513.1, read on the forward strand.
ATAATGACCTTCAATTAAAAGTTTACAGAGAATTGACCAACGAGAAAAACCTCATAAATTTTTATTCTAACAATTACAACGGAATAAAATCTGTAATGATTATAAGATTGTATCTAAGAGTACTAAGAACATGCAGCCCAAAATATTTGCCTCAAGGATAAATATTCATAGAAAAAAACCTTTAAAAACCTTCAATATCATGCCATGTTTAATGGATGTCAGTTATCAATTATCTCCTGTTAATTCCTCTCTCCAAGTTCTCCACTGTCTTAACCGGGTATTGAACTCACACTCTTTGAGTCCTGTCACTGGATATAAATAACGCCTTTATCCACTGTGCCATGTGTCCTTGAGGATGGCAAGTGAAACTAGAACAGTCTACCCCAGTGAGCGAAATAAAGGGTTCAGTTCGACATTCCAACCACCTGAAGAAGACCGAAACGTTGTAATAAATATGGCAACAAAGATGAGGACAATAGTCCGAATAATGTAAATAGTCTACATAATACCTCATCTCAGAAATATAGACATATACTGAAAAGCCGTCACGTTGTAATAAATATGGCGACAAAGATGAGGACAATAGTCCGAATAATGTAAATAGTGTACCTTAGATATCGTTATTATTTCATTCACAATGCTAAGAGGTAGTTATACAAAATACACGACTACATAAAGAATAAAAATAAAATAAAATAATGACATTAATAACAGAAATTAAAAAAAAAATCTATGAACGCAGTGAAAATCTTATACATATCAATTTATCAGATGAATAAGTCACACATAGAAGAAAGTTCAACTACAACTTCGATCTAAAGAATGCTACATTTATTAAAAGAGAGAGAACTTTATACGGATAATCCTTGAAAGTGCGCCTATCGGTTATTACCAAAATATAAATCTGCGCCCCGGATTTCTTCAAATATTTAATTTCCTAAAAGATATCTTCCTTTACCTTGACCATAAATAATTTTAACAAATTAAAAAAAAATGGATAAATTCAAAACTTTAAAATAAATAAACTCAATTTCTCAAACCAAAATAAAAAAATACAAATTATATTAAAAAAAACAATAACAAAATTTACAAAGTTTCGTTTAATAGGCATTAAATTACATCGCTTAGCATCTTCCATAGTTTACCTTGACTTTCAGTTAGCCTTAAGTATACTTATGAGCGTTCTTAAATTTAAACATTTTGAACGTGTTGTGGATTCCGGGATGAAATCCGATATCAATGAGTAACAAACGCCAGGAATGGATAAGGAAAATAAATGTATTAACGTAATAATACAAACTAGTAATACGGGTTAGTAGATCCAGGAATGCGGGTTAGTAGCAATACTATATATACAGTATGAAGTATCGCGGTATGACTCCTTACTGAGTCTACGTGTTCGCTAACGGTGACTCTTGTGCTACCCTCCTCTATTACAGACTATCCGGGTATTCACTGGTAGTAGTATATGTACACCTCGGGTGAGTCCATTTGTGTAAAAGGGGGAGACCCCTTAACACCCCCTCCTTAGATAGGGAGTTAATATCTTTTCCTCTCTCTTATGGTCGACAATTAGAGGCACTGTAAATTTTCTCTTCCTGCTAGTCCTTCCAATTTCTGTGTCTTCTTGTGGTCTTTGAATCTCAAAAACTTCAAAGATCGCCTCCATCGACTCGTCATTTTCTGCGGTTGACGAGCTTGGCTCTTCAACCCGCCTTTTTTGTATTTGGTCAATATGTTTTCAGTGGGTAAATTTTTCGCCTTTTGTGTACATCACGTTTCCTAGTCTGTTAATTATTGTATTTGGTTCCTCATAAGCCATATTGTTACTGAAATAGACCCATTCTTGTTTGAATAATCTCTTGAGTACTGTTGGTGTGTACCGGTTTTTATTTATATTTTCCTTCGTCCTCTGAATAACTTCATCCTTTTTCGTTTCTCTTCTTATCTCTCGCAAGGTCACAGGTAGTTCCTTTACTGCCTTGTATAACTCTTTACTGTTTTCATTTGTGGTAGCAAATGGCGCATTTCGCTTCTTTTTACATACTGGTTGGACATTTTCTTTCAATTCAATTCTAGCTGCACCCTTACAAAACGAGCTGATAGGTGAATCCCATACGTCGAACTTTTGCATACAGTCTGTACCCACTAGATTTTCTGTATCTTTCATTACGTATATCTTGAGCTTTTTTGTTTTCCCGTGAAATTTAACATTTACGATTATTTCTCCTTCGGATTTTATACGCTTTCCTGTCATCGACTTAGCAATTTTTTGTGTATGTAACATGGTTGGTCTCTTAAGCTTTTTCCATGTCTGTAGGTTAATTATCGTTAGATCGGAACCCGAGTCTAGTTGCAATTTTATCTTTTTCTTTAATATTTCAAGTTCCACATATTTCCTTATGTTGGTATTGTCTTCGTCATGCATCCTAGTAGCTCTTATCCTACTAGTAGATTTTCTGTTCCTACATTGGGATGCCTTGTGCCCCATTTTTCCACACACAAGACAGTTTTTATATTTAAAACGGCAATCCTTATTCCAGTGTAGTCCTCCACATCGATAACATGCAGATGGGGTGGGGGCTTATATTTGCTTCGATTTTCGTCATAATTTGCCCGATATATTGTACTTTTTCCCTTATAATAGAATTTGTGTTTCCTTTCCAGGGAGGGTGAAGAACGTAAACTTTTGTTTAACTTACGTATATGTGATACTCCTGACTCCTCAATGTTCTTCGAGTCTTTCTTTATACTCAGGCATTTTTGGCAATCTTCTGATAATTGCTGTAGTGTTAGTCCAGGTTCATTTTGTAGTTTTGAAAGCATTCTTTTGTGTATGTCACTATCTTTTGCTGAGACTAACCCTTGAACAAAGATGAGACACTTGAAATTGTCCGGTGTTAATTCTGCCAACATGAAGTCGTCGCAATGTTTATTCACGATTGCGGCAAACGTGGAATAGTCCTCATTTTCGCCCTTTACCAGGTTAAGACATTTCCACCTCTTGTGAAAGAGTGATGTTTTTGGACTGAACAGTTCTGTAAGACATATAACTGCTTCGTCAAACGTTAATTTGTTCGTCTTTTTTGGCAAAATGCAATCCACAAATTTTGTGCATTCTTCTATTCCTAGTTTTCTGAGCAACAGACGTAGCTTCTTTGCTTCTGTCCAGTTTTGACAATCGATGTTGTAGATGTCTTCATAACGTATGAAGTAGTCACTTGAAATTTTTAGCCTCTTCTAGGGAGTAATTAAATGTTTCTATCGTATTCCACACTGCGCCTTGAGAAAAATTTGCCTCTTTTTCGATATTTTGTTGTTTATTACCCGCTACCTTTAATATTAGTTCCTGATTTTGTAGAAATTGTTTTTGCTATTTTTCTTCCATTCTTTCCTTGAGTTGTAATTGTTGTTCATTTGGGTATTTTACAAGTTCTACTAAAATATTTGTAAAATCCTCCACGATAAAAGTCTTACGAAAAACTCGCTTTTCCGTATTTTAGTCCTCGTATATCTTTTGTCGCCAAGTTGTTGTGGACACTGGCAAAAAACGGCAAAGGATACTTTTGTTTTTTGTTTTTCTGTGTGAGTTCGAATACCTCGTCGTCAAATTGTTGTGGACAACAAGGGAGAATTTTTTTTCTATTTCCTTCCCGTGTGAGTTCGAATTCCTCGTTGCCAATTTGTGGTGGACAACGAGGGAGAATTCTGTTTCGATTTCTTTCCCGTGTGAGTTCGAATTCCTCGTCGCCAATTTGTTGTGGATTCCGGGATGAATCCGATATTAATGAATAACAAACGCCAGGAATGGATAAGGAAAATAAATGTATTAACGTAATAATAGAAACTGGTAATATTGTTTAGTAGATCCAGGAATGCGGGTTAGTAGCAATAATATATATACATATGGCTTGAAGATTGATTTCAAGCATGAAACAGACTGTCGGCACACGGTTTTGACCTCACTCACGACTTTTATAATTACATACACTCTATCCCTGATATTAAGCGTATTGTGATCATATATATATATATATATATATATATATATATATATATATATATATATATATATATATATATATATATGTATGTATGTATATGGTGCATCAAAAATTCTTTTACAGATTTTGTGGGTAGGCTCTTCATATCCCCACAAAAAAGGACAAAATTCCATATAAACATTTGTCCGCAAATCCTTCATATTTGAGTTAAGTTTAAAGTTTACGGTCTTCATCGATACATAATTTGCGGTGCCTCGGATCCTGTCTCAGCAATGGAACGATAACTAGCAGCAAATTTTGAATCACACGACTGCCTTTTGTCTGGAAAAACAATCTGATATAGTCGTGCAGCCTCGCGTCCATTACCATTCGTGCGGCCGTATGTAAAAATCATATCTGCCTTTTCGCAATATGATTTCCCTGCTGTTGTTAAACGGAACACTTCTTAATTAACTCTCTACTACATACGTTAAAAACTGGCTACCAAAAAATGTACACTAATGACAAAAGTAAGCTAGTCTCCATCGCAACACAACGCCATCCACCTTACACTTTTTAAAGCTTGATAATTAAAAAACGAAGGATTTACGGACATATGTTTATATGAAATTTTGTCCAGGTATTGGCGCAAGGAAACCTCCCCCAAAGTTTTTAGAATTATTTTTAATGCACCCTAGATGTGGATATAATAATAAATAATAGCTGGCCACTCGTATTCGAGGATACCCGTCTGCTAGAGGCACATTCATGTTTGCTCAACACCCATAAAGCCCACCTGCGTTTTATACTGCAACTATACTGAGCACACCTTAGTTATAGTTTCTGGGAGAGAGCGTATTATATAGCGTGTCCAACAATCTGAACGAGGCAAGCACACTAAAACACTCGGTCACGATGATTTGTGACTTTGTGCTAGCACAGCCACCGACATTCCCCCAGATTTCCGTCCACCCAATTTCACTCAGAAAGCTTGGGTCAACTCGTGGTCACTTTCCAATGGTTCCGCACGCTGGGATCGTGCCCCTCCAGACCGATAACATCAGTAAGTCTCCTTCCTGACAAATCAACTGTGGTAAGATTCGAACCCGGGTCTCATGATCAGAAAGCGAACGTTTAAACCACTCTGGCACGCGCCCATATAAATGTATCTATCTGTATCCATGTGTGGATATATATATATATATATATATATATATATATATATATATATATATATATATATATATATATATATATATATATATATATATATATATATATATATATATATATATATATATATATATATATATATATATATATATATATATACTAGTAGCATGGCCCGGCGTTGCCCGTGCTTGATTCAAAAATCGTACGACTCATACAGCAATCGCTATCACTTGACTTAAAATATTTTTGCCCTTCCTTCCATTTAAAGGAGTTCCCTTTGCCGTGCTGATGTTGCTACATGCCTTACTTCTTGCCTATCTCACACTGCGGATTTTTTCTAAGCTCTATACTAAACATTAAATCTGTTACGAAAAAGAACTAAACAAAATGAACACAAAACGATCAGCTTTAAAAAAGGACTCGTAACTGGAAAAACCGAATGAAAAAAGAATGTTAACACAAATACTTTTCACACCCAAACAAGTTCTGCGGAATCAGAATCAACGTTGAGTTTAAGCAAGCGAATGAGCCAATTGGAGTAAAGTGTCATGCAGATTTAAATTTTTCCCATTTGTTACGAATGCAGCTATCAATTTTTTTGCATGCTAGCATGCTAGTTAACATTTCTGTCAGTCACCTGTTGGCTCTCACGCTGGCCAATAGAATCTTCCTGCCTATTCGTGGCAGCCAGCTATAGGCTCTCACTCAGGCCAGTAGAAAATGGCCGCAAACTACATGAAAACTGCCGTAGAAGCATGAAAAAATCGATTATTTCCACTATCGATGGGAGTTAGGAAATGCAAAGTAGGTCTTGGCCTTCCCGCTAACTTGGAGTATGTGCATGTAAATTTTGGTGCAAATCCATCGAAAAATTGAAGAAATATACACTTAATGTGTGCTATATTTATAGGATAAAGTGATAAATATAGGAGATAGAGTGTGTGTAAATATAAATGTGAACGTTGAAGTCAACACTTAAAGGCGACAGGCTGTTTCAAACTAGACACAATCGTTAGGTCGCCTGATGGTTTTCTATGAAAATTTCTCGGACATTCAGGCCGGTAAATGTTGTTAATTCTGTTTATTATAAACAGAGCATTTACTAAATATTTGTATCTATAAAAAAAACGTATAAATATATAAATACACACACACGCACACACACACACATATAATATCTATAAGAACACCGGATTTTTTATATCTTACTGTTCTTTCTTTATATATATATATATATATATATATATATATATATATATATATATGAATGAAGAAATATAGTTTTAAGCTGTGGTATATTTATGGGATAAATGTGAAGATTGAAGTCAACACTCAGAGTTGACAGGTTGTTTCATGTAGATGCAATCGACAGACCGCCTGACAATTGCGTCTAGCATGAAACAGTCCGTCGCCTCTGAGTGTTGATTTCAATGTTCACTTTCATATATATATATATATATATATATATATATATATATATATATATATATATATATATATATATATTCGTTTACCAGTGGGGAGGTTGTACCTTTCTATCCGATTTTGTGGAGCCGTTCTAATGTATCCAGATTTGTTCTTACGTCTATCAGAGTGTTATAAAACATTTTTGGAGAAACTCGAGCTTTTTTTCCTGGTGCCCCGACTACATAAATTGAAACATGCTACTTGATTGCCATCTAGGTCCCACCCGTTTACTCTGCAAGTAGCTAAATGAAACATCAACTTCGACGGATTCGTTTCTCGCACTTCCCGCCCGTGGAAGTCCCTTCCGTTTACTGATAACTACAATCTTCAAAAAATTAAATGCAACGTCAATGGTCATCTTCTATCTTCTTGAATCCCGTTTATCCTATGCTCTTTCTTCAATCGTCCCTATACTCAGTCTTTTGTCTCACTTTCACCCCCCCCTGCGTACTAGGGACAATCCCACCTTGCATGGGGTGAAATGGTTAAAAAGAAAAAAAGTCAGTATTCTGATGTTTGGTTACTGAAGTACTGTTATTGCAGACGAATTTTCATCGTTCCTTGTGTAGAGAACATATTTATATATATATGCATGTGTGCACACAATTGAAAAAGCAAGTAACTGCATTTATATATATATATATATATATATATATATATATATATATAGTTATTTGTCTTATATATATATATATACACACAGTTATTTGTTTTATATTTATATATATACATTTATTTGTTTTACACGCACACACACACACACGCACACACACACACACACACATATATATATATATATATATATATATATATATATATATATATATATATATAATATATATATATATATATATATATATATATATATAAAAAGATGTAATATAAAATGGAAATTGATAATGCCTGTGTTTAGGAGAGTTTCAGTCTATTAATGCTGAACGTTATGACTGCATTCAAATATTTTGACGTAAACAGGTTCTTTTTACAAAATTCAAAAATAAAATAAAATGTGTTCTAAGCAATTCTTAGCTTCTGATGTTGATATCAAAATAAGCACCAATATATGTATAAGATAGGTAAATTTCGTGCTGCCACTACGCAGAAGCTTATTTTAAAAATTAAAAAAAAAATCTTAATTTGATTTTTCACTTTAATGACGAAAAGTAGAGAAAATATGGCGTGACGCAGAAAATGTCTGAAGAATAAAACTTTATCAGGAATTCTCGTTGGAGTAATCTTCGTGTCTGTTTTATCGGCGGGAACCTGGTAAATATTGTGCTTACATTTTGGCTGGAGATTTTGCAAATTTGAAAGAAAGCACTTAACAGGAATTTACCCAGGCACATTCAGACAAAACCACACGCAGTTATACACTCGTATCTAGGCATATGGGAGGAAACACCTGCAAATACACGTATGTAAGTAACTATATCCCTAGGAACAATTGTACATATATACCTATAATGTTACGTGAACAGAAGCGCGTGCACAAACAGGAAAATGGAATACATAAACGCATATATATATATATATATATATATATATATATATATATATATATATATATATATATATATATATATATATATATATATGTATGTATGTATATGTATGTATGTATATGTACACAATATGCGAAATACTGGTTAAATGACTACCCCATAAAATTTGAAATGTCTAGAAAATAAACAGTATGCGAAATAAAGATGTTTATATAAGTACAGAAGTATTTAAACACGCAGTTTCATATATATTCGTGTATATGTGTGTGTGTGTGTGTGTGTGTGTGTATCTGTATATAATGTGCGTGTGTGTATATTTACATGTATAAAGTATATGCAAGTATGAAGGTTACTTTCTTGTTTTCGATTATTGACATCACCCCAACAATGAGTTCCATGGGTGCATAGCACGAATGTGGCTTTTAAACGCGGCTAGCGACCCACGTTCTCTGCCACACGGTTATTAATTTCTATTGAATCTGAGTCCCTTTTTTAGATACGACCTTCTATTATGCTTTACATACACACTCTTTCTAGAGATGATAGGGTTAATCAGCAATGTCAGTAATCATTTATATATATATATATATATATATATATATTTATATATACATATATATATATATATATATATATGTTATAAATTTACAAATTTAAAAATATGGTTCCATCGCTACACAGGAATTCCTTTTCCCATATTTGTAAATTATTAAATTCATAATATTTATGTTCTGCAGAATTGTACTGAGCAACTGTTTTTTAAAATTAAAAATAAAATTAATGAAATAAGAACACTGGATTATAAATCTTACTGTTTTTTCTCTTTATTTTATATATATATATATATATATATATATATATATATATATATATATATATATATATATATATATATATATATATATATATATATACATGAAGAAATATAGCTTTAAGATGTGCTGTATTTAGGGGATAAAGTGCTCATTATCAGAGGTAGAGGGTATGTAATTATAAATATAAAAGTGAACATTGAAGTCAACACTCAGAGGCGACAGGCTGTTTCATGCTGGACGCAATCGTCAGGCCTCACGATTGCGCCCAGCATGAAACAGAATATCGCCTCTGAGTGTTGACTTCAATGTTTACTTTTACATATATATATATATATATATATATATATATATATATATATATATATATATATATATATATATATGTGCATTTATATATATATACATATGTAATCCTTTGGTTATGTGGGTACTCCCGAGGAGTTACTAAAAATGAATATCCAGGCAAAACTACTGATAGTGTGCTCAATGTATGTAAAACTCCTGAAAATTCAAATCTAAGATTTTTCTTTGAAATTTTTCTTAATTATGAATATATATCCTTATCTCATATATATATATATATATATATATATATATATATATATATATATATATATATATATATATATATATATATATATATATATGAGATAAGGATATATATATTTATATAATAAGAACAATATTGGGGGAAAATGTATTACAAAGAGGAAATTTTTTTATTGTGACGCGCTTCGTCTTTTATGACTTAATCAGATAACAAATTTCTTCTGATGAAGTCCTAAAGAATAAAATATAGTTTTAAGGAATGGTTTATTTATGGGTTTAAGTGCTCCATATCAGCGATAGATAATATGTAAATATAAAAGTGAACATAGAAGTCAACATCCAGAGGCGACAGTCTGTTTCATGCTTACTGCATTCTTCAGGCTTAATGCCTTACGATTGCGTTTAGCATGAGACAGACCTCTGGATATTGACTTCAATGACCGTATATATATATATATATATATATATATATATATATATATATGATGAAAATGTGGAAAAGACAAAGCAAAATCCGAATATGTGAGTTTACTGTTTTTTATTTTGTTTTTTGTTTGTTTAAAAATAAAAAACAGTAAACTCACGTATTCGGATTTTGCTTTGTCTTTTCCACATTTTCATCATACCGTCGGATCTATATCTATGTATTTGCTTACACACACACACACACACACACACACACATATATATATATATATATATATATATATATATGCTGACTGCCTAATCATTTTCAAGTATACTCGCTGGTTTATATGGCAATTATACCGAGCAGACGTTAGTTACTGTTTCTCAGAGTAAGAGCGCATAATCTGGCATGAGCAACAGTTTAAACAAATACCAGTAACCTCAAAAATCTCGGTCACGATGACTTGTGACTACGTGCTTGCACACCCATCGACGGCCTTCAAAGACTTCCGTCAAATCAATTTTGCACACAAGGCGGGGGGGTAAACCCTTGGAGTAAGATGTTTAAGCATTTTCCAACGGTACCGCACGACCGAAACACCTCCCCACACCGATAACATCTAAAAGTCACCTTCCAGATAAATCGACCGTGGCAAGATTCTCTCGGTAAGAATAGGATCTTACTAATCAATCGGCTACCCACCCATATACATGTGCGCGCGCACACACACACACACACACACACACATATATATATATATATGAAATACATACATACATATATATATATATATATATATAACTATATATCTCTCTCTATATATATGTATGTATGTATTTCATATATATATATGTATATATATATATATATATATATATATATATATATATATATATATATATATATATATGTATGTATGTATTTCATATATATATATATATATATATATATATATATATATATATATATATATATATATATATATATATATATATATATATATATATATATATATATATGTAACTTCGGACAGCTCAACTTCCAGTAGAACAAATCGGTACCCGAGGAAAAATGGGGAATAAAAAAAGAAAAAAAATAAGAACATTAAACCAAAGCGAAAACAATCGTCCAGTGTTTAAGCTCCAAGCCCCCCCCCCCAAAAAAAAACAAAACGAGTAAAGTACTCAATACACTAAGAAGAGCAAAACCTAAGATAACCCTAAGGAGCCTGGCAAACATACTGAGGTTTCACCTAAACGGATCGTCAGGGTAAAGCCGGCTATATATATATATATATATATATATATATATATATATATATATATATATATATATATATATATATATATATATATATATATATATATATGTATATATATATATATATTCCGGAATCTCTCCTGCATATCTCTAAGTCTACCATTCATCCACGCTAAGAATATTGCTGCCATATATGATTCGGTGTTCCTTCATAAGATCCAAAGAACAATCAGCAATATTATTGGTCCTGATCTTGTGGCTCGGCTATCGTCAATTTCTCACCACCTTAATGCTGCCTCTCTGTGCCTTTTTTATAAATATTTTATGCTAATTGTTCGGAAGACCTCTTCGCTGTGGTACCCAGACTGTATTAATATAAGCGTTGTACTAGACTGGCAACGAGATCTCATCAAGTTTAGTTGAAGATAACTGTCAAGTTACTGAGATTAAGCTTTTTATTCAAATTTTCTTTTTACATTCGTGTCAGTATTTGCTTTTCTGGACATAAATTTTGTAAAAACTGTACAAATTTTCTCTATATGCAAGCACTTTTCGTTATTCTATAAAATGTTATCGAAAATGTTCTTTTTAACTGAATATGTAGCTCTTTATATAAATAAATTGTCGGACTCAAAATATATGACGTCATTTGTTTACATTTGATACGTTAAGAGCAGATATGAATAGAAGAGATTCATGGAAGATTTAAGTTTAAAGATAGTAAAATCGACATTGCTAACCAGACGCTTCTTCGTGGCCGAACGGTTAAGGCACATCACGCGAAATGATGGTTCCGTATAGGATACAGGTTCGATTCCTGTCGGAGAACGAAAATTTTCTATAAAAATTTCTCGGACATTCAGGCCGGTAATAATACTGTTTATTATAAACAGAGCGTTTGCTTAAATACTTGTATCTATAAAAAAAACGTTAAAAATATCATAAATGTTTTTTTATTATTTATATATATATATGTGTGTGTGTGCAACTATAGGGATCGGTATGTTTTTTTTAATTTTCCAAACACGATCAGACCGTTGTGACCGTGTTCACAATTGATATTATTCAGTGTTGGCCTTTCCTGACGCGTCCGTTATTTATAGCCGTATTATCCACAAGTATGTTGCGAACGGAGCTTGGTAGCTTTTCGTGTGTGTTTAAATGGGTCCTAATTGACCTTTCTATGCATTGCGTCCAGCAGAAAACAGCCTGTCGCCTCTGAGTGTTGACTTCAATATTCACTTTTATTATATTTACATACGCTCTATATCTGATATTGAACACTTTATCCCATAAATATAGCACACCTTAAAACTATATTTCTTCATATATATATATATATATATATATAATTAAGTAATTCATCGAGTCTGAAACCTCAATAGAATGCAGAAAGCACTGGACGGCCGTTTCGTCCTATATTTGGGACTCATCAGCAGTGTGCATCCACTACTGAGAATTGAAACCCAGACAGTCAAGCAAACGTCATACCAACTGTTCCAGCGGGCCTCGGTGACGAAGAGATAGCAAATCAGACTCAATATAGCGCCGTTCACTCACAAATTCCGGGGTGGAACTCTACTGAGATTTTCTCTAACCATAGGACGGTGCCCCCCGAGCCACGACTACTATCACCAAGCCGCTCACTCCAGAACATTAGAAGCATTATATATATATATATATATATATATATATATATATATATATATATATATAGGCAGCATATCTTCGTTCAGACATATTTCATTGAATAATATAGACATGTTGTGTCTACATATTTTTATTCTGATCCTTTTCCAATTCTCTAATCAGTTTCTTGTTAACATGAGATTCATCAAAGAAGGCGCCGTAGTTTGTTTTTTTTAGCCCAAGTACCAAACTTCATCCACAACATACTAGTAGAAATCACAATTATAATAACCTATAATTAGAAAAAGGCTAAAAATAATGGGAGCCCAAATAATAAAAAGGAAAAACCAACGTTCATTAACAGTAACTTTGAACACGGCCACAACATGCTGACCCTGTTTGAAAAATAAAACACTCCTATAACTTCAGATACATATGTAAAAATCTAGACATTCAGTTAAAAATGAAAATCATTCTTGATAATGGCTAAAAGAATAGCCGAAAACACTAGGAACATTCGGACCGTTTTTACACACTTTATATCCAAAAAAGAAAACACTCGTACGAACACAGGAAAAATGAATCAAATAAAAAGTGTAATTAGTTGTCTTGAACTAAACTTATTACGGCTGTCTTAACAGAAGGTTATAAAAAGTTATAAATATTAGTATTTAAATTTTACAACGGTTGCTTTTCAATCAATAATCTAAAGGTTGCTGTATGTATGAAAGTCATGTTTACATGAGTTGTTTCAAATGATGAGGACAATTTAAATTTATAAATTAATTATTTATGTATTCATTTATATGTATCAATTTTATATGTATATTTATTGAGTACTTTATCCCATAAATATAGCACACCTTAAGACTATATGTCGTCATATATATAGATATATATTTATATATATGTGTGTGTATATATATATATATATATATATATATATATATATATATATATATATATATATATATATATATATATATTAAGTGTAGCGTAGATTTGGCACGAGGCGGAAAGTATAGGGCACCTAGTGAGAATCGAACTCACTATTCTGTTGTACTTGATCTAGCGATATTGACGTCGATATATATATATATATGAAAATGTGTGTATATATATATATATATATATATAGATATATAGAAATATATATATATATAAATATGAAAGTGAATATAGAAGTCAACACTTAGAGGCGACAGTCTGTTTCATGCTAGATGCAATCGTCAGGCCACGAGTGCTGTTATTTTTCTCGGCTATTTATATATACGCTCAGTGGAGCATTGTGGGTAGTCTATATTGGCGGTTTTTACCGGAAGTCGTTTATATATTTATTTATTTATTTGGGTTAAATTATTTCGCTTGAAGATAATTAAAGCTATTTGTTCAAGCCAAATAATAGATAGAAATGACACAGGACTCTACAGGGACGACGGTCCCATAATCTTAAGAAACTGTAACAAACAAAACACAGACAAAACTAGGAAAGCAATAAGAAAGATTTTCAAAAATAACGGATTCGACATAAATATAAAAACTAACCTAAACGAAGTAGATTTTTCTAGATGTTACCTTCAACCTAAGAAAAGGCACATACAAACCATACAGAAAACCCAATGATAAACCACTCTATATACACACATTTTCCAACCGCCCGCCTTCTATAATCAAACAGATACCAAAATAGATTAACCGCAGGCTTTCCGACAATTTCTTCAATGAATCTATATTTAACAAATCTAAGAAAGAATACGAAACAGCCCTAAAAGATAGCGGATTCCTAGCAACAATCACATACTCACCACAGAACACAAAAAAGTCCAACTGGAAAAGAAATATCATATGGTTCAACCCACCGTACAGCAAAAACGTAAGAACAGACGTCGGAAAAAATTCAAACTTTTACACAAACACCTCCCGGAATCAAGCACCCTACACAAAATATTCATCTTTCACAAATAGTAAATATGCGAACAGCACAATACTTTCTAAGTATATCTGGGAAATTAAAAACAAAACGCACACCACACCAAAAATATCTCGGAAAATAACGAAAAGATCATCAGCCGATGAAAATAACGAAAAGATCATCAACCAATCAAAAACTTGCAAACTTTGATTGGAGGAAAATATAGCTATCATTACCTTCCCAGACCAAAATAAATTATTAAATAAAAGATCCGAGCTCATTTCAAAATGGAGACATGAAAACAAATTTTTACTACGTTACTTAAAAATCGAAAACGGAAAAACAAAATGACAATAAAATAAGCAAAATAAATTAATCCAAACGAATTACCAATTCACATCTGTTAGAATAGACGAAATAGAATAAAAAATAAGAAACAAAATCAATAAAAAAAGTAAATAAGAAACAAATTAGCAAACTATTATGACCAAATATTAGTTAGACTATAAAAATATACCAGAAATCGGACTGTTATATAACGATAAAAAAAAAAAAAATACTACGTTACTTAAAAATCGAAAACCAAAAAGAGAAAATATACAGTGTAACAAATAAATAATAACAAGTAAAATAAATTGATCTAAATACATGCAAATATATAAGTAAACTAACAACGGATACCGATAAACTAGCCGTTAGAAAAGTTAAATAAAGATAATCAATCCAAATAAATACATGAAGTAATAAACAAAATAAAAACTGTTCCCGCCAAAATAATATTTAGAACAGACTACAACAATCAACCCCAAAATTGAACAAATAGCTTTAATTATCTTCCCAAACAAAAAAACTATTAAATAAGCTATATAAACAAAATTTTACTACGTTAATAAAAACACCGATCAAAATAAAAATAAAATAAATAAATATATAAAATGAGAAATAAAAAAAAAAATAAATAAATAAAAACAAGCAAAATAATTTAACCGAAATAAAAAAATAAACGACTACCGGTAAAAATAACCGCCAAAATAGACTACCCACAATGCACCACTGACCCGTAGCCGAGAATAATAACAGCACTCGTGGCCTGACGATTGCATCTAGCATGAAACAGACTGTCGCCTCTAAGTGTTGACATCTATGTTCACTTTTATATTTACACACGCTCTACCTCTGATATTGAGCACTTTATCCCATAAATATAGCACACTTTAAGACTATATTTCTTCATATATATATATATATATATATATATATATATATATATATATATATATATATATATATATATATATTTAGTTGGATTGATGTGTGTTTGTGATTCCTGGGTTTAACGCTTATGCTGATATTGAGCACTTTCCTATAAGTACCGTGCATATATAATATATAGATAATGTATATAAATTGCATATATATATATATATATATATATATATATATCTATACATACGTTTTCATATATATATATATATATATATATATATATATATATATATATATAGATATATATATATATATATATATATATATATATAGATATATATATCGATGTCGAGTAATGGTTAGTAAGGCAAACTTGTCTCGCGAAATCAAGTGATATATATATATATATATATATATATATATATATATATATATATATATATATATATACATATATATATATATATGAATAAAGACGAAAAGAAAACTCATCGTCTTCCGAGGAACTTTATTAAGAGGATGTAACGTGTCAGCTAAGATGAGTTTTCATTTTCTCTTATTCATATTGTACTTTTCTTTTGCACACACACACACACACACACACACACACACACACACACATAGATGTATATATATATATATATATTAAAGTAGACATTGAATTTACTTTCAGAGGCGACAGTCAGTTTCATGCTTAAACGCAAATCCTCAGGCCATATATCCTAATTTATCCTAAATGTAACCTATAAATATACCATACCTTGAAATTATATTTTTCGTTTGCTTTTTCTGGTTTGACGGCATATCAACCATAATGTACTATTTAATGCAGACAAGATTTTTATTATGGTAATAATTTAAAAAAATGTATTGCTGCTAATATATACATATATATACATTTTTATATATAAATATATTTTTAATATATACATATATATACATTTTTATATATACATATATTTTTAATATGTACATATATATACATTTTTATATATATATGCATATATATACATTTTTTAAATGTTTTGTATGCAATATACTTTTTTCCAAAAATCCATTGCTGGCAATATTTTTCATTTAAAAATGTATTGCTGGTAATCCTCCCCCCAAATGTGCTGGTGATAATAATTTTTTTCAAAAATCTATTGCTGGTAATAATTTTTCCTTCAAAATACATTGCTAGTAATAATTTTTAACAAAAAATGAATGCTGGTATTACAACCTATTTTTACACTTTCATAGTGATTTGATCCCGGTTTGGTGGGACACTAACAGGTGCTACCACCCCGGGTAAGGGTGTATCTGGGAACACCAGCAATTAAGAGGTGGTTCCACGTTCCTCAAAACCTCTTGATCAAATTTTTAAAAATGACTACTTCTAATACCGCAAAGCTCTTCTATGAACTGAGACCTTATTGGCGTGTTTAGTCGAAGAATAAGTACGTAAAAACCCGCCTTCCTCTTCACCGTGTGCTGAAAGCTGAGGGGTAAAATCTCCGACTGATACCAAATCATTCTGGTTTCGATGCCGGCATGAGGCAATTGTCATGTGTCTAGCCACACTGATGAGGTGTGATACAACGAAACCGTCTGTCTGTGGATGACTATATATATATATATATATATATATATATATATATATATATATATATATATATCAAATACGATATATATATGTATATATATACTTAGAGGCGACAGTCTGTTTCATGCTAGATGCAATCATCAGGCCACCAATCCAAAACTTAGAACCGACTTCTACATTCAGCTTCGTGATGGTCTGCGTTCTGATGGTGACCCACGCAATCTCGGCAAACCATGCATTTTGCCTTCCTCTTACACTGGTGGCCCTCGATACATGCATGAAAGGACACAAGACGCAATGACCTATGTCCGTCATTTATGGGAGGCCTGATTTGTTCGTCACGTTCACGTGCATTCCGAAATGGGTTGAAATCACACACGAACTTTTTCCAGGTCAGCAGTACTCACACCGCCCTGACCTAATTGCCCGCGTTTTCCGGTTACAGCTGTGTAAGCTTATGGATTTAATCTTTAAAGAGCAAGTCTTCGGACGCGTTAAGTGTCATATGTATACAGTGGAATGGCAGAAACGCGGTTTGCCTCATGCCCACATTCTGCTGTGGCTCAACGATAAGGTTGACGCAAAGAAAATAGACGATGTTATTCCTGATGAAATTCCAGATCCTGCGCTGGATCCTTTGCTCCACAAAATATTAAAAACAATATGACACACGGCCCCTGTGGCGCAAATTACGAAAAAAAGGTCATGTTGGTCAAGCGGCCCCACTTGTGCAAAGGGTTACCCCCTTATGTTTATCTCAGAAACGCAGACTGCGACGGATGATTACCAACTGTACAGACGTAGAAGTCCCGCTGGGGGCGGCAGAACTGTGACAGTTAAGGGGCACACTCCTGACAATCGTTGGGTGATGCCTTATTGGCCGCTGCTGTCCAAGACATTTGGAGCCCACATAAACGTTGAATAAAGCCACTCGGTTAAGTCAATAAAGTTCATCTGCAAGTACGTTAATAAAGGCAGCGATGCTGCCGTTTTCAGTATCCGGCGCGACAATTGTGTTGACGAGGTGGCCGATTACGTGGCTGGACGCTACCTCAGCAGTAGCGAGGCCTTTTGGCGAATTTTCGGATTCCCCATAAACCAAAGGGCTCCAACCATTGTGCAGCTTGCTGTTCACTTAGAAAATGGACAGAGGATGTACTTCACCGGACAAAACGCCCAGCAGGTTCCGGAAAACCCTAAAGACACAACCCTAACGGCTTTCTTTAAATTATGCTCAACAGATGCTTTTGCCAAAACATTGATATGCCCCCAAGTCCCGTCCTTCTATGTGTGGTCAAACAACCGGAGGGTTCGGCGAAATGCTGGCGACCCTGTCGAGGGTTATCCCAATGTAAGGTCTAACTCTTGCCTTGGAGGCGTTTATACTGTGCCCCCCAGCCAGCAGGAGTGCTTTTACCTCCGCCTTCTACTTCATGAAATTGCTGGGCCAACGAGTTTCACAGATATTCGCACTGTCAACGGCATAGAGTGACAGTCATATAGAGAGGCATCCTTTCGTTTGGGATTGCTTGAAGACGACTCCCAATGGGATGCAGCCATGGCGGAGGGTGGACTTCTCAGAACGCCATCACGGCTTCGAACGCTGTTCGCTATTTTGCTTTTGCGATGCGAACTAAGCGATCCTCTGTCGCTCTGGCTAAAGTACAGAGAATGTATGTCAGAGGATGTGCTGTACCAACTGAGTTATTGCGGGAAACATCCTACTGCAGCAACGTTGCTACCGGGAGGTAGAACCGCTCATTCGGCTTTTAGGTTGCCGCTTGATCTATGCCGGTCACAAGCTCCTCTCTGCAACATAACAAAGAATTCACCACAGGCTGAATTTCTGCGGAGATGCAAACTTATAATTTGGGATGAGTGCACGATGGCACTAAATGGCGCCCTTGAGGCGCTTGACCGAAGTCTCCAAGACATCCGCGACTCCTCCGATCCCATGGGTGGAGTAACCCTTTTCCTCGCAGGCGGCTTTAGACAGACTCTACCTGGTATTCCTAAAGGTACACGCGCTGACGCTTTCCGCGCCTGCCTGAAGTCGTCTGCCCTTTGGCGCCACGTGGAGACTCTTAAACTGAGCACGAACATGTTTGCCTACTTGAATGGGGACTCCAGATCCGCTGACTTCGCACGGGACCTTCTTGCTCTTGGGGAGGGGAAAATGCCATCTGACACACAGGGTTTTGAGCAGATGGATCAGCTTGTCACCACTGTTGAATCACCGGATGAATTGATGAATTCAGTCTTCTACAACCTATCCACTAATTTTGCCGATCCCGATTGGCTTGCTGGGAGGGCCATATTGGCACTCAAGAACTGTACAGTTGATTCCATCAACCTTAAACTGTTGGATTGCATTCCCGGGCAATGTCATGTTTATAAGTCCATCGACAGAACTTCCGATCCATCTGAATTAGTTGAGTATCCCATAGAAGTTTTGAACTCTCTTCAGCCGTTCGGACACCCACCTCATATTCTTCGGCTCAAAGTTGGTGCTCCGATTATGCTAATGAGGAATTTGCTTCCCCACTAAACAGTGCAACGGGACTCGCCTCATTATTAAATCCCTTTCTCCGAACCTGATTGAAGCGACCATTGCAAGTGGCTGCGGCAAGGGGGAAGTCGTTCTGATTCCCAGGATGCATCTTCTTCCGTCAGACGGAAGCATACCAAGCAACTTTCGTCGCTCACAATTTCCCGTGAAGCTTTGCTTTGCTATGTCCATTAACAAATCACAAGGACAGACGCTTAGCATCGCAGGTCTGCATTTACGTGAGCAGTGCTTCTCTCACGGCCAACTTTACGTTGGGTGCTTACGAGTTGGGTCTAAGGACAGGGTTTTCATTTACTCTCCCAACAACTGTGCTAGAAACATAACCTTCACGGAGGTTCTGCAGACAACCTGCCCGGTAGCGTTTAAGCGCCATGCACACATATGCAGTCCGATTGCATGGCAATTTTTTTTGTTTGCCATATTGTTTTTAACGTTAGGTCGTCGTAGTCTCCACTTGCCATTACTAAGACATCTTTGTAAAGGTTATCCAGCTCTTTTGCTGCCTTCTGACTTTCATGTCTTCACTCGCCATCATCGCGTTTGTTTCTACACTATGATAACCTCACCGTATTCAGCTGCAACACAAGCTGCTAGACACATGAACACCGGCATTAGACATGATTGCTCCACTAAAGTTCCGGTTTCATTAACAATTGATCGGAGCACCTGCAATTCGTACCAGTGGATACAAGCACATTCACACTTGAGAAGCTTCGGAGTTCGTTAAATTGTCGCAAAAGTCGAGTGCGTCTACGAAATCCAGGCTTCTGCTTCCATATCCACTTTACGGCTGCCATGCGTGAAACATGTCCGCCATACGGCTCTATTGTTTGGTTTGTAGTCGTGTAAAGAAACCTAAAAACACCACGCCCAGTACGGCGACCCCGGTCGGTTTTCATAAGCTCTCACCCGTGATGTTGACTGCGACTGAAGAGAAGGCACTTCTGCATTGCAATTGAGGCGCTCGGCCGTACGGCGACCCCGTTCTGATTCCATGAGCTCTCAGCGTGATGTTGACAGTGACTGAAGAGGTGGCACATCTCCATTGAAATGACGATGCTCGGCTTTACGGCTACCCCCGTTGCGGTTTTAAGGGCTCTCAGCCGCGATGTAGATAGTGACAGATCAGAATAAAGGAAGTTATATCGCATACATTTTCTTACCATGGCACCCGTCACCGTTCGCTCTTCTCTCGGTTTAACGGTTCTGCTTTGTGGTCGTAGCATTGCCGTCTTTTGGGCATATGACGCGTCTTTTAGTTAGACAAGCGGTTTGTTTGTGATTGCGCACGGCACATACTTTATGTCTATGGCTTCCTCACGGCACGTTTTCCCTTCAATCCCTATGTATGTTGCAACTGAATCGTGGTTTCTTGACTACTTACCACAAGTGCTTCCAGTAATGCTTAACGGTCCAATAGGTTAAAGCAGTAACTGCTGCCAGCTTTTACTCACAGATGTCTTAGTAATGGCAAATGACTGATGCTACAACGGCTTTCCGTGACTTCCTTCGATATCTTCGAATACTTGGGCCGGCATGGTGCCTGCTTAAACTTTGTGTGCATTGCGTTTCAACGTTTTGTAGAAACTTATTTCCTGTCGACTTACAAAGCACATCTTTCAAAGTAACAGCCGTCCCCAACATTTACTATTACATCCCCGGGCAACGCCGGGCTCTAATGCTAGTATATATATATATATATATATATATATATATATATATATATATATATATATATATATATATATATATATATCTGTGTGTGTGTGTGTGTGTTATGACGTACCAAATTACGTAAGTACATGATTAAACGTAATGCATGACAATAAATACGCAATAAATATGTGTATTTCGCATTCGGGATGCTAATATTTGCTCTCCGAGACGGAATATGTGTACAGAAACTATGACATTCTTTAAATAGATAAAAATAGCTTTGAACTCAAATAAAATGAAATTCACTTTCTTTTCTTCTGATTTGATTCTTTCGTTCTATATTGTTTTGTAAATTATCTTTTTCGACACTCTGTCGTTTCATGAGCCATTGCGATCAATTTTTCCGCAAAAGGAAATAGGTCCCTTCATGTAAACCGTTGATGTATTTCTAGTTATCAGACATTGCAATTGAAAATCTTCATCAAGATATGTAGATGTACTTCCGTTTTCTCATTTGGCCTTTATTTCTTTTTGGTTTTGGATTTTTTTTTTTTGCTTCTGATAAAACGTATAACTTTGTGACAGACTTCCTTATTAAATACTGACCATTTCTTATTTAATTACAGGCTTCGGTAGAAAGAGCTGAGCTAATGAGAACCTAATCATGTCACGTGTCTACAACTGTGATTATTGGGGTTTTTTTTATCAGGAAAAAAATAAAACAAGACAACAGTCGTGATTATGCCTCCGTGTTCGACAACCTTGAAGCCATTTCTTTCGCATTAACGCTTTTGATTTTTTTTAAAGAGAAAATAAAATTCATATAATATGTACAGGATTCAGTCTGAATAAAACTCTGATATAATTAAGAATCAGAAATAGTTCTACAATAAATACTGATAGGATAAGTGTGAGAATATACAAGTGAAACAATAACGGTCACACTAATGGCTACTAATATTAGTGTATAGTTTTTTAAGTCTATTTCTCAACAACAACAATAATAATAATAATAATAATAATAATAGCAATAATAATAATAAGGAGTACAAGACTCAGAACGAGTACAGCAACGCCATAGTCAAATACTCTTGAGAATCCTGAAAAGTGGTATGAGATTTCACCAACATTAGTTGAAGTCGAAAATCTCAAATGAAGCTCATGTGGAATATGTCCATCTTGACTAACAAGCGCTTGGAGAGAAATCGTCCTGATATCGCAATTGTGCACGAGAATAGTCATCAATGGATCCTGATAGATTTGGGGTAACTTAGAATATCGTGAAGGCGAGGTAGGAGAAATTAAGGAGGTAGGAAAACCTGGCTAGGCAAATCAAAGAAATACACTCAGCATCAGTTCAAGTTCTCCATTTTCTTCGTTGGTGTGCTCTGAATAATTGGCAGGAATATTTATACTTCAAAAGATGCATCGGGAATACCTGGCCTCATTAAAAGTGTTGTGTCTATCAGCCGAATCTTAGCGACATGTTTCTCTGTTATGTTTGTATCAGCAAACGAAATCCTTCAATGGGCTATAGAACCCAGTCTGTCCTGCTATTTACCCATAGTTGGAAGGAGAAGAAGAGGATCCACACCTTTCCCAAGGGTGTTAGCACGTAAGTGAATGTAACGGATTCGACTGGGATTCGAACTGGGCTCTACGATTCCTCAATCCGAGCCGTTATCCATTACTCCACCGTGCAATAAATTGTTCGCATTTGTTTATTCTGTACATCGTTTTAGAGACATTTTACGTTAGTTATCCAAACCCAATCGTATTTCTTTCCTATACGTAGGAAATGACAGAGAATACTGGAATTATTTAATATTTAGTGTGAAGCCCTTTAGCTTCAATCACACTTTGACATCTTCGACTGCATGAGGAAATTAGTTTTCAATTTCTTGCTGGGTGATCTTATTCCATTCTTCCTGAAGGGCATTCCATAATTGTTCGGTTGTTTTAGGATTTCTGGCTTTCGAACGTTCTCCTAGAATATTCCACACATTTTCAATAGGATTGAGATCTGGGCTTTGAGCAGGCCAATCCATAGCAATAACCTTTTCAGCCGTGAGAAAGTTCATGACCACCTTAGCCTTGTGACATGAGGCATTGTCCTGCATGAATATGAGTGGTCGCTTAGTTGAATTTCTCAGCACAGGCAAGACATGATCTTTTACAAGTTGTTTATAAACTGCTGCATTTACCTTTCCATGTAATCGCATCAAAGGGCCCACGCCATCTCCAGATATCATCCCCCAAACCATGACACTTCCTCCACTGAATTTAATACTAGTCTTATGGTATTTAGGCGACAATTTTTCACCTACTTCTCGACAAACGTACCTTTTCCCATCTGAGCCAAATAACATAAACCTAGATTCATCACTGAAATGCACCGTTTGCCATTTTTCTTGAGACCACAACACATGTTCGGTTGCAAAGGTAAGACGACACTTTTTATTCTTGGAGCTGATCAGTGGCTTCACTGCAGGTGCTCTTGTTTGTAGGTCATGTTCAACTAAACGACGAGACAGGTTTTCGAGATAAAGTTTTCTTCAGTACAATGCTCATTTCCCGAGAAACGGCAGCAGCAGTTCTAAATCTGTCCTTTTTAACCAACTTTACCATAGCACGATCTTCTCTCTTGGTCGTTTTTCTTGGCCTACCTGTAGACTTTCTTGCTTCACACGAACCACAATCATCGTAGACCTTAAGAATACCGTGAACAACACTTTTTGACTTGTTAACAATCTTTGCAATAGACCCAATACTTATTATCCTTCTTTCGAAGCTTAATAATCTGCTGACGAATTGGTAACGGAGTAAGTGGCATTATATTATCAAAGTACACTGCAGATATTCTTACTAATGTTTAGTAAACAAACCGTCACGTAAACAAATTTAAGAAAATTAGAGTTCGCCGATTAAATATACTAAAACACGGAGTAAAAGCAACCGTTCTGATCATTTTGGCCGCCATGGGTTTTGCGGTAAATCACTAAATCATCCATAACCTTTGTATTATCCTCTCAAATTGCACCAAAATCTCAGACAATAACAAATAATATCGTATTCATTGTCTGTGAAAATTATAGAATATCGAAAACTTTGATAAAAAATTATCCCTACTTTTCTGACAAAAACAATGCCGTTCTGAATATTTTGGCCGCAACTGTACATATATATATATATATATATATATATATATATATATATATATATATATATATATATATACATACATATATATATATATATATATATATATATATATATATATATATATATATATATACATACATATATATATATATATATATATATATATATATATATGTGTGTGTGTGTGTGTGTATGTATGTATTTGTAAATATAGAATGGACATTTTTAATCTGTTACGACAAGTGTTTAGACGAATATAGCCAAGAAACTCAAATGTAAACATTAGTTAAGTGAAAAAAACAACTTTTCCATATTAATTCTGTTAACTATCCTCGTTTTCGTTATTAAGCACTCAACCATAAAGCCTGCTTGTCTCAGATGCCCCTTTACCTGCAAGCCACTGAAAAACAAGCAATTTAGGCTCTAAAAACAACATTTCAATTTAACATTATATATATATATATATATATATATATATATATATATATATATATATATATATATATATATATTAATTTCATTTGAAAACAGCCAACCTTAAGGGTCCATTGATTATAATTTTCCCCAAAACGGTGTTTTTTTTCCTGGTTCCTCAGATCACATTTCAAACATAAAGAATCTCGTTAAATTTACATATTATTTTCAAACACTATTGAGGGGTAGTTTTAAGTTGATGTAAGGTGATAGAGAGAAGGGTGAGGACGAGGATGATAAATACAGTCGAAATTTAAGAGGGAAGGGAGAGATAGGAATAATTTTAAATCTATTTTTATTAAAATACTTAAGAGTAAGGGAGTCGGGTAAGCACCAGACATTGATTTTATAAATCCATAATTTCTTTGAGTTTTTCATATCTGTAATGTCTTTTTTGAGTTAGGATTGGAACTGGTTGGATTTCTTTTTAAAGGATATCTTTTTAATTAAATGGATCAAGTCAAGTTTGAAAGGTTCTAATAACTTATTACCCTGTGGAGTGTTTTGGGATTTTAAGTTAAATGTTTCATTTTGGTTTTTAGGTTTGTTGCAATGAACCTATGAACGCTATCAAAATACAAGGACCTTGAAAGTGGAAGTAGATTTTCCATCTCATTCTTTTAATTATCTATCCTGTTCATAGAAGGGGTCAGAGTCAAATGAATCCCTAAAGTAAGGATTTATCCTTTGTTTTTATTTAAAATGTTAAGTTTGAAACTGTGCTTACGTTATTGACAACAGCTTGCTATTACAAAATGGTGGAAAGGTCATTAGCAGTAGGACGTATCAATGTCTTCAGCCTGTAACGAAGCTATCAGCTGAATTGTGATCTGAACTAGTCAACGTATAATATTTCATCTAAGTGATTAAATATTAGCCACTGAATTTATAGCTTTGTCAATGATAGCTATAATTTTGAGAAATTAATACTTGTTACGTGAAATAAATGATTTTTCTCTAAAAACATGTAGCTAATGATTTATCTACGTCGATATGAGTTTCTTGAAGAAAAGTAGCGAAGAAGATTATAGAAGGAAATGAAGGAGGGAAGAAAAAGACGAAGAATGTGTAAAAATATAGGAAGAAATTAAAAAGAGGGAAGAAAGATGAAACGAGAAGAAAGGAAGTATTTTAAAAATAAGGAGAAAAACGAGGGGAAAAGAGAAGTTAAAGAAGTTGAAGAAAAGTAGCGAAGAAGATTATAGAAGGAAATGAAGGAGGGAAGAAAAAGACGGAGAATGTGTAAAAATATAGGAAGAAATTAAAAAGAGGGAAGAAAGATGAAACGAGAAGAAAGGAAGTATTTTAAAAATAAGGAGAAAAACGAGGGGAAAAGAGAAGTTAAAGAAGTTGAAGAAAAGTAGCGAAGAAGATTATAGAAGGAAATGAAGGAGGGAAGAAAAAGACGGAGAATGTGTAAAAATATAGGAAGAAATTAAAAAGAGGGAAGAAAGATGAAACGAGAAGAAAGGAAGTATTTTAAAAATAAGGAGAAAAACGAGGGGAAAAGAGAAGTTAAAGGTGAATTAAAAGAAAAGAAGAACAAGTAGAAATGAGAAAGACTTAGGAAATAAGAAATTATCGAAAAGAATTATTTGAAAAGAGAAAAGAATAAGTTAGAATTAAAAAGGCAAAAGCAAGACAAAGATAATTTTGAATGAAAAAGCAGAAAATGATAACAACGGAGGGAAGTAGGTGGGGTGGTATAGAAGAAGAAAAAATTGAGCGGGAAAAAGTTCAAAGAAGTGAGGGACTATGTTGGAGGAAGTAGAATCGCCTATAAAAAAGTCAAAATAAAAACTTTGCAGTAAAAATTAGGAAAATATTATAAAAGTAATGAAGAATAAGACAAAGCAGAAGTTTTTTTTTTTTACTCCTGTGGCAATGGAGACTTCAGTGGTTATTGGCGTTCGATGGCGTTCCTTCGGAGGATTGGCGCGATTGCGTCTCGATAAAGAAACGAGCCTCGCGAAACGGAGTGTCTCTTGCCGCGTGTCTCATTGGCTATGGTTCGAGGTAATGCTTTCTCCATCATTGCAGATGGCAGAGGATAGAAAAAAAATGTTTATAGTTACGTTGTTCTGGAATTGTCATCATTGGTCGACTGAACTTGCTTTATTTCAATGACTTTTGTTTTGTTATTATTAGTTACTTTGTTCAATAAATGATTTCTTAAACAATGATTGAAAAAATAACAATAATAATAATAATAATCTTCAAAACGCTATCAAAATACAAGGACCTTGAAATCGAAATCTCAAAAATGTGCGACATGAGGACATTAACAATTTCAGTTGTAGTTGAAGCCCTCGGATTGATTGGAAAATATTCCAATAGACTCATTGAAGGAATTCCTGGTAGCCATTGCCTTAAAGAAATCCAAATAATTGTACTCACAAGTACAGCCCACACTTTACGAAGGGCTTTATTTGTGTAAAATATGTGCGGTTTTTTAAACTGCTCAGTGGAAAATGTCATGGTGCCATTTTTGACCTTAGATCTCTGGTCGGGACCCGGAAAGAAAGGAGTATACACCAGAAATCAAAGGAAATAATAATAATAATAATAATAATAATAATAATAATAATAATAATAATATGATGATGATGATGACGACGATGATGATGAGACGATGATATAAGATAAATTGAAGAATGAAGCACGAGAAAAGTGAAAGAGAAGGTGAAACAATAAAGTGAAGGAAGGGGGAGTAAGAAGAAGAAGAAGATATCAACAATGGGAAACGTTAACAAAGAAAAAAAGAAGAAGAAAAGTCAGAGGGAAAAAGAAAAAGGTAAAAAAGAAGCAAAAACAGTAAAAGGAAGAAAAAGAAAAGAAAAAAGTAAAAGTCAAAAAGAATCAAGTATCACAAGGAAGAAAAACAAGAAGAAATGAAAGAAAAAGAAAAGAAAATTCGAATGCAAATCTGGCAAAGAAGACAAGAAAACTAAAAAGAATTGAAAGAGAAATCAAAAATAAGAAAGAAGAATGGAAGGAAAAGAAAAGGAAAAGGAAAACAGATAAAAGTGGAAAGAAAAAGAAAAAGAGAAACTCGAACGAAAACAAGAAGGAAATGGATCAAATTAATAAAATTTAAGATTATTATTATCCCCCTCTTCCTCATCACCATCCGTCGTGGTCTTCTCCTCCTCCCTCTCTTCTTCCACTTCTTCTTCTTCTTCTTCTTCTTCTTCTTCTTCTTCTTCTTCTTCTTCTTCTTCTTCTTCTTCTTCTTCTTCTTCTTCTTTTCGTCGTCGTCATCGTCATCGTCGTAGTCTTGTTGTTGTTGCAGTTATTGTTGTTCTGCTTCTCTTCTTCTTCTTCTTCTTCTTCTTCTTCTTCTTCTTCTTCGGCGTCGTCATCATCGTTATCGTCGTAATCTTGTTGTTGTTCTTCTTCCACCTCTTCTTCTTCTTCTTCCTTTTCTTCTTCTTCTTCTTCTTCTTCTTCTTCTTCTTCTTCTTCTTCTTCTTCTTCTTCTTCTTCTTCTTCTTCTTCTTCTTCTCACATTAAATAACCCTAAAAGCAATTGCGTTCATTGCCATCATGTCTATTGCAAAAATAATTAGCACCCTCGCTGCATGTATTAATCATTGTTGCGTTCTTCCAAAAAATCTTGTTCCCCATTTCTGTCTTTTCTATTACGAGAAACTTCGACATACATCGTCCACCCACTCCCCCCTTGCCTTTGCTCCCACTTCCACCTATCATCTACTCCTACCTTCTGACTCGTTTTTCATGCCTATTATCATCGATAAGAATTGTATTTAATACGAAAACCGACAGTGATGATCTTATTAATAATAATCAGTGATTAATTAGTTCTTCTCTCTATCTTTCTATCGATCTGTCAACAAGTTATTTCAATGACAAGTCTGCCATTACTGCTAGGAAGCCAGTTATATCACACTGATCATATCTATGTCTCCATTCGCACCTACTTAACTTGCTTTATTCCTTATCTATCTATCTATCTATCTATCTATCTATCTATCTATCTATCTATCTATCTATCTCAGTCTGTTCATATCTATCTATCTATCTATCTATCTATCTATCTATCTATCTATCTATCTATCTATCTATATATATATATATATATATATATATATCAGTCGCTTCATATCTATCTATCTATCTGTGTCGCTTCATATCTATCTATTTATCTATCTCAGTGTGTTTATCTTTCTCCCCCCCTCTCTCTCTCTCTCTCTCTCTCTCTCTATATATATATATATATATATATATATATATACTTACGCACGCATATATATATAAACTTATCTATCTATCTATCTATCTATCTATCTATCTATCTATATATATATATATATATATATATATATATATATATCAGTTGCTTCATATCTATCTATGTATCTATCTCAGTCGCTTCATAACTATCTATCTATCTATCTATCTATCTATCTATCTATCTATCTATCTCTGTCGCTTCATATCTATCTATCTATCTATCTCCCTCTCTCTCTCAATTTCTCTCTCTCTTTATATATATATATATATACTTACACACACACACATATATATATAAACTTATTATCTATCTATCTATCTATCTATCTATCTATATATATATATATATATATATATATATATATATATATATATATAGTAGCGGCCATAATATAAATAACGGAAAAAACAAAGACATAAATATGTGTATTACTTAAAAAGTAATGCATGATTAGCAATTAAATTTTCACTGAATAAAGATTAGGGTGTAATGCATGAATATTATACAAAGTTACAAAAATTTACATAATAGGTTTTTTTTTGTGCATTAGTAAAATGTTTATATCTTAATTCAAGGACACTCATCGTAAATACTTACAAGAAACATGCATACACAGGTTTAGTTAAATCCATTGTTCTCTCCTTGTCAGTTACCACGTAAATCTATAGATTTAAATTATTTTTCTGATTTCTTAAAGAAACTATTTATTTATCAACTATAAAAAATGGTTTTTACGTAGGAAAATCTCAAAGCATATAACTTGATTATCACTTAACTTTTCTTAGGAAATGGCATCGGCTAAATGTACAAATCCTGTTTAATGTCTGTTGCTCTCATTGATTTCAAACCTACGGGTCATGACCCATTTACGGAAAATATTTTTTTAAATTTTTGCTTCTTAGTTTAAAATTAACGTAGGTCATATTTGATTGTTTGATCTAAGCAAAGCCCACAAAGCTTATAACCTCCCGTCGTTACTTTTTTCTTTTCTTCTTTTTACTTTTTCGTAAAAAGAGGCTGTATTTTGCTTTTAAATCTGATTAAATCGTTCACTCGCCAGTAATTTGCAATCGCCTGATGAGATGCGTCGAAACACGACTGCAATTGTGTAGCGATTTTGACATATTTTCGATGTAATATCTTAAAATAAAGTATATATATATATATATATATATATATATATATATATATATATATATATAATTTATTCGAAAATTATAAGATAAATATGTTATAAAATCACTACAAAAATACCCATTTTGTTTCAACATTTCTGGGGTCTTATCAAATGATGGTGTTGAATGTATAATAAAGGGTTTTAAAAGGTTCAAATCACTCACACACCCCACGCTAGGGGAAATGCTGTTACATAAGCTGCAATGGCCAGTCAAAATATAACAATATGAGAATTCGAAAATGAGAATTGACAAAAACTTGGTTATAATAATTAATGTTAGGGTTAGACTAAAATAGAAATCATTCTAATTAATATCAAATTTTACTATAAAATTAAAATTACCAATTTTAAATTTTAATTTGAAACTGAGGAAAAAATATGTTTTGCTATTTATTTTATTTTAATTGAAAGGCCATATATATATATATATATATATATATATATATATATATATATATATATATATATATATATACATATATATATATATATATATATGTATATATATATATACAGGGTACCAATAAACTCCCTATATAGGTACATATAATAGAAAAGCAAAGCATTGAACCAAATGGCTTGCAGTACGAACAGGATCGGTAATCAATTTTCTATTGTTTACCATAGCATTTTATTGTTATTAACCAGAATTAACCAGAATCATTTTAATAAGCAATTTCTGGAATGTTGATTAATTGCTTTGACCTAAATGTTATTGTAAGTAACTGTATATAAAAGAAAGATTGTTTACATATGTTTCTTATAACATGTTGATATAATAGACCGGTGAAAGAAATTCAAGAAATAAAAGAAACAACAAAAATAATAAAATTGATAAGACTAATAATCTGTATCGTATATTATTAGGCCTTTTGACCAACGAGACTTGAAGCGTGATTTCGTTTTCCGGGAAATTTTTACGTTGTGATTTTTTCGCATGTAGCCAAGTGATCTGATAGTTTTGGGCTAGTTGTTTGCTACGATTACAGTTGTAGAGGTGTTTGCAGTTTCCACAGAAATACTATTAGTTTTATTATGAATATTAATATTTCTTTTGTTTTTTATGGGTGTAATTTTTTTCACCAGCCATTTTTTATGTACACACACACACACACACACACACACACACACACACACACACACACACACACACACACATATATATATATATATATATATATATATATATATATATATATATATATAATTTAAAGGAAAAACAGACCACTTTACGGTTCCATAAGATATAATTTTTATTTTTCTCTGGATCTTCAGGCTTCATTTTCAAGGGTGAAAAAATGAATTTAAAATTTACACTTTTGAAGGGCAGTATTAAGCTTATATAAGGTGACGTATAGGGAGGTGAGGGAAAGTGTGAGAGACATAGTCGAATTCAGAGAGGGAAGGGAGAGTTTTAAAAGTTATTTATATTTTTATTATTACAATACTTAATATTGAGGAGAAAGAGGTTAGAATCAGACATTGACGTATTTAATCGATCATCTCCCCAGAAATGATATGGGGGAGAAAAGGAGAAAAGAAACAAATAGGCGGGGGAAGTAAATAGATAATAAATAAGAGATGGACGTAGGGGTTTGAAGGAAGAAAGAAGAGGGGTGGTATTAGCTTGATGTTTGGGCAATTGAGACAAGCACAAATCTTAACGTTTGATAATAATTTAAATGTCTAAAAACTCCACAAATAAACTAGATTTAATGCTTGATAGCAATTTAAATATTTAACTTCTCCACAAATAATATATATTATATTATATTATATTATATTATATATATATTTGTCTCCGTATAAGTTTTATTAACGTGTTTAAAAATTATTCATATGTTCTGCGTTCCCATAGGAGAAACCGTTATTAGATCTGGCTTGATTTGAACTTCTTGCTCAGTAAACAGTACCGTAAACAAAGCAATTTCTAAAGAGGTACTATTTTTCTCTCATACGTTTTCTCGAATATTCAGACCATCAGAAGAAAACAAATAAATATACTGTTTAATGAATAAACGGAGCGTCTATTCAAACACGAGTATCCATTAAAAATACCTTTATATATATATATATATATATATAATTATTTATTTGAATATTACAACATAAATATGTTATAAAATCACGACAAAAGTAGCCATTTTGTTTCAACACTTCTTGTGTCTTGTCAAGTGATAATATAAAATATAGAATAAAAAAAATATATATATAGGGGTCGTTAATTTATTTGAACCTTTTAAAACCATTTATTCTACATTCAACACCATCACTTGATAAGACATCAGAGGTGTTGAAACAAAATGGCTATTTTTGTAGTGATTTTATAACATATTTATGTTATAATTTTTAAATAATTAATTATATTTGCTCTACTCTGTATTGAGCACCCTTTTAAGAATAGTAATGGTTGGTTATTGGAATTTATTCCGTATACACCAATCCTATACTTGGGTATATATATATATATATATATATATATATATATATATATATATATATATATATATATATATATATATATATATATATATATACAAACACAGGGATCGGTGGATAAATTGTCGTCGAAATTACATAAGAATGAATCTAAACCGATTAGAGGATCTCTAAGATGCTTGTCATTCAGTAGGGTGGGGGTCTGCTCGAGATCATTTCAGTGCTCCCAGTGCTTATATATCATATTATAATTCTGTTTCTTTGAACACCTAAAGGTGGTGTAATGGTTAGCAATCTTGTCTCGCTAGAACAATTACGAATGAGTAGTGAATTCGATTCTCACTGGGTGCCCCATACATTCGGCCTTGTGCTACATCTAAGCGTCGCTTAGAAAATCAATTTGGGCACATCGAGCGGTGTAATGGTTAGCAAGCTTGTGTCGCTAGAACAATTACGACTGTATAGTGAGTTTGATCCTCACTGGGTGTCTCCTGCTTTCGGCCTTGAGCTACATCTAAGCTACCTTTGGAAAATCACTATTATAATTATGTTTCTTCGTTTGTTGGTACCTCATAAATAATGGACTATTCCGTTTTGTTCGCAAGGAAAACCAGAAAAGATGCTGTACGGTTTCAGTAAGAAAAAGGAAGAAATAGAAAAAAAAAAAGAACTATACGAGACAATAACGCTCTCATCTATTTAACATCTGCTTCAGTGAAATGCAAACATATGCCAAGTTTAAATATTTTCATTTGTACCCTCTTACTTCTTAAACTCCATTCAATGCAAGATTCTGTTAACGTTTTTAAGCTTAAATACTTACCGATATAACAGGGTGATTTCCTCGGGTATTTTATATCAGTGAAACTTCGAAGAACCATATGCAATCGTTAAGTTAAGAATAAAGATTTATCAGAAAATTCAAATAGGAAAACCGTGTAATTTAATAAAAATGGCAGTTCTGTCGCGGTAAACTGTATAATTGAAAATGACAGAAAAGGACGGAATATTTGGAGCTGACTAGAATAGGCAGGTTGTACTGAAGTCATAAAGATCTATTTGTAAGAATTAATTATAAGAATGTAATAGTCATTTATGCAAAGAAACGCTTCATTACATAATAAACAAATGTAATAAGAAGGCCTGCGTTGAAAGACTTTTACTGGATTTACTTGTAAACAACTAAAAATTGAAACAAGACATGTGTGTCTCATGAGCAGCAATTGTGTCTTCAAGGAAATGATTTTATGTCTAAATTCTCTTTAAGGTAATTATAGAACATTGTATTTAAAGATAGATGGATAGGAACAGACTGAGAGGGATTGATACAAAGATGGATAGACATATAGATAGATAGATAGATTATTAGATAATGAACGGGCTGAGATAGATAGATAGATAGATATATAGATAGATAATAAACAGACTGAAACAGATATATATATATATATATATATATATATATATATATATATATATATATATATATATAGATAGATAGATAGATAGATAGATAGATAGATTGGTAGGTAGGTAGATAGATAGTTATATAATGAATAGATTGAGATAGATGAGCAGAAACTGAAATAGATAGATAGATAGATAGATAGATAGATAATGAACGGGCTTAGATAGATAGATAGATAGATAGATAGATAGATAGATAGATAGATAGATAGATAATGAACGGGCTTAGATAGATAGATAGATAGATAGATAGATAGATAGATAGATAGATAGATAGATAGATAGATAATGAAACAGATAAATGATAGATAATGAATAGGCTGAGATAGATAGATAGATAGATAGATAGATAGATAGATAGATAATGAACGGGCTTATATATATATATATATATATATATATATATATATATATATATATAGATAGATAGATAGATAGATAGAGAGAGAGATAGATAGATAGATAGATAGATAATGAACAGACCTGAAACAGATAAATGATAGATAATGAACAGACTGAGATAGATAGATAGATAGATAGATAGAGATAATGAATGGGCTGAGATAGATAGATAGATAGATAGATAGATAGATAGATAGATAGATAATGAACGGGCTTAGATAGATAGATAGATAGATAGATAGATAGTTAGATAGATAGATAGATAGATAATGAACGGGCTGAGATAGATAGATAGATAGATAGATAATGAAACAGATAAATGATAGATAATGAACAGACTGAGATAGATAGATAGATAGATAGATAGATAGATAGATAATGAATGGGCTGAGATAGATAGATAGATAGATAGATAGATAGATAGATAGATAGATAGATAGATAATGAAACAGATAAATGATAGATAGTGAACAGACTGAGATAGATAGATAGATAGATAGATAGATAGATAGATGGATAGATAGATAGATAATGAATGGGCTGAGATAGATAGATAGATAGATAGATAGATAGATAGATAGATAGATAGATAGATAGATAATGAACGGGCTGAGATAGATAGATAGATAGATAGATAGATAGATAGATAGATAATGAACGGGCTTATATATATATATATATATATATATATATATATATATATATATATATATATATATAGATAGATAGATAGATAGATAGATAGAGAGAGAGATAGATAGATAGATAGATAGATAATGAACAGACCTGAAACAGATAAATGATAGATAATGAACAGACTGAGATAGATAGATAGATAGATAGATAGAGATAATGAATGGGCTGAGATAGATAGATAGATAGATAGATAGATAGATAGATAGATAGATAGATAGATAGATAGATAATGAACGGGCTTAGATAGATAGATAGATAGATAGATAGTTAGATAGATAGATAGATAGATAATGAACGGGCTGAGATAGATAGATAGATAGATAGATAGATAATGAAACAGATAAATGATAGATAATGAACAGACTGAGATAGATAGATAGATAGATAGATAGATAGATAGATAGATAATGAATGGGCTGAGATAGATAGATAGATAGATAGATAGATAGATAGATAGATAGATAGATAGATAGATAGATAGATAGATAATGAAACAGATAAATGATAGATAGTGAACAGACTGAGATAGATAGATAGATAGATAGATAGATAGATAGATAGATAGATAGATAGATAGATAGATGGATAGATAGATAGATAATGAATGGGCTGAGATAGATAGATAGATAGATAGATAGATAGATAGATAGATAGATAGATAGATAATGAACGGGCTGAGATAGATAGATAGATAGATAGATAGATAGATAGATAGATAGATAGATAGATAGATAGACTAACTATTTCATGTTGTCTTTGTGGTTAAAGATATTATTTATATTGCTTTTATGAGTAAGGAAATATTCTGTGTTTATATTCTCCTTAGAAATTATTGAACATTATTTTTGGAGATAAATAAATATCAAAAGCCTAAGATAGATATATATTTTTTACTTTGCGTTTGTGATGAGGATACTATTTATTTTTTTCTCTGTGTGTAAAGATATTACTTAAACAAGCTTGTTATGTCTAATAAAATTATTTTACGTTGTATACGTGGATTTAATGGAGTTTTTACGTTGTGTGTGTCAAAAAAAAATATTTTATATTATCTTGTGTAAGTAAATTATTTTACTTTCCATTTATTCATAAGGAAAATAAATGACATCGTTCTTGGACATAAGGAAATTATTTTATATTGGGGTTTTACAGAAGGAAATAAATTATTGTTGCCTTTGTGGTAAGCAAAATTTGTTTACATTATTTTGTGCATGAGGAAATTGTTTGCCGAGTTTCTATTCTAAAGGGATTTATTTTACATTGTCATTGTGCATCAGGAAATTAATTCCCGTTTTCATTGTTTTAAAGAACATTTTCATATTTTTGTGTCTCAGGGAACTATTTTTATTTGCCTATTATTTTATATCTTTTTGTGTTAAATGAAATTATTCTATTTTTTTTTCTTTTTTATTTAACGTCACCTCTGCAGAAGGAAATTATTTTGCGTTTTCTCTGTCTGAAGGAAATAAATTTCTCTTTTTTTTATGAAGAAATTATTATGTTCCTCTCGTTTCCAACAATTTATTCCATCAAGTTTTAATTTTTTTCGAAACGTTCAGGTGTCAATTATTCAGCGTTGTTTTACTGTTTTGAAACACCGGGAGTTTTTCTATAGTAACGTTGAAAAAATTCAGTTGACAATAAGAATCTAGATTGTTTTTATGTCAGGAGAAACCGGAGAGGTGAATTAACAGGAGATAACCGATAATTGACACCCATTAGACATGTTACGTGGAACTAGAACAGTCTACCCCAGCGAGCGAAATAAAGGATTCAGTTCCACAGTCCAATCACCTGAAGAAGGCCGGAGTGTGCAACGGCCGAAACGTTGTGATAAATATGGCCACAAAGATCAGGACAATAGTCCGAATAATGTAAATAGTGGCCATAAGACCAAATATTGCTTATCACCCATAGACATGCCAAATGTTGAAATCTTTTAATTTTATAAAGAATTTTTTGTATTATTTATTATATAATAATAAATTTTTATTAGTAGTAGTAGTAGTATGACTATTATTATTATTATTATTATTATTATTATTATTATTATTGTTATTATTATCATTTCCTTTCATTTCTGTTGTATACACATTCCTTTCCGTGTCAAAACCAGAGACCTAAGGTCAGAAATGGTTTCATGACATTTTCCATTGATCATCTTTGTAAAAAAAAAAAGATAAAAAAAACACATTCTAAGACCACACGCAATTTACATACATAAAGCCCTTCGTAAGGTGTGGGCTGTACTTGTGAGTACAATTTTTTTTGTATTTCTTTAAGGCATAGGCTAGCAGGAATCCCTTCAATGAGTCTATCGAAACATTTTACAGTCAATCCGAGGGCTCCAACTACAACTGGAATTATTGATGTCCTCATGTGCCACAATTTTTAGATTTTGTATTTTGATAGTTCTTTGAAGATCTTCAAAGATACATTCCAAACTTCACCGTCTGGCATGTCAATAAGAAATCACA
This sequence comes from Acanthosepion esculentum, assembly GCA_964036315.1. Lineage (NCBI taxonomy): Eukaryota > Metazoa > Mollusca > Cephalopoda > Sepiida > Sepiidae > Acanthosepion > Acanthosepion esculentum. Next base: position 78,158,288 of record OZ038513.1, read on the forward strand.
TTCTGTTTTTGTAGTCTTCGATTCCGACGTCGGGGAGATTAAATTTGACTGTTTTGTCTATGTGTATTGTAAAGTCCCATAAAATGGTTAAGGGTCCTGTATTTGTAACAGAGACTAGGTGATGCTCTTACCAGTTTCTTGCAGCTTCCTTCCTGTAAAAGTTGCATATTTTCCAGTGCAGATATTAAGCCACTCTATCATGCCGACTGATACTAACGACCTGATGCACATGCTCAATTGATTCCGGATATTTATCGCATAAAGTGCACTTCTGTTTTTCATTAGTGTGCTTGGTAATTTCTAGTTAGGAAGTTATTATTATTATTACTATTGAACAGAAGGATTAATTTTAATTTCATTACTGTTTATTACAGATTATTTTTATCTGTATTTTAAAAATACTCAGCGATCTCTGCACAAACACCTGTATCCATTAAATATCATATTGACAGACCAAAAGAAAGAGTCCCGAATCGAAAACACTATTAAACTATTTTTTCTAATGAAAAAGAATTTACTTTAGTAGCTGTCTATATTTCTGAGATGAGGTATTATGTACACTATTTACATTATTCAGACTATTATTCTCATCTTTGTCGCCATATTTATTACAACGTTTCGGCCTTTCAGTATCAGTCTATATTTCTGAGATAAAGTATTATGTACACTATTTACATTATTCGGACTATTGTCCTCATCTTTGTCGCCATATTTATTACAAAGTTTCGGCCTTTCAGTATGTGTCTATATTTCTGAGATGAGGTATTATGTACACTATTTACATTATTCGGACTATTGTCCTCATCTTTGTCGGCATATTTATCAAAAAGTTTCGGCCTTTCAGTATCTGTCTATATTTCTGAGATGAGGTATTATGTACACTATTTACATTATTCAGACTATTATTCTCATCTTTGTCGCCATATTTATTATATGGTTTCGGCCTTTCAGTTTCAGTCTATATTTCTGAGATGAGGTATTATGTTCACTATTTACATTATTCGGACTATTGTCCTCATCTTTGTTGCCATATATATTAAAACGTTTCGGCCTTTCAGTATCTGTCTATATTTCTGGAATGAGGTATTATGTACACTATTTACATTATTCGGACTATTGTCCTCATCTTTGTTGCCATATTTATTACAACGTTTTAGCCTTTCAGTATCTGTCTATATTTCTGAGATGAGGTATTATGTACACTATTTACATTATTCAGACTATTATTCTCATCTTTGTCGCCATATTTATTATATGGTTTCGGCCTTTCAGTTTCAGTCTATATTTCTGAGATGAGGTATTATGTTCACTATTTACATTATTCGGACTATTGTCCTCATCTTTGTTGCCATATATATTAAAACGTTTCGGCCTTTCAGTATCTGTCTATATTTCTGGAATGAGGTATTATGTACACTATTTACATTATTCGGACTATTGTCCTCATCTTTGTTGCCATATTTATTACAACGTTTTAGCCTTTCAGTATCTGTCTATATTTCTGAGATGAGGTATTATGTACACTATTTGCATTATTCGGATTATTGTCCTCATTTTTGTCGACATATTTATTACAACGTTTTGGCCTTTCAGCATCTGTCTATATTTTTAAGATGAGGTATTATGTACACTATTTACATTATTCGGACTATTGTCCTCATCTTTGTGGCCATTGTTTATTACAACGTTTCGGCCTTTCAGTATGTGTCTATATTTCTGAGACGAGGTATTATGTACACTATTTACATTATTCGGACTATTGTCCTCATCTTTGTTGCCATATTTATTACAACGTTTCGGCCTTTCAGTATCTGTCTATATTTCTGAGATGAGGTAATATGTACACTATTTACATTATTCGGATTACTGTCCTCATCTTTGTCGACATATTTATTACAACGTTTTGGCCTTTCAGCATCTGTCTATATTTTTAAGATGAGGTATTATGTACACTATTTACATTATTCGGACTATTGTCCTCATCTTTGTGGCCATTGTTTATTACAACGTTTCGGCCTTTCAGTATGTGTTTATATTTCTGAGATGAGGTATTATGTACACTATTTACATTATTCGGACTATTGTCCTCATCTTTGTTGCCATATTTATTACAACGTTTTGGCCTTTCAGTATCTGTCTATATTTCTGAGATGAGGTATTATGTACACTATATACATTATTCGGACTATTGTCCTCATCTTTGTCGCCATATTTATTACAAAGTTTCGGTCTTTCAGTATCTGTCTATATTTCTGAGATGAGGTATTATGTACACTATTTACATTATTCGGACTATTGTCCTCATGTTTCTTGCCATATTTATTACAACGTTTCGGCCTTTCAGTATCTGTCTATATTTCTGAGATGAGGTAATATGTACACTATTTACATTATTCGGATTACTGTCCTCATCTTTGTCGACATATTTATTACAACGTTTTGGCCTTTCAGCATCTGTCTATATTTTTAAGATGAGGTATTATGTACACTATTTACATTATTCGGACTATTGTCCTCATCTTTGTGGCCATTGTTTATTACAACGTTTCGGCCTTTCAGTATGTGTTTATATTTCTGAGATGAGGTATTATGTACACTATTTACATTATTCGGACTATTGTCCTCATCTTTGTTGCCATATTTATTACAACGTTTTGGCCTTTCAGTATCTGTCTATATTTCTGAGATGAGGTATTATGTACACTATATACATTATTCGGACTATTGTCCTCATCTTTGTCGCCATATTTATTACAAAGTTTCGGTCTTTCAGTATCTGTCTATATTTCTGAGATGAGGTATTATGTACACTATTTACATTATTCGGACTATTGTCCTCATGTTTCTTGCCATATTTATTACAATGTTTCGACCCTTCAGTATCTGTCTATATTTCTGAGATGAGGTATTATGTACACTATTTACATTATTCGGACTATTGATATCATGTTTGTCGCCATATTTATCACAAAGTTTCGGCCGTTGTAAAGAAAGAAAAGAAAAGAAAGAATGAAAAGAAGAAGAAGAAGAAGAAGAAGAAGAAGAAGAAGAAGAAGAAGAAAAGAAGAAGAAGAAGAAGAAGAAGAAGAAGAAGAAGAAGAAGAAACAAAGAAGAAAAAGAAGCAGAATGAGAAAGTGACATCTGCTGCATCAAAAGTAGTATGAAGTGACGAAAGAAAAAAAAAGGATCTGGGCAAGAATAAAATTATGAAGAAAAAATGTCAGGTGAAAAAACGATGATGATTACGATGATGATGATGATGATGATGACGACGACGATGATGACGACGACGATGATGATGATAACAATGATGATGATTACGATGGTGATGATGATGATGTTAAAATAATCTTACCAAATACAATAGAAAGTTTTTTTCCCTCCCCCAAAATATCTATTATTTACCAAAAGCGCATCGTCGCACTTACGCTTTTTCTCGTAGCCCCCGTTGATTGGCTGGCGGGGGTTGGTTGGGTTTTTTTTATTGTCGAAACGGAAAATAAAAGCAAAATAACAAAGGAATGTTAGATTCAGAAAGATATTTTATTTTCAGAAAAAATAATTTTTTTGTTTTTCTTTTCTAAAGCAAAAACCAAACACCTCCACCCCCGCCCCGCAAAAAAACCCCAAATATTAAAAAAAAAAACGAGAAGCGAAACGAAAGAATATTACAATGATAATTTTTGACGAGCAGATGGAGAACTGAAAATAGAATTTCTTCGTTTTTTTTGTTTATTTTTTTGTTTTGTTTTTTAAAGACGGCTGAGGTGTAGAGAGGAGGCTTAACACAGATAAGGAATTATCGGGTAAATAAGTAAGTAAAAATAAATAAATAAGTTTGATATTAAGTAATTATGAAAATATGTAATTGCTGATAATGAGGATAAAATGACGCTAATATATAAAGGAAATGATGTGAATAAGGAAATATCTCTACTAAAATTGCAGGGTGACTGCACAATACATACATATATATATATATATATATATATATATATATATATATATATATATGTGTGTGTGTGTGTGTGTGTACGTGGGCGCATGCGTGTATATATATATATTCATATATATATATATATATTCATATATATATATATATTCATATATATATATATATAATATACGATTTCTGTCAGCAAGCAATAATATATATATATATGTGTGTGTCTGTGTGTCTGTGTGCATGTATGTGTGTGTATGTTTCTATGCATGTATATATATATACATATATACATAAGATTTCTATCAGTAAGCAATAATAATAATGTGTATGTGTGTGTCTATGCGTATGTATGTGTGTGTATGTGTATGCATGCATATATATATATATATATATATATATATATATATAATATACGATTTCTATCACTAAGCAATAATAATAATAACGATAATAGTGGTAGATGTTAAAAGAGATGGGTGATGTCTGTGATATGGAACATAATTATAAATATAAAATCAAACTAAAGAAAATATAATGTCAGAAATGATCATATGAGGATCAATATCATAATTACTCTTATTAAACGAAAAGAAAATCATCATGATTGCTAATAATGCTCAGAGCATTGATTAAGATGATAATTATGAAGCTGTTGCTGAAAAGTTCGTGGCCTAACTCATTTCCCGAAAATACACTCTTCGGATATAAATGTAATTTCATATATATATCAAACACGGTGTGTGTGTGTGTATGTGTGTGTGTATGTGTGTGTGTGTGTGTGTATAATAGATACATACATGTAAGTGTGTGTGTGTATGTGTAAAATAGTAGCAATGATAACAATTTTGGCAAGAAGAAGAAGAAGAAGAAGAAGAAGAAGAAGAAGAAGAAGAAGAAGAAGAAGAAGAAGAAGAAGAAGAAGGAAAAGGAACATGATGGGGAAAGTCAAATCTAAGAAGAATGATAAAGAGAATAAAAGGAAAGTGAAGAAAAAAAGCAAAGAAAGTGAATAGAATCATATGGGAAAATTGAAGAAAATAGAGTTTTATAAAAAGAGTAGAAAGTGAAGGAGAAGAGGAAGAAGGAGAAGAAAACAATAAAGAAAAAGAAGGAAACAAAGTAGAAGAAGAAGAAGGAGAAGAAGAAAACAATAAAGAAAAAGAAGGAAACAAAGAAGAAGAAGGAAACAAAGAAGAAGGAGAAGAAGAAGAAAACAATAAAGAAACAGAAGGAAACAAAGAAGAAGAAGAAGGAGAAGAAGAAAACAATAAGAAAAAGAAGGAAACAAAGAGGAGGAGGAGGAGGAGGAAGAAGAAGAAGAAGAAGAAGAAGAAGAAGAAGAAGAAGAAGAAGAAGAAGAAGAAGAAGAAGAAGAAGAAGAAGAAGAAGAAGAAGGATGATAAACAAAGGATGAAGACACGCACAAAATCTCAAGAAGAAAAAAGAAACTACAGATGAAGAGAAAGGAAATAAAAAACGCATTCTTAAGAGATAATATAAAAACAAACTTCCTTTTTGTAAAGAATAAGACGAGATCTAAACAAATTATTGCAACTGAAATAGAGAAAACTGATGGCGGGAAGCAAGTGAAAGGACAAAAACCGGTTACTGAATTTCGTGTGATGAGCTTGGATGAAAGGGTAAGTGAAAAAAATAATGAAACGAAACAAAGAAAAGCCGAAACGAAATTTGAATGCTTAGGGAAAAAAAAAATAGGAAGGAGGCGAAAAAACGAATTTATAGAAAAAACGAGGAAAACGGAAAGGAATGAATCTACGTAAAGAAAAGAAGACAAAAGTCAGGAGAGACGAACTGAGAAAAAGAATTAGCGAAGAAGCGAAGAAGCGAAAAAGACAAAGAAATGGATAGAAAAGGCATGGTAGAATTTTTAAAAACGAAATTAAAAAATGATAAAGAAATGAAAAAAAAATGAGGAAAATATAAAAGAGGAAAATTTAAAGAAGAAACAAATGTAAAGGAAAAGTATAAAAAAACAGAAAGAGAATTGAATTAAACGAGGAAATAACGAATGAAATTTAGAAAAGAAAAAAGAGAAAAATTATGGAAGAAGAAAAATGAGAGAAATAAGAAGAAAAGGGTAAATGAACGAAAGGAAAATTGAAATCGAAAGAAAAGTTCTAAGACGTGTAAAAGATGAAAATTGAAAGAAGAAAAGATTTGAGAAAAACTTCGAAATCTGGAGAACGAATAAAACAGACAAGAAAATAATAGAGAAATCCGGATTTTTTATTTCCCAAATTCTGAAACGTCGAGAAAAATCTAATTTCACGCTTTCAAAAGAAATTTCAAAACCATAATAGAAAAAAAAAATGAGTTGAAATGTGAAAATGTAAGAAAATGAAAGAAAAGAAAAAAGAAAAGAAAAGAGGAACTGTTTTGAATGAAAAGTGTCGCTAATGAGCTGAAAGGGACACCCCTGCCATGTCATATGTCAGCGGCCTTACGGGGCGACCTTTTCCGTTAATAAATGCTGGGTAAAAACTGGATGAAATTTAATGTGACGATTTTGTAGTTCTTTTTTTTCTTCAGTCGATGCTTTTTGCTCTTATATTACCGCTTCTCGCTGTTATTATTATTATTAATGTTGTTATTATTATTATTATTATTATTATTATTATTATTATTATTATTATTATTATTAATGTTATTATTATTATTATTATTATTATTAATGTTATTAATGTTAATAATAATAATAATTTATTATTATTATTAATGTTATTATTATTATTATTATTATTAATATTATTATTATTATTGTTATAATTGTTGTTGTTATTATTATTGCTATTATTGTCATTCCATCAGAACCTTATAATAATAAGAAGAGGAAGAAAAGAGAAAATAACCCTTCCATACGTCTGTTTCCGCCACTTCCTCCTTCTCCTTTTCCCCCTCCTCCTCCTCCTCCTCCTAATAATAATAATAATAATCAGAAAAAAAGAAGAAACAAAGAAATTAAACCTTCCATATTTCTGTTCTCCGCCTTTTCTTCCTCCTACTCCGCCGATTCCCAATAATAATAATAATAAGAAGAAGAAGAAGAAGAAGAAGAAGAAGAAGTAGAAGAAGAAGAAGAAGAAGAAGAAGAAGAAGAAGGAGAAAATAACCCTTCCATAACGCCTATTCTCCGCCTCTTTCTCTTCCACCTATTCCTTTCAATAATAATAATAATAATAATCAGAAGAAGAAGAAGAAGAAGAAAAGAGAAAATAACCCTTTCATACCTCTGTTCACCCCTTCTTCCTACACTTCCTCCTCCTACTTCTCCTTCTCCTCCTCCTCCTCCTCCTAATAATAATAATAATGATAATAATGAGAAGAAGGAGAAGAAGAAGAAGAAAAGAGAAATTAACCCTTCCATAACGCCTATTCTCCGCTTCTTTCTCTTCCACCTATTCCTTTCAATAATAATAATAATAATAATAATAATAATAATAATAATAATAATAAGAAGAAGAAGAAGAAGAAGAAGAAGAAGAAAAGAGAAAATAACCTTTCATACCTCTGTTCACCCCCTCTTCCAACACTTCCTCCTCCTCCTTCTCCGCCTCCTCCTCCTAATAATAATAATGATAATAATTAGAAGAAAAAGAAGTAAAAAAGAAGAAATGTTAAAGGTGATGGAACTGATGAGAATAAAAATAAAAACATTTTCTCATTCGGCCTTAATGAAGACGGGCGGAAAAAAAAATGAAGCCTAAAAAAATTGATGATCGAGTAAATAGAGACGCGGATTATTCAAAAGTAAAAAAAGAAAAAAAAAGATATCGTTCATTATCTACGTTCACAAATGTTTGTCGCATCATTTCTGTCGGTGAATCACTTTTCTTCGTTCCTTTGCAGCCTTGAAATGGATAAATATTTCGGTTTCTTTTCAACAACAAAGCCAGGTGATCAGTGTGTCAGTTTCCGCAACACACAAAATATCTGTCCATGTTATTTCGAATTTGTTGGAAGTTTGCCTTTCCTTGTCACTCGGCCTTTTTTTTTTGTTATGTGGATCCGTCGACATAATAAATAAACCTGTTTTTTTATTCTACTTTAATTACTTAGTGCTTAGTGTCAATAAGTGCAACACCCAGTAAGGTTCGATCACACAACAAAGTTGCATTATTATTGTTTATTGCTACCTACATCTTGTAAAAGATGGGGAGGGTAGTAACCGAGTCGTGTAAGACCACGCCAGTTTCAGAAGCAAGTCGATTTTGATGGGATACAAGCTTAATGCTTAACATGGATTACGTGATGGCGAGTTGTGTCTGCAATGAAATCTCTAACGCTTGTAGTACGGCAACACAGTTTAATTCAATATTTTCCTAAGAGCAGTTTATTCTGTGATTTTAGCTTAACCTTGAAAATATCGAAGTATATCTGTCTCAAGGACACATCGCACAGTGGATAAAGGCGTTGGTTAGATCCAGTGCCAGGATCCAAACTATGTTGGACTTGGAGAGGAGAATTAACAGGAGATAACTGATAACTGACATCCATTAAAACAAGGCACGTGGAACTAGAACAGTCTACCCCAGTGAGCGAAATAAACGGTTCAGTTCGTCATTCCAACCACCTGAAGAAGACCGGAGTGTACAACAGCCGAAACGTTGTAATAAATATGGCGACAGATATGAGGACAATAGTCCGAATAACGTAAATAGTGTATCGAAGTATGTTTGAGTCAGGAAATGACAATTATCTGGTTTTATTTTCATCATTATCTAGAATGACTTGTTTCTACTTACCAGGCAACACTTCGATATCTTTTGAATAAAATTCCGCAGGTTTTGATGTAAAAAACCTTTTCGACGAATCTGGTTTACATTAGAGAAATTTCACCCTCCCAGGCGTCTTGCTGCGACGGAAAACGGTAATAATTGGTTGGTGCAAAGTCAGGTGAATAGGACGGAAAGAATAGAACAGACTTACCGACTTCCATTCTTTTTCTGGTATTCTTCTTGCTGTATGCGACCTTGGATTGTCGTAAAGAAGAACCACATTATTTCTTTAATCCACGGTGTACACTGCCATGCAAAAAACTAATGCTTCGAATGATTAGTGAATAGGTCAGGTGTTCCGAAACGTTTTTCACTGGGCCGCATATTCAGAATGAATATTTCTCGTGCCTCACCAAATTTTCTGTGATAAAAAGTACATTTAAAAATAAAAAAGAGAGAGGGTTAAAGGGAGAACTGTAGACTCGAACTCAGAACATTATCATTGATAACTCTCTCCTCCAATCTGCAGACCCTAGTTACTATATTCTTAATACTTGATATAATGTAAAACTATCTCAATGATAAACTCGGTCAATAATTATTTATAACTATTTATACTGGGACTCATGCATGCAATTACAAGTAATCCATAATAATATCTTAAATTTTAAAATCATATTTATTTTTGGCATATATATTTTTTTAAACTATTTCTAAATCTTTGATTGTCTTTCAATCATTCCGCCTCACCTGCTATCTTCTTCCACTGCACCTATGAGGCGGGCCGTACCATTTGGGACACCTCTAGGTTAGCGTGATAGATGCGTCCTTAAATTTGGTTCGATTAAATGGAAAATGCTTATAGCTCAAGCTAATACAGATCTTTGCAGAATAGCAAAAATGAAAATAGTCTGTTATTTCTGTTAAAAACATATTCTCTTTTCATTTCTGTTCCATATGAATGAATATTCATTGATATTAATCATGCATAAAAATTTAATCAAAGGGTAAAAAAAAAACCGTGAAAAGTAGACACAGACCATGTTAGTTTAAACTGATAATTAATAACTGTCAATTTGATTTGTCCATTCGGGCTATGGTGCTACATAACAAGACTTTGTCCGGATAGAAGAACCCAAATACACACTGGGCGGATGTATCAGGAAACAAATTCCAGATCAGAATATTCTTCATTTTTATATGGTGCCCTTTCTAATGTTTTGCCAAGTATTTAATAGGAGTAGATAGGTTCGCCTATCGCCCGGTCAGTGGTAGAGGTTTATCCTTTGTTTCCTGTTAAGGATTTCCTTATTCTACTCTTTACTCTTCGCACTGAACTGAACTATTTTAATGACTGATTAAATCTCGACCTCTTCAAGTCTCAAGTCAGCTGTTAACTTCTTGTCTTTCTTACTCTCATAAAACACCACACAGGAACTCTCTACCTTGAGTGGCTAAGGGCCTAGTATTAAGTGAAAATTATCAATATATATATATTGCTTCAAACGTTATAATAGTGGATACTCGTCTACATTTCTGAGATGAGGAGATAGTGGATACTCGTATTTGAAATGGACGTCATATTTTTAGTTTAATACTAAACGGCATGTATTACGTCTATCAAATAACTTAATAAAGGAAATGTGATCACTGTAATAGATAGCTAAATATCATAATTATATATATATATATATATATATATATATATATATATATATATATATATATATATATATATATATATATATATATATTCGACTCTCCCGTCGAATTCGACGTATGAGGGTCAAGGAGATCAGTTCCTAGGAAACTGACAGCCCGACACCAGCACATGAGATTTGATTGTAGTGAGGAAGGTTTTGTGCAGAACCATCCACACTTTTTTAAGGGCCGAATACAGAGACTTCGTGCACTACGTGCCACAGCGTCACCAAACGACCCTCAGAAGGTTTTGAATTCAGAGTTGTCCTTCTCCTAGACCAGTTGCCATCAAAGGCTATAGAACCCAGTCTGTCCTGCTATTTACCCATAGTTGGAGGGAGAAGAAGAGGATTCACACCTTTCCCAAGGGTATTAGCACGTAAGTGAATGTAATGGATTCGAGTGGAATTCGAACTCGGCTCTCCGATTCCTCAATCCTCCCTCCGTCCCTCCCCCTCTCTCTCTCTGTATATATATATATATATATATAATGTATATAATTTACAATTAATGTAATATATATATATGTATATATATATATATATATATATATATATATATATATATATAATATATATATATATATATATATATATATATATATATATATATATATATATATATATATATATATATATATATATATATAAAAGTGGACATGGAAGTCAGCACTTAGAGGCGACAGTCTCTTTCATGCTAGAGCAATCGTCAGGCAAGAGTTGCCTGACGATTGTTCTAGCATGAGACAGACTGTCGCCTCTAAGTGCTGACTTACATGTCCACTTTTATATTTACACACGCTCTATCTCTGATATTGAGCACTTTATCCCATAAATATAGCACACTCTAAGACTATATTTCTTAATATATATATATATATATATATATATATATATATATATATATATATATATATATATATATATATATATGTATTACATTAATTGCACAACTCCGAGTTTCATGCCGAGGTAATTGTCAAGTGCTGATATCAATATTTTTATTTTGGGTCTATAAAAAATATAATAAGAGCAACTTAGAGTTTCGGGAATTTTTGCTTTAAGGATCCAGATATGAATATTTCTTTAATCATTACATGTTATATAATTTATAAACTAAATTCCATAATAATATATATTTAACGAAACAGTGCATTTATTGGCATTTTAGAGTTATTTGGAACACCCAATATATATATATATATATATATATATATATATATATATATATATATATATATGTAGGAACTATTGGTTAGAAATTGTGTTTCTGATCAAGTATGGCTATATATATATATATATATATATATATAAGTATACTCCCTGCGTGCATTCTAAATTGTAGTTTTTAAAGATTTAAATACAATTTTAAAAAATGTTCTTGAGTAGAATTAATTATTTGTAAAACTTTACATGCCTTTTGGTTGTCGTGACAGAACTGACAGACCGTAGCGTGTTGAGGGCATGGAAATCTCGCCTGGAGCTGTGTTGATCGTTTTCTTTCTTCAATTCTGACAATGTCTCTTCTGGCAAACCATACGAAACGACAGCAAAGCCTCAGGCCCACTACACAGCCACGCCATCCTTCATAGTCTGTTTTCACGTAGTCTCTTCATGAGTTTGTTTTTTAAAGCTTCTCTACGTCTCTCTCCTCCCATAATCTTTCTCCTCTCTCTATCTCTTTCTCTTTCTCTCCCTTCATACATACATACATATATATATGTATATATATATATATATATATATATATATATATATATATATATACATATATATATATATATATATATATATATGTATATGTATATATATATATATATATATATATATATATATATATATGTATATATAATATATAAATAGGCAGTAAGACCTCTTTCAAATATGTTGTGTTGAATAATATTGACATGTTTTGTCTATCTAATTTTTTCATTAACTTTTTTACCTATTAGTTGTTTTATATAATCGCTAAATTTAACAAAGTGCCTTTTCATTTGATGTTTGATTCCCCCATTACTTTCGAGTGTTGTATTATATTTTTCATACATACCTCAATATACGTTATGGAGAAAGATACCTCGTTAAATGAGGTATCTTTCTCCGTAGAAGATCATATAGTGAAGTGTTTTATGAAAACGAAAATTAAAAAATCAAAATACACGTAAAATTTAGTTTGACCGTTAGAAATGACGTCACTTTGAGAGACCGGAAATTGGTTCCAATAAACAAAGGAACACCAGAATGAGCCAAAAACAGTTACATAAACACACACAATAAATAATTACTTGAGAACGAATGTAGCAACACTAAACATCTAATTCAGAAATTTGAAAAAAGATGACTTGTTGATATTAAAAAAACATGTTTGAAAGAAGTGTTACACTATATATATATATATATATATATATATATATATATATATATATATATATATATATATATATATATATATATGGTCAAACCTAATGAGCCAGACTAGGTTTGCTCTACGTTTGTATCGAGCTCTTTAGTTAGTTGTTTACTCGTATCGGGTTTTTTTCTTTGGGCCTTGAACCTGTATCTGTGCGATTATTTTCGACAGACTTTCATGTTCCTGCCTCTTTCTTTTTTAAAACATTTTTTTCCCTTCGAGATTGATTTGTCTATTGTTAAATCAAGAATTCGAAGGTTTTTCGACACGAGTATAGTTACCTATATATATATATATATATATATATATATATATATATATATATATATATATATATATATATATATATATATATATTAAATAAAAACAGACCACTTTAAGGTCCGTGGAACCTTAAAGTGGTCTGTTTTTATTTAAATTATTAGCTCTGATTTACATTGAACTCTCTGGATTTTATCCTCCTTGGGTCTACCCATACGGATTACCTAGTTTTTCGTAAACTATATATATATATATATATATATATATATATATATATATATATATATATATATATATATATATATATATATATATATATATATATATATATATATACAAAAGTATTTTTAAGACATTTTTATGTTTATACATTCTTTTTATAGATACAAATATTTAAGTAAATGCTCTGTTTATAATAAACAGTATTAAACAACATTTACCGGCCTGAATGTCCGAGAAATTTTCATAGAAAATATGCGTCCTCCGACAGAAATCGAACCTGTATCCTATACGGACACGTCATATAGCCTGACGTGATAAAAACAGTAAAATCGACTTTGCTAACCGAAACGCTCCTCCGTGGCGAAATCGGTAAAAGCAGGTTCGATTCCTGTCGGAGGACGAATATTTTCTATGAACATTTCTCAGACATTCAGGCCGGTAAATGTTGTTTAATACTGTTTATTATAAAACAGAGCATTTACTTAAATATTTGTATCTATAAAAAGAATGTATAGACATAAAAATGTCTTGAAATATATATATATATATATATATATATATATATATATATATATTATATGTTTGGAAAGCAATCTTTCTTTTAATTATCTTTCGTTAAATATGGCAGACAAGGAAGATTTAATTAATTTTTTATTTAGATTCTCCAGTCTCCTTACGTTTTTCCATTTCGTAGGAGTAAAAGTGTACAAAAATCTTTCATAATTTTCTTCTTTAGCCATAAAGTAATTTTTCTTGTCTTCATACAAGTGTTTTCTTTTCTGATGAAAACTCTCCAAAATTACTGCATATTCGAAAACGTTCGGCTATTCTGGTATCTATTATCAAAGACGATTTCATTTTTTTTAAATTTTTAACTGCATGTGTGGGTTTTTTTATGTATGTGTTTGAAGTTATAGGAAAAATTTTATTTTCCAAACACGGTTAACACATTGTGGCCGTGTTCGTAGCTTACGTTATTGAGTATTACCTTTTACATTTTTATTACTAGGCATTCCATTTTTTTAAAAAATCTTTTTTCATGCATGTTGATGAGGCTATTATATTTGCATTTTCTACTAGTACGTTTCGGATGGAATTTGGTAGGTTTTCGTCTGTTTTTAAATGAGTCCTAATTGAGCTATGATCAGGTAGATGTAACGTGTATCGCCCAGATAGGCATGTAGTAGTATGACCATTATAATTATTTATGAGTTTGGTTTCATCAGAAATAATTCCTTAAGGGGTATTTGAACTCGTAAATAATATTGGTTCTCTGTAATTTAGATTTTGTAGGTGTGTTGTTATTTTTTCTGATAAGCTTAGCTGTTTAATTTAATTTTCTTGTTCTGGTCGACTGCGGTTTTGTATTTCTTTAAGGTATTTTAAGAGAAAATTCGTCTTGCTTACAGTTAACATGTATTTGGTTATCGTAGATGTTAATGTTCTTGTTTTTATCTGTATGCTCAGTATTGCTATTAGTTACTTTAGAAAGAAATAGTTTCACTTGGTAATCGCTTAGGTAGTTAGGAAAACCATTGTTAACTAGCGTTTGTTTTTAAATTATTGAGTTAAGGAAAAGGGGACGAGAGGATGAGTTCTCGTGTGTTCTGTTTAGGAAATTTTTTTACAACTACTATTTTATATCTAAGTGGGCATTCACTCTTACATTTAAGGTATCAAGAGTTTCTGCTAGTGGTTTTTTTTGTATAATCAAGTGGTGATTGTGTTATTCTGCGAGGACGTCTAAGAATGGGAGTTTCTTTTTGACGAAGTTCATAGGTAAAGATAAGGACAACGTTAAAGGCTAAAAGAATAGCTGAAAGCGCTCGGATAGGCATAACTTTTGGACAGTTTTTACACACTTTGTGTCAATTTTGGTTGATTTTGCGAATGTTTCAAAGTTTAATAGCACCATCGTCAGAACATCAATATACAGGGAGAGGAAATCTAATGTTCAAGAAATAATAGAGGAAACATCGAAAAAGCAATTCACAACACTTGTTTGCTTTTACAGAGAAACCTTTTTTTGTGAGTGTGTCTTGAATTTATTTTTTAATGAACAAGAGACTTGTATACGTTCAGATTTCTTTGGACTTGGAGCTTGAACATTGGACGATTGTTTTCGCTTTGGTTTAATGTTCTTGGTTCTTTCTCTTTTTTATTCTTCATTTTTCCTCGGGTATCGATTTGTTCTACTGCAAGTTGAGCTATCCGAGGTTTTTCCAAACGAGTACAACCATATATATATATATATATATATATATATATATATATATATATATATATATATATGTATAACTATATTGAATTGCACAGAGTCCGACAATTTATTTAAAGACATTTATGACATGTTTAGCGTTCTTTTTATAGATTTGCTTAATTACTTGTATCTATAAAAAGAATGTTAAACATATCATAAATGTCTTTATATATATATATATATATATATATATATATATATATATATATATATATATATATATAGGAGGTGCGGATATCTTTGTGTGTGATTAAATGATAAGTTTTTTTTATGTTTATAAACCTTTTGCAGGTATATTTTTAGAATGTTAGAATTTGGTGGAGATAATGATTTATTGAGACAGGTCCTACGAATTAACCTATAGCAGGGAGCAGGTGAAGTAAATCTTTACCATTCCCAAGAGTATTTACGCATGAGTGAATATAACGAACCCGACTGGAATTGGAACTTGGCTCTCCGAACTCAAATTCCGAGCCATTATTCATTACACCAGCCGCACATCCAAGCTTACATCAGCTGTTATCCCCCAACCGGTTACCCACCTAGGCCCGAGTTTGCTTAACGTCCGGTGATCTTACGAGATCCAGATTTCCAACTTTATATGATTGTGTGTGTGTGTGTGTGTGTAGGGGTGGATGTTTTGTGTTTTTCTTTTTGCGAGGTGAAATTGCATAAAATATATTTAGCTGTCTGTTGCAATGTACTTTTTATGTTGATTACTTAATCAGGATATGTTAGGAGCTTAATAGAGAATGTCTGCAGATTAATATCAATAAAATTAAGAAAAAAAATGGCTCTATGATTCGCCACCAATTCTGTGTACCAAACAAATGAATAATTACATATTTGTCTACATTATTATTGAGAAACTTCTATTTAGGTAAAAACTAATCGCCTCAATGTTCCGGCCTTTGTGTACTTCGGCCTTCTTCAACTGTCTGATAATCCTGCGAACCATTTAGGAATTTTACCCTTTATTTAATCCAGGGTAGTTTTTTTTATTATTTATTTCTATCTATCTCTCTGACTCTTTTGTCCTCTTTCTTTCTCACTCTCGCTCTGTTTTTCTTTCCACCTCTTTGCCTCTCTCTCTCTCTCTCTCTCTCTCTCTCTCTAAATGTCTCTCATATAGTCTTCTTTTTCTTTTCCTTTTTTCACTTTCCGTCTATTTTTCTCGGTTGCATTCTATGATTAACTTTTCTTTCTTTCTTTCTTTCTTTCTTTCTTTCTTTCTTTCTTTCTCCTTCGCTGATTCTTTCATTTTTATAAGATCACATAGCAGTATACGTCAAATGCGTTGGTTCTTGGATTTGAAGGCATTGGAATTGTGAGTTCAATCCCTCGCCGTTCTAGACACTTTGGTATCAATATGATCAACAAACACTAAGAAATAAGAATAAGACTAGCCACCCATAAAGGTGAGCAGCTGAGCGACAACAATCTACCCCCACAGATTAGAGAAAGGGTTTCATTCGAACAACAAAGATGATGATATTAGCCCAAAAGTAAGTAATATAAATAATGATAATTCACAAAACATATATATATTTATTTAATTATATATTTTTCAAAACAAATAATTTGTTGTTTCATGGGAAGATTTTGAAAAAAAAATTATTTATAATAATAATAATAATAATAATAATAATAATAATGACTCCTTCTGACTGATGACCCCTGCGTTTGTCCCAACAGATAAGCTCAAAGTCCTTGCAATGTCATCCACTGTCACCCTTCTGTCAGACTGAATGAGGTCATTGACTGATTCGATCACCTCAGGAGACCTCACTTCTGTAGGCCTGTCTTCATCCTCAACACTGCTCCGTCCTTCTTTAAACAATTTAGCCCACTTGTAGACACTTTTTGGCTGAAACATGTGGCACCATACACAGTTGACATTCTCCTATGAATTTCAACTGGTTTGCACCCTTCAGCAACCAAATGCTTCTTGGTCGGCCATCTTTGTTAATCGCCAAAACTCTCAAAATATTTTTTTAATCTGCAAAAGAAATTAAATCCATGTAAAAAAAAAAAGAGTAAGCTGCTATCTGTATTAGAAGTCCTTATATCGAAATATTCACCTTATTTATTGAATGACCCTCGTATGTAAAGTGTTTGGTTTTTACTAATTCTACAACTTGAATTTTTATGATGGATTCAGGATAGGTGCCATTACTGATTTAATTCCAATTCCAGACATTAGTTTCTGAGTTAGAAAGATTTATCTTGATTCGTATTTCTGGGAACACTTATGTGCCATGAGTGATACACGCTTAGGCGATCATGTATCTTTCGATACATGACTGACGAGGCAGATTATTCCCCTACAGTAGGTTGCCATTACTTTCTGCGTTAGACCAGCTGCTATCCAAGGCTATAGAATGCAGTCTATCCTGCTATTTACCCATAGCTAGCGGGAGAAGAAGAGGACTCATATATTTCCCAAGGGTATTAGCACATAAGTGAATGGGATGGATTCGACTGGAATTCGAACTCGGCTCTCCAATTACTAAATACGAGCCTATCTATTTTCGACATTTTGCTAGCTATGGCAGACTTCTGAGATTTTAATGTTCTAGTGGCTTCGTTTGGCATCTTTGTCGACTACAGCTCTTACGGATTCGTCCACTGGATTCAGGTCTGGAGAGATGGGGAACCATATGTTTGAGGTGAACTGATTGTGGAGATTGCATCTATTCTTGCGTTATCTTGACCGGAGTAAACTTTCAGAGGCCCATTTGTAGGTCTTTGTTTCTTCGTACTTTTTCCATTCAAAGCCTCACAAACCATTCAAATACCTACTTATCGTCAGCAGCATTCAACCTTAACCCCGTGGAAAGAAGTGTGGAGGCATGATGTCTCCCTTGCTGCCAATAACTCTTAGAACCATCACAGTTGCCGGAATGGTTGCCTGCATAATGGTTGGAACGTCTGTAAGGCTTCTGTATAACTGTTAATCGTTCGCTTGATCTTTTGGTCCTGATGTAAGATATTCTGATCAGAGTTCTAGACTCTTGATGTTTCATCTTTGCTCAGCAAGCACTTTAGCCGGACCAGATGGTTGTTTCTTGTATTTGCATACATACCTCTCCTCCTCATATATAATTTGTATCGTAGGTCGTCATGCACAATTCATTAGATAGTGTCCCTTGAAATCTGGAGCTCTTTAGCAAGGGCGTTAATTGACCTTCTGGGCTAATTACCGATCATTTGCAATTTTGATATACATTTGGAGTTTTCATAATTTTATCAGGACCCTTAGCAAGCATTTTATGTTTAACTACTGCTATAGAATACGCGTCAGTCTCTTTGTGAACTTTGACAAACAAATGTGCGACATTCAGGAAGCGAGCAGGTTCTAAATCATTATAAACTGCCCTTAAGGCAACGATCACAGTGTGTCTTTTCATTTGCTGTGTTAGCAAATGATGTTTGTTATCGTTTCTCGGAAAACAAATAAGAATCAAACAAAGTCGAAAGAAGTTTAAAAAATTAAAAGGCGAATCCTCAACGAACTGAACCACGGTGTAAGTAATATTTTGTGAGATCAGTTAATAGGACAATAACAAAAGAAAACAGATCCCCCACAACATGTCTATTAATACCATATATCAATCCTAGCTTACAGGTTCTATAAAATATGATAGCATGTTTTCTTAAGGCTTTACTATTGACATATATATATATATATATGCATGTATTTTTATATATACATATATATATATGTGTGTATATATATGTGTATGTATGTATGTTTATATATATATGTATGTATGTTTATATATATATATATGTTTATATATATATATATATATGTATGTATCTTTATATATATATATATATATATGTATGTTTATATATATATATGTATGTATATATGTTTATATATATATGTATGTATGTTAATATATATATATATGTATGTTTATGTATATATATGTATGTATGCATGTTTATATATATATGTATCTTTTTATATATATATATATATATATATATATATGTATGTTTATATATATGTATGTATGTATCTTTATATATATATATGCATGTATGTATGCACGTTTATATATATATCTATATGTATGTATCTTTATATATATACATATGTATATATTATGAAATGGACAAAGTCCGACAATTATTTTTATAGATACAAGTATTTAAGTAAATGCTCTGTTTATAATAAACAGTATTAAATAACATTTAACGGCCGAGAAATTTTCATAGAAAATATTCGTCCTTCGGCAGGATTCGAACCTGTATCCTATACGGAACCGTCATATAGCCTGACGTGCCTTACCGCTCGGCCACAAAGGATCGTTCGGTTGTCAAAATCGATTTTACTGCTTATAAACTTCAATCTTCCATGAATCTGTCATGTACATTCATATCTGCTCATGGTGTATCAAATGTAAAGGAATGACGTCACACATTATGAAATGGACAAAGTCCGACAATTATTTAAAGGCATTTTTATGTTTAACATTCTTTTTATAAAAATATTTATGTATGTATGTATGTATGTATGTATGTATGTATGTATGTATGTATGTATGTATGTATGTATCTTTATATATGGAGAGAGCATTTACTTAAATACTTGTATCTATAAAAAGAATGTTAAACATAAAAATGTCTTTAAATATAAATGTATGTATGTATGCACTTTCTTGTAAGCAAGATTGTACATAATTTGTTTAATATCTGTTAAATGTCGATTATTATTAAATAGACAAAATAATTATTTCTAACAAACACACAAGCATATTTCATAGGTTTTTGGTAATATATGTATGTATGTATATCAATATGCACTTTGAAATAGAGTATGCAGCTATGTGATATCAAAATCGTAATAAATGAAATAATTACATTTTATCTATTTTAATGTATTCTCTATCGATAAAGAAGCATATATATATATATATATATATATATATATATATGAGACAACACTCATAACCATACACAGGATTTGCAAGCAAGTCCACACAAGGGACATGGTGGAAGGTTGACTATCATATGGATTCATGTATTAGCCCGAGATTTAATGTTGATTCTTAATTCTCTCAGTCGATCCTTTTCAAAGTTAGTTATACCTCGATGGCAGTTGTTTCTCCAGTGTGCTCGGTTTTCAACAGCAAGTTCGAACTCCTCTATAGGAATGTTGGTAGCATTTAAATTGTATTTGAGTTTGTCCTTGAATCGTATCCAAGGACAGTCGATATTACGCTTACCATGAAAAAGTTGGCTATACATGAGGCCTTTCGGTATCCGATCATCACTCATTCTGATGGCATGACCATCTGAATTGTGATTGCATTAGAAAGGATTCGATACCACCAATGTCATATTTGATGAAAAGATCAGGATTAGAGATTTTGTCCTGCCATGTATAACCACATATTGAACGAAGTCAGCGTCTATAAAAAGCATCAAGTTGATTAATATGTGTCCTGTATGGCGTCCGAATTTCAGACCCATAAAGAAGTGTGGTGAAAATGACTACTCAATAGACACTGATTTTCATTTTCAGGGAAATCCCATGAACATCCCATAGGCGATGCTTAAGCTTCCCAAAGGCATTGGTTGCCTTTGATATTCGGTTAACTATCTTGTCATCCAAAGAGGCAGATGAATTGACTTTGCTTCCTAAGTACGAGAATGATTTCACATACTTCAGGTTGTTGTTGCCAACAGTAAAGGGAACGATTGGAAAGGTATGTGCAGGTGGTGGTTTTTGTTTAACACCCTTGATCTGCTTAGGTGTAGGCCTTGGTTGATGGACAACTTCAGTTTTCTTTAAGCTTATAGTTAGTCCGAATCCGTTGCAAGCGGTGGAAAAACGATTGAGCTTCTTCGATTGAGGTGGCCACGATTGTGGCGTCATCAACAAACAAAAGACCACAAATAATTCTTGTCGAATCAGTGACTTTGCTTTAAGGATTTGATGGTTGAAGAGGCGGAATTCAAATTTCATACCCATGTTAAGATCACTAAAAGCATGGTGTAGCATGACCGAAAAGAAGAGAGCGAAAAGTACAGTAGCCATGACACAAGCTTGTTTTGTGCCATTTGTTACATCGATATTCGGTTAACTATTTCGTCGTCCAAAGCGGCACATGTATTTACTTTGCTTCCTAAGTACAAAAATGAATTCACATACTTCAGGTTGCTAACAGTCATGAGAAGGACTGGAAAGGTATGGGCAGGTGTTTTTTGACTTACACCCTGGACTTGCTTAGGTGTCGGCCTTGGTTGATGAACAACTTCAGTTTTCTTTATGCTTATAGTTAATGCGAAACCATAATATATGTCTATATATATATATATATATATATATATATATATATATATATATATATATATATATATATATATATATATATAAAAGTGAACATAGACTTAGAGGCGACAGTCTGTTTCATGCTAGTGCAATCGTCAGGCAACTAGTGCACTAGCATGAAACAGACTGTCGCCTCTAAGTGGTGACTTCTATGTTCACTTTTATATTTGCACACGCTCTATCTCTGATATTGAACACTTTATCCCATAAATATAGCACACTTTAAGACTATATTTCTTTATATATATATATATATATATATATATATATATATATATATATATGAATATTAATGAACACTGCACGGTGAATATCAGTTTCTCACTTGAATAAGAACTTCAGATCATAAGGAGGATCAAATTGAGGAGCGAATCTGACCGCCATCGTGCAGTGTTTATTCCTATCTCCCTCTCTCTCCCTCTTTCATTATATATATATATATATATATATATATATATATATATATATACATACATACATACATACATATATATATATATATATATATGTGTGTATGTGTGTGTGTGTGTGTGTGTGTGTGTGTGTGTGTGTGGTCCTACCTAGCATTTCGGCTCCAGTCACATTCCCATCGCCGTAACGTAACTTTTCTGTGCCTTTTCTACAACTGGTAATTGTTGTAATGAACTTTCCTCTACGGTCCATAGATATTAAATTTTGTGTACTTCTACGCGTAATCTTGCTGTAATTAAAAAGAAACGTGAATTACTTTTCGGTCGACTACGGCAACTCTAACAACTCAGTGTCTGGTCAGAAAGATAGCTATTCTTGGACGATGAGATCAATTTTGTCAAGGATACCCTATGTGGTTTAGGTTATCCACCTAATACTGTTCATTCGGTTATCCGTGACAAAATTGAGGAGTTCAGATGTGCCAAACTCTGTATCGTTAAAAAGTGCCCGGTTTATCTAAGATTGCCTTGGGTTGGTACCAAATGTGAAAGTATGGTTAGACAAATTTCATCAAAGGTTCGTCGCTGTTTTTTCTCTGCTGAGGTCCGGATTGTTTTTCAAACCCGGCCCATGGTTCGTCCAGTGTGTAAAGACGTCCTCCCTCCTCATCAAATTAACTCTATAATTTACGAATATAATTGTAGTTGCGGGGCTGACTACATAGGAAGGACGACACAACGCTTGGACATGAGAATTAAACAGCACGTTCCTACCAAAATCAGGAACCACACTTTGCCGCTGAATGGACTCGTCCCAAACACCTACGGGTCCGCCATATGTGATGTGAGCACTTATTAAAAAGCAAATCGTGTGCAGCTAATTTTAGTGTTGACCAGTTCACCGTGTTGTCCCGTTCACACTCGTTATTTCACCTTAAGGTGCTGGAGGCACTTTACATCGGGTCCCGCAAGCCTTCCTTGTGTAAACAACGTGAGTATTTGTTGGGGCTCGCTGTCATTTGCCTCTAGCTCCTTTTGCTCATATATTTTTTTTATCCCCCTCCACATTTCCTTTTATTGTACATTTTCTGTCTTTTAAATTTAAATCTCCCGTTGTAAGCCTGATGAGCGGGAGCGAAACCGGTTGCTTCCCGCGTTTTTTAATATGTCTAGTAATATTAAGCTTAATACTTTTATTGCTATGATAAAATTTTGTACCTTTAAAAATATCTTTAAATATATATATATATATATATATATATATATATATATATATATATATATATATATATATATATATATAATCGTAAATTAAACTATCAGAAGAGAAAGAAGGGAACCGAGAAGACGTTCATTCATTTTTATTTATCGTTTGTATGTTAGAAATTTTCAACCAATACAAGACTTGAGAGCCACTCAAGGTAGTATGTCACAGTCGAAAGGGCGATGGTGAATGAAATGTATGATGTCAGTGCAAGAGAAGGCGTTAGGGAATGAAGATATAAGCATCTGACCAGAAGCTGTTCATCAGAAATACGTTAATTGTTAAGCATATTGTTCGTTGTCTGAAGATAAACATCCGTATTAGAAAGAAACGTATTTTCATCTAACCTAAAATTTCTGTGATAAAACTGAAAAGAAATACATATTTATATACCCCCCCCAAATTGAGTAATTTAAAATAAGTATAGCTGTCAGCCAGACTTTCTTTTTTATATTCGCCGAAAACTGAATAACCGAACAGAATTAAATGTATGAAAAAGACATTCATATTCACATGGCTTTAATGTTGCATGACTGAACACACTCCTTCTAAAAGAAAAAAGAAATGAATAAATAAAAATGATTATATTATTGTTATTGGTAAGGCATGCGTTTTATGTGACCCTAAAATTGTATAAAAAAAGACTTTGCATATCCGGAAAACGTTCGCCTTCAAATAACTCAGCGTATGGGTCAATTATGATAAATTTATTGTTTTGATTTATTTATTTGTTTGCCACGGATGATCAGTCCATTAAAGTTTACTTAAAGTCAGAAAATATTTTATAATTTCTTTAGATTGTAAGAATTTTTTGTGGATAATAATTGTTTACTAATTAACCCATAGTTGAGGGGAGAAGAGGTGGATTCATACCTTTCTCTCTGGTATTTCCACATAAGTGAATATAATGAACCCAACAGGAATTGGAACTCAGCGCTCCTATGAACATTTCCAAGCCACTATCAATTAGACCACACTCCCATCCAAGCTTACAGCATCTAGCATTTCCAAGCGGACACTCATCTAGATAAGAGCAGCCTCAACGTTGCTTAACTTCGGTGATAGTGTGGGAAATGTTGTTTTAACGTGATGTGGCCATATGCCTATGGTACATTTAGTATAAGTGATAAGGAAATCGAACATAGAATAGATAGCGCCAGGGTATACATCGCCCAACACAACAAAAAACATGTTACAAAATGAAAACAATAATCTTTAATTGTCGGAACATGTTCTAAAATAGTCTCATCAGATGGTGACATTCGTATGAATGTCATGTATGTCGCTAGACGCGTTCAGAAATATCTAAACTGTCAGTTGTCTAGAAAAGTTTTCTCAGATCAATATTGAAAATGGCTTCCAACGAATGAGTCCTCTAGGTGTTCGAACCTCGTAGACAAGCGCTACAGAATAAAAAAAAAAGAACTCTACGAAATAATGGAAACCATATTGTATGTTGACTTTCAATAAATCTCAACAACAGCAGTAGCGAAAATGGATAGCACATGTAACTAATAATGACATAATCAAGATATTGACATTCCTCAAAATATGGCGTGAATATATAAGAATGAAGCCCCCGCCCACAACTACTTGGAACGAAGACTAATAATTAATGGGTATGAGAAATTAATTTTCCTGAAAAATAGTTTCAATAAAAATAATTTGTAAATTTCGACCGAAAATAGCATTGGCTAATCGATCAATGAATGTCAAGATTTTTCTTATAAGGAAATATCGTCATTAGTTTAGGAAATCAAGAGAACAGATACTATATTTTGATCCCAGTCCGATTGCCAGAGAGGGAAGAATAAATATTCAATATCCTTATAAGGAAACAAATGATATTGATATTGCCATTCATAAAAAAACACGCATGAGATTTAGAATCTTAACCGAAAGATGAGTGTCGGGAAGACGGACATTTCAGTATGCCATAAAATTCAATATCTAACTAGAAAATGAGAAGACGCTTACTTTTAATTATATTACGCCTACAATTAGTATTATGTGAAAGCAATATTAACAGGAAGTCAGTTTTTGTTTCGTTAAAAATCACTTCCTCATCCGTAAGATGCGAATCATCAAAAATGCTCTTTTTATGTACCCCTAAAATGAAGTGTCTGAAGTGAAATGGATTTATAGGGAATATAATAATTTTTTGTACCCGTAAAATGGAATGTCTGAAGTGAAATACCTTTATACGAATATAATTATTTTACGGAGACCTAAAATGAAATGTCTGAAGAGAAATGGATTTATAGGGAATATAATCATTTTATGTACACCTAAAATAGAAGAGTCTGAAATGAAATGCGTTTATAGGGAATATAATCATTTTATGTAACTTTAAATGGGGTGTCTGAAGTGAAATGGATTTATACGGATTATTATCGTTTTATGTACCCCTAAAATGGAGTGTCTGAAGTGAATTACTTTTATTGAGAATATGATCATTTTACGTACCACTAAAATGGAGAGTCTGAAATGAAATGCGTTTATAGGGAATATAATCATTTTATGTTCCCCTAAAAGGAAATGTCTGAATTGAAATGTATTTGTAGAAAATATAATCATTTTATGTACCCTTATAATGGGGAGTCTGATATGAAATGCGTTTATAGGGAATATAATCATTTTATGTACCCCTAAAATTGAGTGTCTGACGTGAAATCACTTTAAACGGAATATAAGTATTTTATGTACCCCTAAAATGATGCGTCTGAAGTGAAATGGATTTATAGGGAATATAATAATTTTATGTACCCCTAAAATGGAGTGTCTGAAGTGACATGCCTTTATAGGTAATATAATTAATTTATGTACCCCTAAAATGAAGTGACTGAAGTGAAATGTATTTATAGTGAATATGATCATTTTCATGTTATCCTAGTATGGAGAGCCTGAATTGAAATGAGTTTATAGGGAATATGATCATTTTTATGTACCCCTAAAATGGAGTGTCCGAAGTGAAATATATTTAAATTGAATTCAATGAAATACCCGCTTAAAATAGAAAGTAGAAATAATGTTTTTTTTTAATCAAAAGTGATGGATGTTCATTTGCTTTCTCTTTTGATCTGTGTCAGTTCATTAACCGAACTGAACGCCTTTGTGTTTCCGCATTTACTTTTGATATTCTCCTCTTTTCCTCTTTTTATTTAGTTTTCCTCGCCTCATTCGTTCTGTTTCCCAATCTCTAATTATAAACCAACCAGCATAGATCCGGGTAAAACTATTAGCGTCCTTTATCAATGGAATCGTAACGAAAGTAGAAAATGCAAAGAAAAACTTTCTCGAAAAGTTGATAAAAATAACGTTTCAGGCAAGAAATT
This sequence comes from Acanthosepion esculentum, assembly GCA_964036315.1. NCBI lineage: Eukaryota > Metazoa > Mollusca > Cephalopoda > Sepiida > Sepiidae > Acanthosepion > Acanthosepion esculentum. The sequence goes on from OZ038513.1 coordinate 78,185,182, forward strand.
CAGAAAGCGTTAACTTAGTACATCGACTAAAAGATGTATGTGAAGAGTAAAAACTGTACACTATTTACATGATTCGGACTATTGTCCTCATCTTTGTCGCCATGTTTATTACAACGTTACGGCCGTGGCGTATAACGGCCGAAATGTTGTGATAAACATGGCGACAAAGATGAGGACAATAGTCCGAATAATGTAAATAGTGTACATAATACCTCATCTCAGAAATATAGACAGATACTGAAAGGCCGAAACGTTGTAATAAATATGGCGACAAAGATGAGGACAATAGTCCGAATAATGTAAATAGTGTACATAATACCTCATATCAGAAATATAGACAGATACTGAAGGGCCGAAACGTTGTAATAAATATGGCAACAAAGATGAGGACAATAGTCCGAATAATGTAAATAGTGTACATAATACCTCATCTCAGAAATATAGACAGATACTGAAAGGCTGAAACGTTGTAATAAATATGGCGACAAAGATGAGGACAATAGTCCGAATAATGTAAATAATCTACATAATACCTCATATCAGAAATATAGACAGATACTGAAGGGCCGAAACGTTGTAATAAATATGGCAACAAAGATGAGGACAATAGTCCGAATAATGTAAGTAGTGTACATAATACCTCATCTCAGAAATATAGACAAATACTGAAGGGCCGAAACATTGTAATAAATATGGCAACAAAGATAAGGACAATAGTCCGAATAATGTAAATAATGTACATAATACCTCATCTCAGAAATATAGACAGATACTGAAAGGCTGAAACGTCGTGATAAATATTGCAACAAAGATGAGGACAATAGTTTGAACAATGTAAATAGTTTACATAATACCTCATCTCAGAAATATAAACAGATACTAAAAGACTGTAGTTGACTAAATTTGAATGCCGCTGTCGTCAAATTGGTCAGGTGCTGTCCTTGAAAGCAATCCCCAAAGGCTACTTGGTGCGAATTCGAATTCCCTCGCTGGCTTTTTCCTGACTTTCGATTCATGCTACTTGTTTAAAGTCTGTAGAATGGGAAATAATAACAAAGTAACAGTTATAATAGCTGCTGGTGATCTGGAAATTATCGGTACTACGGCTTGATGTAAACAAAATATATGCCATTGAACTTTACTTGCTGATGCATTCTCATATCTGCTAGTGTGGCCATACCAGTTTATTCGTCTTTGCTCTCCCCAGGGGTTCTTATGTGTTTTTCCGTTTCGAATGTGTGTCTCGTTTGAGAAAATCTAGACTGCGCTTCCCATGATAACTCTTTATATTTTCTGACATCTCTGGATAAAATCTTCCATTGAAGTGATTTCGATATATCATGAATACACCGATTAAGGTGTTTGGTCCAGGGTCAATTCCTGAAGTCCGAGCCGTCTTAAAACTGGATAGTCCTGGGTATGACGATAAACTACATCCGGCAGCAAGTCCTCTGATCGGGTGTTTGGAGGTTTTGAGGAGCATGGAACCACCTCTTAATTGCTGTTGGTCTCAGGCACACTCTGACCACGAGTGGCAACACCTGATAGGGTCCCAGCTATGGGCAAATATTGAACAACCAAGCAAAAAACAACAGAACATTTTTATAGTGAAATTACTAACAAAACATTTTATCATCAGAAATTATATATCTAAAAAACATACATTTACAGATAGATAACAAAAAGACTAAATTTATCAGGAGTCAAGAGAGTCAGGGTCGCCAACGGTCAGAAGGGACACGGCACATAGTAAAAGAAAGAGGTTTAATTTTAGACTCTAGGGGCATGGGCTTCACATAAACTAAAGAAAGCTAGCTATTAACCTGATAATCTAAAAATCTAGGTAGATAGGTTTCTGGCTCTTGAGGTTATCTAGATTTAATTAGTGTATAATATCAATCAGCTAAGTGACAATTTCTATTTGTATTAACACACACACACACACACACACACACACACACACACACACACACACACACATATATATATATATATATATATATATATATATATATATATATATATAAACTAAAAACCTAAAGGGCCAGAATCTATCTCCTACCTAGTTTTCATCTAAAGGATCATCAGAATAACAAGTTGTTCCTGATTAGCTGTTAGGTGAAATCTAAGTAGATAGCTTCTGGCTCTTGATTTAGTTTAAGCTCTACTTAGTGTATTAAGCACGTTTCAACTTAGGTTACTCTGTCGGTGTTTTTTTCTTTTTTCTTTTTGGCTAGACATTGCGGTGCTGCTTGATTATATTCAAGCGGCACGGATGTTTTTACGCTTTTCTTTTTCTTGACTTTTTATCCCTGATATTAGTTTGTCTAATATTTTGTTTTTACCGATTATATTATCTGTTTGTATTTCACTCAGCCCGATTATAGTTAAAAAAAAACTAAATAAAGGGTGTTACATTAATACGGATTATATATAAGAGTGTTTCATTAAGACGGATCAAAGTCAGCAGTAAATAAATCAGTGTTATTGGTAAAAAAAATATTTTTTTTCCATTGGATCATGTTATGTAAGTCATGGCATTTATGGGTGAAAAATAAGCCAATAAAAACGCCAAATCTGAAAGAAAAAGATCATTGGACGCTTAAACTTAATTCACATTTAAAATCGGTCCAAGTTATTGGAGCACCGATGCATACATACATATATACACATACGTTTATATATATATATATATATATATATATATATATATATATATATATATATATATTTATTTATTTGTGTATTTAGGGAGTTTGTATGTTTTATAAAATGCTTTCATTTTTCAAAACACAGTGGACACAATGTCCTCACCGTGTTTTGAAAAATGAATATCTTTTATAAAACATGCATACAAAAACTCTTTCTTATATAACAGTTAAAATATTTCATCCTTCAAAATCGCTAAATGTATAGCCGAAAGCACCTTCATAAAAAGAACATTGGGACAGTTTTTATATAATTTATCATCCGAAAAGAAAACAATTATTTGATCGCATGAGAAATTGTATAAAAAAATAAATAAATGCACCTTATCTGTCGTATTCAATGAAAAATGCATATATATATATATATATATATATATATATATATATATATATAAAAACATGGTGTTCCCCAAAAATGTACTAACGTTTTGACTTCCTATTATGAGGAAAGATGGCTTGGAAAATTTTATACTCACAGGAATGATTGGCGGCAAGAGAAACAGGACAACAATTCATAATAATCGGAGCGAGTTTGAGTGAATTGGCGGTAAAAGATTTAGGAGAGATAACAAAAAGACAAAATGTATTAACAGCTAGAAAGGGAAGAAATTGTGGAGAGCCGTTATCGTCAAATATGTATCATTGCTACAGACGAGCCGTTGCGAACTTTAACAAATACTGATTTGATTTGAATTTTAATAACAAACATATTTTATATAACTTTACTTACCGCAATCGAATAGAATATAAAATTATATATATATATATATATATATATATATATATATATATATATATATATATATATGAGAGTGGAAGAGAGATAAAGATTTATGGTTGACAAGTGAATAAATGATTAAATAAACAAATTTAAAAAGACAAATGAATGGAAAAGCCATTTAAATAGACGACCATAGTAAAATAGAGATATGTAAGCGAGTTGTCGTGTGTCACTCTCTGGTAAGGAAGGAAGAAAAGTGTCGCTACCTGAGGTGAATCCCTCTCTCTCCGTGTGACATGCAGACATAGACCTCACTGACATAGCACAAAAGCCTCGAAAATTTCAATTCTTTCGCTAGTCTTCCTTTTCAAATTACGTTTAAGAAATATTTCTAAAGACTTTCATTAGCTTTATGGCGCTTCGATCATGACTAGCTTTGCATAAGAAAAAGGACCCTTAAAAAAAAGACTTTTTATTTAAAAAATTCTAAAACAAAATACAGAATCGTTACCAAAAAATTATCGTGCCAAACATACGCGTTCTTTCTTAGAAGCGACACGCGCCAAGCTATCCAAAGTCTTGTATTAAGGACATTTCACGTCTAACTGAAGATTTCTGAAAGCGACTTTAAATAACAAGCCAGTCGAAAAGTTAAATATAAAAAAAAAATTTGAAATACAAAGAGTTTTTTTAAATGTGGAAAAGTAAAATTTAAAAAGAAAAAGGCGAATGAATAATTTTACATAAAAAGATTAGAAAAGTTAAAGAAAAATAGCAAAGAGAATATGCAAGATATGCTTAAATTAAAAAAAAAACGAAATTGGGAAGTTAGACGAAACGAAATTTAAAGAAATGACCCGTAGATTTCAAATCGTGAGCACCGTGAAAATTTTTGGCTTATTGTTCATTAGAACTCAAGTTTCATGGTGTCTTTATAAGGCAAGAATTCTAGAAAGTCTTGCATGGAAGGAGGCAAAGAAAAAATAACAAAAGATACACACACACACATACATACATATGTATATATATATATATATGTATGTATGTTTGTGTGTGTGTATGTATATATATATATATATATATATATATATATATATATATATATATATATATATATATATATATATGTATGTATGTTTGTGTGTGTGTATGTATACATATATATATATATATATATATATATGTATATATAAATGAATATAAATTTTGTGCATATAAAAAAATAGTTGATCAAAATGGTAATGAGCAAATATTAAAAATGTGACAGAAGAAAAGTGAAAATTTAATAAAAGCAGAAAGAAAAAAGGTAGCAAAGAATAAGTGAAGAAATAATTGTGAAAAAAAAACCCAGAATAAATTTACTCAAAAAATATAATACAAAATTGAAAAGAAAAGAAAGAAAAACAAAGAAAGAAAGAAAAAAGGTAAAAAGAAAGGAAGATGATAAAAAAATTATACGAAAAGGGAAAATCGAGATAGAACGAAAGAAAAAAATCAAATGAAATGATGGAAGCAAATAAGAAAGAATGTAAAGAATCAAAGGTAACGGAATGACAGAGATTTACTCTAAAGAGAAAGAAAGAAAGAAAGAAAGAAAGAAAAAAGAGTGAGAGAAACGTAAAAGAATGACAGAGATTTACTCTAAAGAGAAAGAAAGAAAGAAAGAAAGAAAGAAAGGAAGAAGGAAAGAAAGAAAGAAAAAGAGTGAGAGAAACGTAAAGGAATGACAGAGATTTACTCTAAAGAGTAAGAAAGAAAGAAAGAAAGAAAGAAAGAAAGAAAGAAAGAAGAAAAGAGTGAGAGAAACGTAAAGGAATGACAAAGATTTACTGAAAATAAAAATGAAATCGAAGCTTAAAAAAGAAAGTGACAAAGATATTTAGCGAATAATATGGATGATCTTCTGATAAGAATGAAAGAGAAAGAAATAGAAAGGTAAGACTTTTCATTCATTCGCTTTATGTATCAGAGCAAAAAACTGTTTCAAAATACGTTCAAAATACTAATTCAAAATCCGTTTTTTGTATAGGTGGATAGCGTATTGGTCATCGGTACGAAAATTGTAATCCATCTGAGTTTGTTATATACACGTTTCTAGTCATCAATTTAGGGAGAAGGGCGTGAACACATTTATTCTGCCCTTAGATTAAAGTTAAATAGCGAAGTAGTCTGGGCTATTTAACCTTCAGTTGGCCAAATCTGCTGCTGAGGGAAGTCGGTTCATCATGTGGCGCCTGAAATTCTCTTCTCTAGAATCTAAATTACATATTTATATATCTACCATTTATATATCTACCATTTATATATCTACCATTTCTCCCGGTCATCGAATATTGCTGTCACGTCTCGTCTGGTGCTACTGCAATGTTTCGAGAAGAATCTGCAACGTTCTCTGTCCTGACCTGGCATTCCGTTTCCCACTGCTCTAATGTAGCGCCCATGTGCCATTTCTATGAATAATTTAATTGTTAATTATCCTGATTAGATTTCCTCTTTGGTACCTGAACTTGGCGAATGTAATCTCAGTACTAGATTGGCAGCTAGGTCTCATAATTTCACTGTGAATATTACTAGCTGTAGTCCTCCTATATGGCACTGAATGCTGGACAAAGAAGAAGATTGAAGCAACAGAAATCTGGTTCTACAGGAGGATGCTGAGAATACCATGGGTCGAAAATTTGAGGTACGAAAAAGGTTTTTGGAGAAAATGAAAACGAACAAGGCACTTATACTTAATATCAGGAAGAGACAGTTGAACTTCTTGGGCATATAATGAGGAAAGTGGGCTTGGAAAATTTCTTACATACACGCAGATTAAAGTAAGAGGGAGAGAAGAAAAGTACGTGTAATCTAGCTAGAGAACATGAGTAAATGTATGGCGGAACAAGGTTTATGACAGATGAGAAAAATACAAAATTTATTAAGAAATCATCCATCAGCAAGGTCTCTCATCGAGAGATTGGAGATTTTGCGGAGCGTGGAACCACCTCTTAATAATTGTTGTTCCAAGGTCTACCGTAACCCGGTGTGGTAACACCTCTAAGGGTCCCAGCTATGGGCAAATAGTGAACCACCAAACAAAAACAAAATCCTATGAAAGTATAAAAAAAACATTTTTATAGTAAAATTACCAGCAATACATTTTTGTGAAAAAATATCTATTTATAATAAACTGCCTAACAATGCATTTTATCTGTAGCTGAAGGCATACAATTGCGTTCAAAATATTTAAATTTAGGCATGAAATATTCCATAGAAGTTGATATGCCGCTAAGCAAAATCAACCAACCAATATTAAAGAACTCTTTCATGAGATTAAACCATATAGCATCTCATAATTCCTTAAATGAAACTATGTTCCAAAATATAACTTCAACAAAACACACCACCGCCTCTAGTAAATATGACTACACAAGCATGTATATGCAGAAAAGCTGTGTATTATCTACCATGTATTCAGTTGTGAAAACAGAATGACATATTTTATTAATTCAGAACTCCCAAGAAAATTATATTTCGGTATTAGATGACGCATAAGGTGCTGATATGCTATTAAACAAAACAAACAAAACAAAACAAAATTAAAAGCTACAAAGGAAAGGAACTTGTGGAGGGATATGATCGTCAACGTCCTGAAGGGACATGGTACATAGAAGAAGAAGAAACATACGTTCTATGCTAATAGTTTCTTCTTTAGCACTACTCGCTTGTGGAACTCTATTCTTGCGTTGCTCTCAACTATGATCTTCAAACTTTTGAATGCAATGTCAATGGCCATCTTCTGGGTTCGTGTACCTGTTGTTT
>OZ038513.1:78197414-78199914 GCA_964036315.1 Acanthosepion esculentum
TTAACAGAGGATGGAAAGTGTGCTACTGAGATCCGAAGAGGTATTCGAATAGGCAAAGATGCCTTCGAAAGCTAAGCAAAGTATTAAAAAACAAAATAATTTTGTTAGAAACAAAGAAAAGGTTAGTGAACGGTTACGCGATATCAGTCCTACCCTATGGCAGTGAATGATCGACAATCTCTTCAAAGATGAAGATTTGGATCAATAAAGTTCTACAGAAGGATACTGAGGATACCATGAACCGAACATGAGCAATAACGAAGTTTTAGAGAAAATGGAAACAAAAAAGAAACTTATACTTAACATCAGGAAGAGGCCGTTAAAATTTCTGGGGCACAAAACGAGGAAAGAGAGCTTGGAAAATTTGATACTCAGAGGGACAGATTGAAGTCAAAAGAGACAGTGGAAACATCGCATTAGGAGCTTGAGGAAATGGATGACGGAACAGGGTTTAGGAGAAATAACAAAAAGAATGTATTAAGAGCTACGAAGCTTAAGAAATTGTAGAGAGACGTCCTCAGTCGGTAAACGGAACATAGAGAAGAAGATGGGTCCGATGGATAAATTTTCGTCTAAATTTTAACCGATTTATTTACCCAAAGTGCACAGAAATATCTTGGAATACTAAAGAGTAAATTTATTCAATAAAATTGCCTTTGGCTTCAACAACGGCCTCAAGACAACTTCAGAATCTCCTGCAACTCTTCTGAACTGTCTCCTTGCTTAAGTTGGTGAATGCTGCCATAAGCCTTGCCCCTCAGTTCATCTTTGCGCCCTAACACATCAAGGGGTTTGCAGTCTAGCGAGTTAGGTGGTCAGACGTAAGGGGTGATGTGGTCGCAGAAATTGTCTGACCGCCATGAATGGTTTCTACCGCTTGTGTGGTATGGTGCAGAGTCCTGTTGCCAGAGATAGGATCTTCCAGCAGCTACCTTCTTGATCAAGGGCAGAACTACCTCCTCAAGTCACTTGATGTAGGCTTCCTCCGTGTTGAGTCTGGGGCCCTGTGGGAAGATGAATGAAGGCATAACGTGGCCATCACTAGCAATCAGTTCAAACACCTTCGTAATCACCATTAGACTCCTCCAACTCTTTCCAAATCCTCTGCACTCTCCTGATCGACACCCAAACACGATGAAATGTTCGTATTGTAGCTTCCGGTGAGAATGCTAAGCAGTACAACATGCCGTTTCCAAATTTCTGGCGGAGTGAATAGCATCACGGTGCTCTTTTTCTCCCTTGCAGTGCCCCACTGGCCCTGTTATACTGTATAGGCGACAAAATCAAAAGCAAATAAGCCGTATGCATAAATTAAAAATATAAAATGGTGACAATCTACCCATCCCACCATGCGGTGAAGAGTTTGCTTGGGATCATGCATTTAGCTTCAGGGCAAACCATCTACAATTGATTATCGACGCCAGGTGAAGTATATTCCTTTCAAAGCAGGTATTCAACTCTGAAAATATTGTATTATTTTATATACCATGTTCATTCAGGTGGTGGGGGGAACTTGCTGTTTTTTCCGGACCTTTACTATCTGTTTTCGCCCTTTGTTCTTTGACCGCTTCAAACAAACTCGTTGAGTAGCTTACTCGCAGTTGGCCCTGCTTCTTTTGCCTTTTTTACGTTCTACGTGTGTGTCATTGCTCAAGCCTTCGTTACTGAGTCGCATAAATTTCGACTGTCTCTTTCTGATTGGAAGTAACAATTTCTTTGTAGTTCCGATTTTCCTCATAACCTCCTAGGGCCTACGGCCGTATCACATTGAAACACCTGTTCTGATACGATGGCCAAAGTTAAGCCTGGTCAGCACCTAGAGGGATGACCGCTTGAGTATACCAGGTGCTGTAAGCTTGGCTGTGCGGTTGGTGTAATGGATAATGAGTAGGAATTATTAATCGGGGAGCTAAATTCCCGTACCATCTCCGAAGTTAAGCAACGTCGAGCCTGGTCAGTACCTAGACGGGTGACCGCTTGGGTATACCAGGTGTTGTAATCTTGTATGTGCGGGTGGTGTAATGGATAATGACTCGAAATTATTAATCGGGGGGCCAAATTCCCGTACGATCACCGAAGTTAAGCAACGTCGAGCCTGGTCAGTACCTAGATTTTGTTGTTACACCCAGTGTATATCTATATATAAAATCTTGCTTTATTGTGACCTTCTTTGTAGGCAAGCGGTAAAAGCACGCTCGAGTATAGAAAGGAGAACACAGGTTCGAACTGGAGGCACATTTTCTTTATTAAATTTTCTCCACGCAGTACAATTGAAATAAACGGAACGTCTACTCAAATACGAGTATCCACTAAAGATAAAGTTAAAAGGAATAAAAACTATGACGGATTAAAAAATAAATAAATTCATTAATTCTTTAGACATAGCTTTTTTAAGTTTCGTATACGAAACAGATCAGATATGCGTTTCAAGATCAATCTGAACTAGTGAATGTGATTTAAAGGAAAAAAAAAAAAAAGGAAAAAAAGACGTGGTTCCTCT
>OZ038513.1:78202414-78217414 GCA_964036315.1 Acanthosepion esculentum
TTATCAAGTGATGTCTACATTAAATATCATCACTTGATAAGACACCGGGAGTGTTGAAACAAAATGGCTATTTTTGTAGTGATTTTATAACATGTTTATGTAATAATATTTAAATAAATAATTATATATGCTCTACTCTGTATTGAGCACTCTTTTAAGAATAATAATTGTTGGTTATTGGAATTTATTCCGTATATACCAATCCCATACTTGGTTATATATATATATATATATATATATATATATATATATATATATATATATATATATATATATGTATGTATATATATATATATATATATATATATGTATGTATATATATATATATATATATATATATATATATATATATATATATATATGTATGTATATGTATATATATATATATGTATATACAGTTCGAAGCAAAAAAATGGACGCACGCACAGAAAGTCTATTTTTGTATTTTTACCGAGAAAAGTCAATAATAGAATTTGTTTATTAATACGGGTGTACATATATACATTATACAAGTCAAAAAAATATTTAGTATTTTATTGGGTAAACTTTTGCTATAATAACGGATTTTATTCTTCGTGGCATGCTATAGACTAAATCCTTTGGTAAATCAATGTGTTCTTCGCCAGATCTTTCCACCATTTCTTTAATTTGCGAAAAAGCTTATCGTCTGTGTTAAATTTCCTGTAACTTTCCTTTATCGCCCAATGGTTTTCAAATAAGTTAATGTCAGGAATCTGACTTGGACACTGGAAGTGTTGGTCATTTTTAAAGCAAAAGGTTATCCAACAAAAAACTAAATTATTTTTGACTTGTATAATGTGCATATGTACACCTGTATTAATAAACGAATTCTATTACTCACTTTTCTTGGTAAAAAAGCGAAAATCATCTTTCTATGGCTGCGTCCATTTTTTGCCTCGAACTGTGTACATTTGCGTGTCTTTTGGCAGCATATCTACATTCAATTATATACGGTCAAGTAAGTTTCATTAAATAATATAGACATATTATGCCACTTTATTTTTATAATAATTCTTTCTACTTCTCTAATTTTCCTCTCTATGTTGAGCTGAAATTCATCAAGGAAGGCTCCATATTTTTCGTTAACTCAAGTACTTTCGACCCCCTTCGAGATCATCCTCAGGGCTGAATTACGAAGACAAACTTAATGTAAATGGAATCGTTGTGGTAGTGATTTTGCAAACAGGGGCTCTGCTCTAATTATTCTAAAATTATCGGTTCTGGTGACGATAATTTATAAACAAGCGTTTCCAGTGCAAGGCGTTGACCAGGGATGATAAATTGCATAATGGTGATAAATGGTAGTAAACTTAAATGCATTTTAAAACATTGCTACTATAATCGCAATAAATTTTATTCAGTCTTGATTGGTTGCTTATGTTATAGACGGCCTCAAGACTTTAAAGATTTTGTTTATTATTTCTATGCTGTTGTATATCAGTGTCATCAGCAAGTATTTTCTTGTAAAGTGAAGGGGAACAGAAACGTGTTTTTAAATATTGCTCGATAGAACTTGCATCCAAATAATGGGGTGTAAGACGTCTTGATAATGTTGTCGTTGTTAAACCAACACATGTACTTAGTCCTTTGTCAGAGGTACAATCTCCCACTTTGGGTTAATAAATAATACGGTACCTTCCTTGATGAATTTCAACATAAGATCAAGAAGATAACAATAATAAAAAACAACTAGAAAGGATTATTATAAAAATAAATACAGTTATGTTTAAATTATTTGATGAAACATTAAACGGTATATTTATTTATTTATTTACGTCTACTCGCCTGAATATACGAGAAAAAAAATCTGTCAGGTTAATAAATTAAAATCCATCATTTGCTTTAGAAATTGCTTTGTTTACGTTAGGAGAGGAAACTGAGCAGGTAGGAATGATTCAAGAGTCTGAGAAATAATTTCATTTATGAGTCAATATTCAGCTTTGCCGACACAATTCGTGGCCGAGTCGGTCTAAATCTCGTCGGATCTAACGACGGTTTCCCCTGCCAAGAGGGACGTAAGTCTGAATCCCAACAGAGAGCGCATATCTTTCTTTAATAAGACTTTTCGAATATTCAGGGAGATGAAAATAAATATACTGTTTAATAAATAAACGGAGCGTCTACGGCTAAAAATAACATTCAAGTAAGAAAATCTGTCGGACTAATGGATAAAAAATCAGTTACTTCTTTAGAAATATGTATGTGTGCGTGTAAGCATTTGTGGAACTATTCTTAATATATATATATATATATATATATATATATATATATATATATATATATATATGTCATTCACAGACAGTACTGTTTCGCTGTATCACAGCTCCTCGGTGCGACTAGACATCCGAATGCCTCAAGCCAGGATTGAAACACAACTAATTTGGTGTCAGCCAGAGCTATCTTCACTCGGTAGAGTTACACAACTAAATCAAGCGTATTGTTTTTACAAATGTAAACAAATGCCAATCAGCCAAAGTGCTCCATTCATTTTACTGAAGAGCTTTGCATTAGTGCAGGTGGCTGTTGTTTATAGAATTATATATATATATTATATATATATATATATATATATATATATATATATATATGAAGAAATATAGTTTTACGGTGTGCTATATTTATGGATAAAGTGCACAATATCAGTAATAGAGCGTATGTAAATATAAATATAAAAGTGAACATTGAAGAGGCGACAGGCTGTTTCATGCTTGACGCAATATATATATATATATATATATATTGTTTATTTAGTAAACAAAATTAGTTTAGTCAATGTAAACGTTCACCAACCCTCGATGAATGTCTCTGTGTGCAGTTTTCCCCCATACAGGAATTCAATGACATATCTTTACTTCTTAAGGAATTTCATATCAGATGTAATTTTTTCAGACAATCGTTCCCAAGGCAATAAAAAAATATGTCATTGGCAGCGTTGTTCATTCCCTACAGTTATACTAATAGCATCCGCTTCTGATATCCTGGGATCTACTAGGAGCATAGACTGCATTATTTTCACTGCTATCGGCTTATGGTAGAATATATATATATATATATATATATATATATATATATATATATATATATATATATATATATATATACATATATATGTAGTGTTGAATGTTAAAGACAACATAGTCTTACATATTTTCTTTTGAATTTTCTCATATTCTCTAATGAGACTTTTTATTTGAAAATAGTTCCGAAATATGTATTTTCCATACGATGACCTAGCGCTTTCGAACATCATTGTTCATCTTCAGGGTCAATATTTTAGTCAAAATTTTTTTTTTTTTTTTTTTTTTTTTATACAAACATTTGCCAATTATCTTGTAGCGTAATCATGTTGCTACTTTTTTACAAACTAAAAACGTTAAATTCCTTTTAAATTCAAAAGACGCGATGATGTTATATCACGTGCATGGCGTAGATTTTTATCATGTGACAGCGTGAAAAAGATTTCCAATACACAAGCCAAAAGATCGAAGAATACGCTACAAAATTTAAATATATTATAAACATTGCAATATATTACCAGATATATTATAATCTATACGATTAATAAGAGGTCTTTTTCTTTTAATATGTAATGCCTCTAAGATTTTAAGGCGTCTAATGTCTGTATGTTTATCTATAATTTTAGTATTTTCTACAAGTATTTTACGTATATCAGATTGCGTAAGGGAAACAGTATGTGACTTAATATGTTGTTTAATGGAGCTAGTATTATTTAAATGCAGAGTCAATCTTCTGGAGAGCCGGGTGGTTGTAAATCCAATATATGTATGTGGATTAGAAGAACATTCTTCCATGGGGCATTTAAACTCATACACAACATTGGTTCTATCAACAACTGCAGCAACTGGAGAATGATTAATACTCATTATCAGGTTAGACGTTTTAAATTTACTATAATATATATTAAGTTTTAAGACCTTGTTGGAATCAACAGGAAACACATTATGGTGTATTATAGACTTAAGGGCCTTTTCATCCATGTTGTATTGTCTATGCATTTGTCCTCTGTAAAAGAGGTTAATTGCGGATAATTTTCTTGGTGTATCTCTTGTTAGGTCTGAGAAGTATCTATCAAATTCATTATCAACTAGATAGTTAGGAAAACCGTTATTAATAAGGGTTTGCTTGATGTTAGTCAATTGTTTATGAAATATTTTATTGGTAGAAGAGATAAGTTTTGCTCTAGTAACTAGGTTAGAAATTATTGACCGTTTATATTTAATGGGGCATTCACTAAGATAGTTGAGGGTGCAATTGTTATCACTTGTAGGTTTTTTGTATACAGAAGTGGTAAAAGTGTCATTACTAGTATCTATTAAAACATCCAAAAAAGGGATATTATTATCTTTAGTTAGTTCATGTGTAAAATTAAGTACTGAATTATTTTTAAAGGCTTGTTGCAAAAAGGTTAATTCATCAAAATTTTTAGCAAGTATAAGGATATCATCAACATAACGGAGGTATATGCTAGGTGTTTCAATAATACCAAAAATTTTATCTTCAAGCTGTGACATATAAAAATTGCTAAATGTTGGACCAAGGACAGATCCCATAGAGACGCCGTCCACCTGTAAATAAATATTATTAAGGTGGTCATAGAAAGGAACCTGTGTAGTGCAGATTAAAAGGATTTTTTTGAGTATATTCGGATTAATTTTAAGAGGTTGCATAAGAGGGTTGTTATAGATGTAATTAGTAATTATATCAATAGTTTCAATGACGGGGACGTTAGTAAATAGACTTTCCACGTCAAGGGAAGCTAGTATTCCGTTATTCAGTTTATGAGAACGTAAGGTTTTTATTAACTCATGAGTAGAGTTAATATTATATTTATTAGGTAGATATGGTGTTATTAATTTATTAATAATTTTTGTCAATTGGTAAATAGGAGTGGTTACTTGAGAAATAATGGGACGAAGAGGGTAGTTAGATTTATGAATTTTAACCGTACCATATAGGTAGCCAGGCTTATAGTCTCCTATAATTTTAGGAAGTTTTAGGCTATCACATTGAGCATTATTAGCTGTTATAAGTTTGTTAATTTTTGCTTTTGTTTATCAGGCATAAAGTTATATCACTTAGGGTCCATCATAGTTTAAATTTACTTTCACAGCTTCCGAAATATATTAGAGCGTTCTGAAAATTCTAAATTCTAAAAAGCTAAACATATTACTTACTTCTGTTTATAAACACATATTGCAAAATGTAGTCCCTCATGTGTTGATAAAGAGGAATTTTCCTCTGGTATTTATTCATATATGTATGCATGTAGTGTATATATATATATATATATATATATATATATATATATATATATATATATATATATATATATATATATATATATATATATATATGTATGTATGTATGTATGTATATATATATATATGTATGTATGTATGTAAATATATATATATATATATATATATATATATATATATATAAATGAAGTCGTATATCTATATGTATGTATATATATTTATATACAAATGAAGGCGTATATATATTATATATATATGTATATATATATGTATATATATATATATATATATATACATAAGTTACTTTGTGTATGCACATAAGTTACTTTATGTTATTAACCAGTTCATAATATATATATGCACACACAAAGTAACGTATGTGTGTATATATATATATATATATATATATATATATATATATGTTATATACGCCTTCATTTGTATATAAATATATATACATATATATATATATATATATATATATATATATATGAATGAAGGGATGCGTACGTAAACAACATATATATATATATATATATATATATATATATATATATATATATATATATATAAGTGAATGTAAACACACATGTCTGCATAAGTGTAGCTGAACACGCACGCACACACACACACACACATATATAAATATATATATATATATATGTATATATATATATATATAAATATCTATCTATATATATATATATATATATATATATAGATAGATAGATAGAGAGAGAGAGAGAGAGAGAGAGAGAGAGAGAGAGAGAGAGAGAGAGAGAGAACTCGAAAACGCATTCTGAAACCTGAAATAAATGAATGCTTGCAAAAAAAAAAAAAAAGAAATTACCGACAGGCGGCGCTTCGTTGATGAACTAATTTTCCTGAATTACGATGTCCCTTCATTTTTTTTCCTCATTTATTTCCCTTATTCTTCAAGATATTTTTTCGCATCATTTTTCTGATTTCCATACAGCCTCCTCCCTGGCCTTTTGCCGTTTCCCAACACCCTTCTTGCCTTCCCTTCTTTCAAACACTTACCATCTATCGGCCTTTCTTTCCCTTTCTTGAAGCCACTCCTCATAGCAGGCCTGCAGTGTTCAAGTACTGTTGTGGGTCAGATTTATCATAATTATTTTCATCTACATCTCTCCAGTGAATACAGACTTTAGTTATGTTCCGTAAGTCTCAATAATATTCGACTGATGATAATAATAATGTTCGGCATGCAAGTAGTTCCATAACACTTGGAAATCCAAGCAATACTGCTTCAAAAACTAAGATCAAGTTTTAACATAGAATTTTTTTATGGCTTGACGTTTGGAGGAGTCAAACTGTACATAAATATAAAAAATATATAAATCAATCAAAAGACAAAAGGAAAACTTTTCTTTAACAACGACGCGTTTAGTCATCAGAGAAAAAAGTAAATAAATAAATATAAACAAATAAAAATTCAACACAAATAAAAATATTTATTCAGATTGATTTATTAGGCATTAAATTAAGTTACATCACTTATGATCCTTCATAGTTTACTTTGAGCTTGAAAGTTAATCTGAAGTATATTTTTGAGTGATCTTAAAACGAAGCATTGTGAAAACACAACAATACTTTCATTTCTGTATCTGTCTATATTTCTGAGATGAGGTATTATGTACACTATTTACATTATTCGGACAATTTTCCTCATCTTTGTTGCCAAATTTATTACAACGTTTCGGCCTTTCAGTATCTGTCTATATTTCTGAAATGAGGTATTATGTACACTATTTACATTATTCGGATTATTGTCCTCATCTTTGTCGCCATATTTATTACAACGTTTCTGCTTTAACCGGGTATAGCAATATGAACTCTGGTAAAACATGCGATGATAACACCAAAAATTACAATATGAGCACTGGTAAAAAAAATTGTTGCTGCGACATTAGGTTTATAATACCCTGAAATTCATACACAGATGTCCTCAAGGATACATGGCACAGTGGAGAAAGGCGTTGGTTTGATTCAGTGACAGGGCCCAAAGGCTTTGAGTTCAATACTCGGTTAAGAACTTGGAGAGGGGAATTAACAGAAGATAACTAATAACTGAAATCCATTAAACATGGCACGTGGAACTAGAACAGTCTACCCCAGTGAGCGAATTAAAGAGTTCAGTTAAACATTCCAACCACCTGAAGTAGGCCGGAGCGTACAAAGGCCGAAACGTTGTAGTAAATATGGCGACAAAGATGAAGACAATAGTTCGAATAATGTAAATAGTGTACTTTTATTTCTGTTTCCAAATACATATTGCAAAATAAAATCCTCATATTTACTTTGATAAATTCCATAAGAGGATGAAACGCGTTGGTAAAGAAACTTTTTTTTTGTCTTTATTTGTGCATGATGATCTTAGATGTGGCCACCTCTTTATCCTTCACATGACTTGCAATGGCTTCCGTCTCGTTTCAGTGTCCATAGCCCCCAATTTGCCTCTTGGGCCGAGCATCTGATTTCGTATCTATCATGCATATAGGACAGATAAACTTTATATCCATTTTTGGGTTGATTTGATCCACATTGTAGATCTCCTGCGTATCAGCATATGCCTCCTCAATCCAGGTGATAATCTGCAAACCTCAAAAGGCAGGTTGTTAAAGTTGATATTGTTGTCTTCAGGTTGTAACCTAACCTTTCGGATGGGTTACATAACTTGCCATCGACAATATCACGCGCTCACAGATACCACATTTCAAAGACATCAAATTTGCTGCCAATTTAGAGTACGTCTATTTTCGTGGATCACGCTTGATCTGAGTATGTCTGAGAGATTTGTCCTCAAAGGCATTGCAACCTCCTTTATAAAGTGCCTCCACTCTGTAGGATTTAAAATTAGTTCTTCCCAATGCTGCATCAGATTATCCTTCAAATCATCTTTAAACCTCTTTCTAAGATTGTGTTGCGGACGGTTTTCTTAAGTTCTTCATAACGAATTGTTTGGAAATCCTGTTATTATTATTATTTCGACGCTGTTGCATTCAGATCTTTTGTGGACAGCAGTGTCTGGAATCAAATACTGCCATTAAGTATGCATCCTGCCATTTAAAGTGTCTCTGGTGTGTAGTCCATATTTCAGAAGAGGGATGTTAAAACACTGGCCGTATATACACTTAATTTACTCTTGATGACAATGACCCCTACCTGGCCAAACTGTACTGTCCAATTTACAAAATGTAACATTTGCTTTCTGAATGAATAAAATAAATCAGGTAACGACTTTTGATACAATACTTCCTTTGAATTGGTCATTGCAGCTTATGTAACAGCGTTGTCCCTTAGTGAGGGGTGTTTGATTGATTTGAATCTTTTAAAACCCTTTATTCTACATTCTACACCATCACTTGATAAGGCACCAGAGGTGTTGAGACAAAATGCCTATTTTTGTAGTGATTTTGTAACATATTTATGTTATAATTTTCGAATAAATAATTATATTTGCTCTACTCTGTATTGAGCACTCTTTTAAGAATAGTATTTTTTATTATTGGAATCTATTCCGTATACACCAATCCTATATATATATATATATATATATATATATATATATATATATATATATATATATATATATATTGTGCATATAAAAATGGTAATGAGCAAATATTAAAAGTGAGACAAAGGAAATGAGTGAAAAAATGAATAAGCTCAGAAAGAAAATGGAAGATCAAAGAAAAAATGAAGCAAGGAATAAAAGAAAAAACGAAAAGATAATCTTTAATGGGACAGAAGAAGTTTACTCAAAAAAACGAAAATTTAATACTGAAAACTAAAGAGAAACTTCAGATGGACGGCGCGTCTCTCCTTCATTTCGCAACTCCACATCTTACTCTGAGGAGAACCACCTCCCCATCATTTGGAATGGCTTTCATCTTGTTCCGGTGTTCATAAACCCTACGATGACTTCTGAGACTAGCAATCGATTTCATAGAAGTAAATCTATACGCAAATATAAACAGACACACACTAAAACAGAAATATTGAAAAAAAAATGCGACTCATTAAAGATTACCACACAGGACAATCAGTGGAAGGACAGAAGTGAGTGCATTTCTTATAAAAACAAATATGTACTTATAAAATATGACATTAAAAACTTTTATCCATCTATATCTGAAAAGGTCTGCTGGAGGCTTTTTGCTGCGCCAAAGGCTTCGTAAACATAACACTTGATGAAAAGGAAATCATTTTACATTGCCGCAAATCAATTGTATTCCACAATGAAGTAACATGGGTTAAGAAATAAAAAAGGCGGCTTTGATGTACCACAAGGTTCCTTTGATGGCGCTGATGTTTTGGGATTTAATAGGCCTTCATATCTGATATGAAATTAACAAAATTGTACATAAAAGTCTGTATAGGGATGACGGTCTGATGTTAGCGCCAGACAACAGAAAAACAATTTACAATATAATAAAATTGATTTTCAAACAATTCAAAAGCCACGGCTTTGAAATCGAAGACGAACTGAATGAAAAAAGTTGTCAACTATCTGGATGTAGAATTAGATCTACAAGCTGGCAGTGTCTCTCCATATATAAATCCCAACGCAAAATTAAAATTCGTGAATATTAGATTCAACCATCTTGCGAACATAATAAAGTACATCCCTAGAGGAATAGAGTCTACGTTATCCAGAAACTCTTCTAGTAAAATAATCTTTGAGGATAAAAAGAAAGAATATAAGAGGAACTTAAAGGTAGAGGGTTATAAAACTGGAATTTAAATCTCAAATTAA
This sequence comes from Acanthosepion esculentum, assembly GCA_964036315.1. Taxonomy (NCBI): domain Eukaryota; kingdom Metazoa; phylum Mollusca; class Cephalopoda; order Sepiida; family Sepiidae; genus Acanthosepion; species Acanthosepion esculentum. The sequence goes on from OZ038513.1 coordinate 78,212,495, forward strand.
ACAACATATAGAGAACACATATGGAGAGAGAAGAGAGATCACCGCCCTCTGTGGGATCAGGTTGAGATCATAGACAAAGAACACCACTGGAAAATTCGTAAACCTAAGTAATCAGCACATATGCTAGGCCACAAAAATCTCCTGAGCCGACCAAGCATAGATATGAATACAATATGGGAATCAGTAATAAGTAGTGCCAGAGAAAAGCGATAACAACAAAAATTGCAGTATGAGCTTTGGTAAAAATGATTGCTGAAGACATTAGGTTTATAATACCCAGAAATTCATACACATGGCACAGTGGATAAAGGCGTTAGTTAGATCCAGTGACAGGACCCAAAGAGTGTGAGTTCGATACCCGGTTAAGGCAGTGGGGAACTTTCAGAGGGAAATTAACAGGAGATAACTGATAACTGACATACATTAAACATGGCACGTGGAACTAGAACAGTCTACCCAAGTGAGTGAAATAAAGTGTTCAGTTCGACATTTCAATTACCTGAAGAAGGCCGGAGTGTACAACGGCCGAAATGTTGTAATAAATATAGCGACAAAGATGTGGACAATATTCCGAATAATGTAAATAGTGTACATAATACCTCATCTCAGAAATATAGACAGGTACTGAAAGGCCGAAACGTTGTAATAATTATGGCGACAAAGATGAGGACAATAGTCCGAATAATGCAAATAACGTACATAATGCCTCATCTCAGAAATATAGACAGATACTGAAAGGCCGAAACGTTGTAATAAATATGGCACAAAGATGTGGACAATATTCCGAATAATGTAAATAGTGTACATATTACCTCATCCCAGAAATATAGACAGATACTCAAAGACCGAAACGTTGTAATAAATATGGCGACAAAGATGAGGACAATAGTCCGAATAATGTAAATAATGTACATGAAAAACAATTCGAGGAAAAGAAAAAATATCATTTCGTTTAACTTCGAGGTAAAGTGTAAAATAGGGAAGTTATTTTTCATATTACTTTACTTACTTCTAAAAAAAGAATTCAGAATTACATTCAATAAAAACACAGTTAAATTAAGTTACAGCTTCACTAGTAATTTAGAAACAACAATAAACAGACAAAATACTATCGCGCAGCAAAATATAATTAACACTAGAAATTTATGCAACTGTAGAAATAAGAATAGATGTCCAAGTTGGAGCTTGTAAAACTGAAGCAATTAAGTAATATATATTAATAGCCGGAATAAAACGTATATAGGATGTACTGACGGTACTTTCAAACGTAGATGGTAAATTCATAGATTGTCATTCAAACTAGTAAGTCTTAAAAGATCTATGAAACGAGCTGACCATGTTTACAATTTAAAATAAAATAAAACAGCAGGGATCCGATTATAAACTGGAAAAATTTAGAAAAGGCGAAGCTTTACAACAACCACAATAACATTTGCAACTCCTGCCAACAGGAAAAATTAGCAGTAATGATATTTCCAGATCCAAAGAACCTTTTGAACCAGAGATCCGAAATCGTGAGCCGTTGCATACATACAAAAATTCCTCTTAAGCTCATATGAGACTGGATATTTCAATTAATACCCCAACGATACATGTGTAATTCCATTGCTTTTCTTCTCCTCCCAATTCATTTTCTTCTCCTTCCTTTTTCTCTTCCTCCTCCTCCTTTTCTATGACATCCAACGTCGTGTTTTTTTAAGAATAATATGGCGTTCATTAGGTTTTTTTAATAAATAAAGTGTTGCGAGGTCAAGTCATAAAAATACCTGAGGATACCGTAATGACACCAAGGTAGCGAAATCAACTGACCTAATTTTTAAATATATATATATATATATATATATATATATATATATATCTATCTATCTATCTATCTATCTATCTATCTATATATATATATATATATATATATATATATATATATATATATATATATATATATATTAAATCCGACATATTGTTAGTTTTAATTTATTTTGTTGAAATGTTATTTTTATGGTTACCCCTATTACAATAGAAGCTCTGTTTTTAATTAAACATACATTTTTTATCCAAGTACATCTACTGGCCTGAATATTCGAGAAATATTGCCAGAAAAATATGAATCCTCTGGCAGGGTTCGAACTTGCATCCCCTAGGGTGAACCACCATGGGATCTGATGAGCCTGACAGTGCCAGTTCACGTATGACTTCCGGTCAAACTAAAGACGAATAGTGCCTTATATATATATATATATATATATATATATATATATATATATATATATATATATATATATATATATATATATATATATATATATATATATATAATTTCTCGTGCAATCTAATAAAGTTTTTCGTTTCAGATAATAAATTATATAAAAACTGTCCGAATGTTCTTTTTTATCCGAGCGCTTTCGGCTATACATTTAGCCATTTTCAAGGATTATATTTCAACTGTTAGAATTAGAAATAGTTTGTTATATGTATGTTTTATAAAATTATTTCTTTTTTTTTGTTTCAAAACACGGTCAAGATATTATGTCCATGTTCAAAGTTAATATTATTAAGTGTTGGTTTGTTTGTTTTTATTAATAAGGCTTCCATTATTTTTAGCCTTTTTTTGCAAGTGGATGATGCTATTATATTAGTGTTGTCGACAAGTATATTCCGAATAGTGTCCGGTAGGTCTCCGTGAATATTTAAATGAGATCTAATTGAGCTATTGTCAGAAAGGTGTAGAGTTAGTCTGCATTTTAAACAATTTGAAGTGTGGCCTATAAAATTATGTACGAAAGCTGATTCTTGAGGAATACAATTCCTTAATGGGCATTTGAATTCGTAAATAATATTTGTTCTATTTAATTTGTTCTAGGAGGTGAATTATTATTTTTAACTATGAGGTTAGAAGTTTTAAATTTTTTATAATAAATAATTAATCTATTTTTTTACTATTGTCAACTGGTGTTATCCATTTTTTTATAATGTTATTAATTCTGCATTCATCCTGTTTATAATTTTCGTTCATCTGATTTTTATAAAAAATATTAATATTATTGTTTATGCTTATATTCTCGCTGTTGCTATTAGTTACTTTGGACAAGAAACAATTGATTAGGAAATCCGTTATTAATCAGTGTTTGCTTTATATTTTTTAATTCATTAAAGAATATATATATATATATATATATATATATATATATATATATAGTTAGTAAATCCGAGTATCGTATTCGGTATTTAGACGCACCCACCCCACGACGCAAGTATATGGTGACAGAAAGTCGAGTTTTTTGAGAAGTGCTTAGTAAGTAATCTGAAACATAACTTTCCTATTTTAAATTTTACCATGAATTTAAAGAGGGGGTTAAACTAAATGATTTTTTGTTTCTTTTCCTCAAATTGTTCTTCATATGTTGTTTAATTTGAGGTTTAAAGTAGAAAAATTATCCAGCCCTTCGGAACATCCCCCATTCTGGGTACGCCTCAGGCTCCGGCCAATAAACTCAGCCTCCTCAAGAAGGAGTGTTACTGCCTGGGTTAATAGAACCCTGGGGCTTGAGTTAATATTATTGACTAAAGAGGAACCCCTTTGTACTCGCTTATCATATATTCTGCCCCTTTCTCTTACCGCTTGGGCACTTATATAATCTCTATGTCCTAGTTATGGTAATTAGGCATTCATTTACATATCACTACATAAATCAATAGTGTGTCATGAATAATTTTTCAATAGCTTTTATTTATTTTTTATTTATGTTGCTTTTCATAGAATGCCCCAGGCGTTTCATATTTTCTGATTCTTAAAGAATCAGTATAGACAAAAAAAAAGAGGTACCCTTCAACGAGATTTGAACTCACCATCAGTCTAAAAACATTTTGTCATGACGCTACTGATTAATTTCTTCGATCGATGCTATGTGAGTAATGGTCGTAAAATGCAAAGAAATCTGAACACTGCGATAAATAGCAACAGAAAATAGGATGTAGAGAAAACTAGTCACAAACACAGAATAATAAGGCTTTATCTAAAAAGTCAGAATGACATAAAACATTCTAAAAACCATTTGTTTCTCAGTTTCTGTACTTTCAATACGCATGCGTACATTACCTCAAATATCGACAGACATATTTATCTATTCATTTATTTTTTATTTATTTATGTATGTATGTATGTATGTATGTATGTATGTATGTATCAAACTTCTTTTTTTATTATAGACATAAACACCTGAGATATCTTTCGGCCAACACTTACGTTTTAATTATATTTTCAATAAATTTAATTTTAAACGAGCTCGGACTTTTCTTCCATTTCAGTAAATATTTCAAAATATGTGTCCCCTTTATACTAATAAATAATGTGCCAACGCGTTACCTATGAATAAGTGTTGGCCAAAAGATATCTCAGGTGTTTATGTCTATAATAAAAAAAAGTTTGATTAATAAAATGGCGTCTCTGTTGTTTATATATATATATATTGTAACAACAAAAGAAGTTTATGTTGCAATCACGTCACACACACGAATTCATTCACTAGCTCAGTCACTAAATCTACTGTAGAAGTCATAACATAATTTACCTCATAGAATGCACACTATGCCAGAAACAATATGTAGGAAAATCTGAATGGCCCTTTCACTACAGAATCAATAATTACCGCAATCGAATTAAGTCGACTCCCCATGAAAAATTATTACCTGTAGAACAACATTTCCGCATAGAAAAACACGATTTCAAATCCCATGCCAAATTCACTATAATTGAGAGAATAGAAAAGCCCAAAGCAGATAACACTAGAAGAATTTTAGAGTTCCATGAAAATAAGTGGATACGACGTTTACACACCCTGTTTCCAGCCGGATTAAACCATAAATTAAACAATATAGATAGTAGCAACACATAACCCTACAAATCAAAACCTACCCACATTCCAT
>OZ038513.1:78219914-78224914 GCA_964036315.1 Acanthosepion esculentum
CCTGATCAGAGGCTTTGCTTTTGGATGTAGTTTATCGTCTTTCCCTGGATGCGGATGTAGTTTAACGTCTCACGCAGCACGACAAATTTCTGTCGGAATGAATTGCGTCATGGAATTCTTTTTCTCACTGACGGTGCTCAACTATAACTGTGCAGTTGATCAAATCAAAAGCAAACAACGCGCATGCGCGAAATTAAAAATATAAAATGGCATATATTTACCCATCACACGACCTGTACTACAACGTGTATAGCAAGAAGACTCAGTAATTTAAAGACGATTTTTTAATCCTTAACATTTTAGATTATTAAGAAGGGTTTCTTCTTTCTTTTTTAATAGCGATGTTTACTCCTTACACGAGCTTGGATATGGTAGCTATGAACACTTAGAAGTGACATTCCGATCTATCTTCTATTAGTGTGAATTGAAGAATTTCGGTCTTGGACCAATGTGTGCTGGAAGCTGGCATGGAGAGGGATTCAAGTTCCATAAAAGAGGAACCATTTTTGTCTGCAAGCAGCAGTCTGTCCCTGTCATGTACTACGAGGATTTAACCCTAACTGGTACTCTTTGCTTTTCCCATTTTCCAAAGTCTAGTTTTAGCTATCATGCCATTTTCTTAAGCGAATATATAAATCAAAATTCCCCCATTATTCCTTGAAGTGTTTTCATTGCCCATTAATTTTTGATGACGCCACTGCAAAAGTATATATATATATATATATATATATATATATATATATATATATATTCTAAATTAGCTGATTTAAAATATGTTTTTTCGCTACACAGTAAATAACATCTTACAGCGCACCTTGATATTAATATAACTGACATTGGTTTATACAGAGACAATGGTCTTATGGTTATTAGAAACTCTACTAACTTTAAAATCGATAAAATTAGAAAGGTATTATATAAAGAATTTAAAAGCATGAACTTAAAAATTACTGTTAGCACTAAATTAAAAAAAGTTAACTTCCTTGATATAACATTAGATATAAAAAAAACCCAATACCAATCCTTTATATATAAACCTTAAATCAAACCACCCCCCATCTATAATTATCTATCCGAAAAAGAATAAGTACAAATTCAGCAAATGACAAGATTTCCGATGAACAAATTAATTTCTATAATAAAGCTCTAAAAGATAGTGGCTACCAAAACCCAAAATGAACTTATATAAAAAATGAAAGAAAGAGAAAAATCAGAAGTAGAAAAATAATTTGGTATACGCCCACATACAACCAAATGCTAAAGAAAAAAATAGTACAAAATTCCTTGCATTAATAGATAAGCACTTTCCTAGAAATAGTAAACTAGGTACTATTTTCAATAAAAGTACACTAAAATTAAATTACGGCTGTACTGACAACTTAGAAAAATTTATTAAGAAACATAATGCTAATATCTTAAATAAACACTTATACCAGAACCCAAAAATTTTAGACAATAGAAAAATAAAAATAAAAACAGATGTAGATAAATAAAAATTATGTAACTATAAAATCCTTCATAACCGTCCTCTACAAAATAAATGTCGCACGGAATCATTAGTATACCAATGCAATATCTCTTCTATTGAAAATCCTGAAAACATAAAAATCTATATAGGCTGCACAAGACATGAGTTCAAAAAACGCTTCAACCAACACCAAAGTTTATTTAGGATAATAAATAAATATGGAAATCAAACATCTCTCTCAAAGTACTTCTGGCACCAAAAAGAATCCAATAAAACACCTACAGTAAAATGGAAATTAATAAGAAAAGCTAGAATATGTAGGTCATTAAATGACCTATGTCCTTTGTGCATACATGAGAAACTATATATTACTAAGTTTATAAAAAATAAAAATTTACTGAACCAGAGAAATGAAATAGCTATTTTTGTCGTCATTGTCAAAAATTTTCATTAAATAATATTTAAAAATAAAATTAAAAAGTGCGACCTGGTAATATACATATTTATATTTCATATGAAAAAATAATTTTATATACTGTAAGTAATTCAATGACATTTACTTGTTTTAAAAAGAAATATAGTCTATTAAAATTAAGAGTGAAAATATTTAAAAATTGTAATTAAATAAAACGAATTCTAACCTAAACATATCTCACGAAGTACTTCTAGCACTTAAAAGAATCCAATAAAACACCTACAGTAAAATGAAATTAATATGTAATGCTAGAATATGAAGGCCATTAAATGACCCATGTCCTTACTAAGTTTATAAAAAATAAAAGTTTACTTAATCAGAGAAATGAATTAACTATTTTTTGCCGTCATAGTCAAAAATTTTCCTTAAATAATATTTTAAAATAAAATTTTATAAAAATGTGACCTGGTAATATACATACTTATATTTGATATGAAAAAATAATTATACATACTGTAAGTAATTCTTATACATTTACTTGTTTTAAAAAGAAATATAGTCTATTAAAAATTAAAAGTGAAAATATTTGAAAATTGTAGTTAAATAAAACGTATTCTAACCTAAACATCCCCCAAAAATCTTTAAATATACAAATAGAAAAAATGCCGTAAGATTTTTTTGCCGTTAACAATAATTAAAAAAAAAATCCCAAAACGATATGCATTTAACGGATGTCAGAATTCGTTGAAAAATACATCCCTACCCTCCCTAAACTCAACCCCTTTTTTTAAATGTAACTAATAACTGATACAACATAAGTTAATAAAAATGAACACGCTACCACTCTTTGTCTGGATGAGTGAATTTCTCTGTATCCTTGGAAACAGTGAATTATGATTTTTTTCTGTGTCTTTAAAACTCAGTAAATTTAAAAATAAGTTACTCCAAAATTCGCTTGAGGATGAAATGGAACTAATGTTTTTAATTTAATTACAAAATTAAATTTGAAGCTTTTAGCTTCCATTTTTGAAACATGGTTATTACTGTGTAGCGAATATATGTGTGTGTGTGTGTGTGTACACCTACATGTATGAACGTATGGATACGTAGGTAGAGATATACATGCAGATGTATTTATGTGTGTGTGTGCATATTTCGATATATATATGTAGACATATAGCGGTATATGGGTGTAGATGTACGCAGGTATGTATAATCAACCGGAGGTCCGAAGAGTGAAAATGGAATTTTGTCTATGAGTTTTCATCAGTCTTTTATCTTGTCAGCGGGATTCCCCCAAATTTCCTTGTGTTGGTCAAACGGTCTCGTTTGAGATGGGGGCGAGATGAAAACAGGCCGCCCGAGAATCATTTAGCCAGTCCGATAAATTTATGGGGGCAGAGATTGTTGGTTTATGACTTGGCACGGCTAGACAATATGTTTCAGAACGCCGTCTCCACTTAGCTTCAGGGAATCCTAAAATCCTTCTAATGTTAGCTTATCTAAACTCTTCCTTTATCTCATTAGTGTGTGTACGTATGCGTTGTAGGGGTCTGGGCGGGAGTATAAGATGTTATCGCCTATGGGGTGTGTGTGTCACCAAGAAATGTACACTCTTCCGGTATATCCTTGAAAATACGCACCCTTTTCTCACTGAAACCCCTCTTTAAATCTTCCCTCTGTTAAATTTTAGTGCCCTCTCCACCTTCGGACCGCCCCGTCTCTCTCGTCTATTACCCCTCTATATAGATCACGGGTCCCCCCACACTATCACACATACTCTCACCAATTTCTCCCGGAGTCGTTTTTCCGTTTTCATTTTGAATCTGTAGGTCTGATGAATTGGATCGTTCTTACGATTCCAATGGAATAAATTATGACCATGGAATATTAGTGTTTAAGTCTTTTTATTATATCCTTACTCTGTCCTGGACATCGAGTTCTACCTGGATCATATCCTCTTGGAATTATTTTTATACATATATGTATGTGTATATATAATTGCATATGTATGTGTATATTCACCACTAATATTATCTCTCTCTCTCGCTCTCGCTCTCTCTCTCTCTCTCTCTCTCTCTCTCTCTCTATATATATATATATATATATATATATATATATATTAATGGTAATATTAGCGGTTCGTTTATTAGAAAAGATTGGATATTCATTGACAAATCAGCCAGTGCTATTATGGGATGAATTTTATAAAATGATTCTATCAAAAGGAATACTCAGGAATATAGATTTCTCAGGTTCACTAACTGATATTTTTTATTCTTTAAAGCATTAACAGGTGTTTCCTTCTAAAATGTTTCCTCAAAGTACTGCTCAACGTTAAGAATTCATTCTTTTCTCTTCTAGTTACATGTGCTATCGGTTTAGCTGTTGCTGTTGTTGGAAGTCCTCATGTGATTTGTTTTCTCTTATTAGGTAGAGGTCTTTGCTCGCGATTCTGTAGCCAGTACACGAGTTTTGCAAAAGTGTGGTTCTCGCTAAGGCCTACAGGATGGAAGACATTTTAACCATTGATATGAGAAAGCAGTTCTATGCTGCTGTCAGATATTGAGATATTTCTTCACAAATTTGTCGCCATGTATAGATATTCATATGACTATATCGATCTGACGTGGCCATTTATGGCATGACTCAAATCTTTATCTTTTTATTTGCGGTGTTAGGCGAAATTAAGACAAGCGCAGCCTATTCTATGTTCAATTTCACTTTTTACTAAACTTTTTATAACGGAGTCATACGCCGAAGTATATATATATATATATGGAGCGGGTAGAATGGAGATACACGTGTTTTAGTGAACTCGGCATTTTTCACTCAGCTTGTCTGAATCGTCTTTAAGAAGCGAGAGCAAGAACTAAAAGGTCAGCCAATCTAGCAGTGACCTAATCCATACTCTTGTTCCATATGCAGCCTCCTTTGTAAATCACTAGCGGGTCTTAAGTGCCACTTAAGATTATCGCACAAAATATCATAACTGAATCAATTAAGTTATCAGATCCTCATACGTCGAAACCGACCATATTATATATATATATATATATATATATATATATATATATATATATATATATATATATATATATATATATATATCCAAGT
>OZ038513.1:78227414-78254914 GCA_964036315.1 Acanthosepion esculentum
AAGCGAATCGTGGTTGGGGTGGGGGAATAAAAGCCGAAAAAATGTTAGTATGTAATTATAATTAGTATCAATGATTGCCATATTGTTATTGTTGGCAACATTGTTATCGTTCCCTTATTTTTTGGCTACTGGCACAAATTGATTAAATCATTAGCAATGTTTCTCATTTTCATTTCTTTTCTTATTTTTTACTTATTCACCATCTTTTACTTATCAAATATTTTGCATTTCTTCTTTGCGTCCATCGTTTTTCATTTTTTTCCCCCATTTTCTTATTGATGCATTTTGAAAAATCTTTTCCGTATTTCTTCTCAGTTCTCTCTGATTTTCTTTTTCTTCCTATTTTCTCTCTTTTCCTTTTCCTTTCATTTATTGTTTTTCTTCTTTTCTCTTCTTTTCTCTTTCCTTATTCACTTCGATTCCTTTTTCTTCCTTTTTCTTCTTTTATTTTGTCAGTCCTTTTTTTTCTCGTTGTATTCCTTCTTCTTTCTTTCTTTCTTTCTTCAAGTCGAAACATTAATGCTGCATATCAGTCGGAGATTTCGCTCAAAGGTTTGACAAAAATGATGGCAACAAATTTTATGTTTGTATTTGCACGAAAAGCTGCACTCAAGTTTGACGAATTCATTTTTTTTTTCAATGTCGAAATTACTTCTGTTCTTAAAATGAACAATTTCGACGATTGTCTCACTTTATCAAATTTTTGCATATAGACTGCTATTTTGACTTTGATGGGAACGCCTTTGGCAAAATTGTTTTCAGTCCTCCCGGCGAAAAAGATATTCTTGTGGTAGGAATCTCTAAAGACTGTTTTGTTATAATTCCTTTTTATTTTTCCTGCGGTTAAAATAATTTGTGGCGCATAGAAATGTGTATCGTTATGTGCAAGTTTCGAATTTAGTCATCTTAAAATGTGTTAGTCATAGACGTGCACAGTTTGTTGCTGTTATTGTCGTTGGTGGTTTTTTTTCTATTTCTTCATTCTTCACCTTCACTCCTTCCTATACTCCTCCTCATCTTCTCATTCTCTTCCTCCTCCTCTTTCACCTCTTCTTCTTCTTTCTTTTCTTTTCTTCTTCTTCTTCTTCTTCTTCGTCTTCTTCTTCTTCTTCTTCTTCTTCTTCTTCTTCTTCTTCTTCTTCTTCTTCTTCGTATTATTATTATTATTATTATTATTATTATTATTATTATTATTATTATTATTGTTATTGTTATTCCCAAATTCTTTGTCAAATTACCTTGCTGAGATGGTTTTCTAAAAGTTTGTTAAATTATTTTAGTGAGATGTTTTAATCCGATGGAATGAAGATGTCTGAGAGATTATTATTTATTATTATTACTTATTATTGTTTATTATTATTATTATTATTATTTATTATTATTATTATTATTATTATTTATTACTTATTAATATTATTTATTATTATTTAATATTATTATTACTATTTATTACTTATTATTATGATTATTTATTACTATTTATTTATTTATTATTATTATTTATTTATTATAATTATTTATTATTATTTATTATTGTTTATTATTAATATTATTTATTATTATTATTATTATTTATTATTGATTAATATTATTTATTATTATTTATTACTTATTATTATGTTTATTATTTATTATTATGATTATTTATTAATATACTTATTATTATTTATCATTATTATTTATTATTATTATTAATATTTAATAATATTATTTATTGTTATTATTTATTTTGATTAATATTATTTATTATTAATTAATACTTATTATTACTATACATTATTTACCATTATGATTACTGATTTAATATTTATTTATTATTATTATTTATTATTATTATTATTTATTATTGATTAATACTATTAATTATTATTTATTTCTTATTATTACAATTTCTTATTATTATTATGATTATTTATTAGTATTTATTTATTATTTTTATTTATTTTTATTATTATTATTATTTATTATTATTATTTATTATTCATTAATATTATTTATCACTTATTATTAATATTTATTACATATTATTAATATTTATTATTTATTATTATTATTATTTATTACTATTTATTTATTAACATTATTATTATTTATTATTATTATTTATTATTATTATTTATTACTGATTAATATTCATTATTATTATTTATTACTCATTATTACTATTTATTATTATGATTACTTATTACTATTTACTTATATTTTATTATTATTAATTATTATTATTATTTATTATTGTTTTATTATTATTGCTATTTATTATTTATCATTATGCTTATGTATTACTATTTATATATTATTAAAATTTATTAATATTATTTATTATGATTATTATTTATTATTTATTAATATTATTTATTATTATTTATTACTTATCATAACTATTTATTATTATGATTTTTTGTTACTATCCATTTATCATTTATTATTATTATTTATTATTTTTACTTGTTATTATCATAATTATTTATTATTGATTAATATTATTTAGTTTTATTTATTACTTATTATTACTATTTATTATTATGTTTATTTATTACTATTTATTTATTATTTATTATTATTTATTAATATTATTATTTATTATTATTCATTATTGAGTAATTTTATTTATTATTATTTTTTACTTATTATTACTATTTATTATTTATTATTATGATTATATTATTTCTAATTATTTATTATTTATTAGTAATATTTTTAATTATTAATATTATTAATATTTTATTTATTATTTATTATTAATATTATTATTGATTAATATTATTTATTACTTACTATTTATTACTTATTATTATTATTATCATTTATTAAAATTTATTTATTATTTATTATTATTATTTAATATCATTTTATATTATTGTCTAATATTATTTATTATTATTAATTACTTATTATTACTATTTATTAATTATTATTACGATTATTTATTACTATTTATTTATTATTTATTATTATTATTTATTATTATTTAATATTACTATTTATTATTGATTAATATCATTTATTATAATTTATTATTTATTATTACTATATATTATTTATTTTTATGATTATTTATTACTATTTATTTATAATTTATTACTATTATATATTGTTTTTATTATTTATTTATTATTATTATTAATTATTTATTATTATTATTATTATTTATTATTGATTAATATTATTTATTATTATTCATTAATTATTATTACTATTTATTATTTGTTATTATGATTAATTATTAGTATTCATTGATTATTATTAGTAGTAGTATTTATTATTATTGTTAATTATTATTATTATTATTAATTATTATTATTTATTATTGATTAATATTATTTATTATTATTTATTACATATTATTACTTTTATCATATATTATCATGATTATTTATTAATATTTATTTATTATTTCATATTACAGTTTATTATTATTATGATTTATTATTAAGATGAAATATATACTAAACAAAGTCATCATTTACTATTCCAATATGTGATCAGACTTCGGTGTCATATTTTCCAACCTCTTTTACAGCACTTCCACTTTAAACTTCTGTACTGGTTTCATGTTCGCATCGGCAGTCCTTAGTTCGCAATAATTAGTGAAATAAAAACTATTTCACTAATTATTATTAACTATATATAATATAATATTAATATAATATTATAATATTAACTATAGATTCTGTCGTTTTACAATTGATAGTCCTTTCTTCTCGCTTTCCTTTACTACCCTGTGTAGAAGGGCTTCGTAATCTTCATTTTCTATCTACCATCAACACTGTGTCAACATGTGTATATTGTGTTGTTACTATTACCAATAATAATATATTCTTGTTGCATCTCCAGATCTCTTTGGATAGCCTCATTATAGAGGCTAAATAAATTGCACACCCACAATAAAACACTATCTACTTGACACCCAATAATCATAAACTATATTAATTATATTATAGACAGCATTGGCAACATATTAACTCTTTCTGAAGCAAGAGGCGTGGCCAAGTTTGAAATCCAGGCAAACCAGCACAAGTGAAGTCGAGACCCTAAGGTTAAAAGAGGCAAGTTCAAATTTCACTGATTAAGAAATATTTATTTTCTTGGTGATACGCAATTGACGACTTGGGGTTTACCAGAGAAGCAAGAAAAATAGGATGGACATATGTTCATCAAAATTAATAACCAGTGACAATTCTTCCTCTAAGAAATTCAAACAACTTAAGACTATTACTACTTGGAGTAAAATAACAGAAATAAGACGAAAGAAATTAAATCAATAATAATTGACAATGTAGATGTTACTTTCATTCATTATTACCCAGAATGCATTTGCGGTATTCATATCCGGTGTTTGCTGGCCAACATTGGTGATTAAACGATTTTTTAAAAACCTCTTTCACATTTATTTGCATTTTTCGCAGATCCTAAACCTGTCGTCCTCTAAACAGTGTGCGAATTTTCAACTGGCCAAAAAAACCTCCAATCTCCCCAAGTCAGTTATTTTCTATTAACACAACCTTAACGATTCTTTTCTACTCCGACAATCACCGACGCATTCTCCTGATATTTTTCTAGTTTCCAAATGTTTTTACACAACTCTGTCTACTTGCTTTTGTATTTTAGATACATTCGTAAATGTCTTTTTTTCATTAAGCTCTATAAACAACATGTTCTATTCTTTTGATATGTCGAGCTACTACACCGGTAAAAGCAGATCTAAAATACACTACTCAACCTGTGTAAAGGAAAAATTAAAATCCTACACATTTTAAGCTAAGATATTGTCAACATATAGTCTCTTTCCGGGTAGCTTGCATTGTTAATTTGATAGACGGCTTTTTAACGCATTGAGCAGTCCTCGTAAGATTTTCTTTTAACGGAAGAAAAATCTAACTGAAATTTTTACAACTTAACTTTTGATTACATTAGCAGTAAGGACTCTTCAGAAGCAACCTTTATCGCTTTTTACAGTAACGTTTTCAATTTTTATGAGCGTTCAGTTCATTGTAATTGAAAGTAAGTTAAATCCTTAATAACATGACATTGAGCAACCAAGATCAGCGTTTCCTGCTCTGCGATGAAAAAAATATGGAAAAGGCGGGAAATAAAAAGTCATCTTCCTGTTAGAGTTTTGCATTCTTCGGCAAGAGAACATTAACAATTAAAAAAATATCCGTTCTTTTGTATTAATTACCCGACATTTTTTGTGTATAAAAGATCGTAAAACTCAAGATGCCGGTGAAGATATTTCATATGTGGGTTGAATGTACGAAGCGACCTTACGTCATCTTATACCCGCAGCAAAAGAAAAGAGTTAAAAAAATGAATTAGTAGCGAGCTAAAACAAAAGTTTTGAAAAAATTCAACGTTAAAAAAAGAGAGTAACATTTTTTGAAAGTACAAAATTAGTGTTAAAACCAAAAAACGACCAAACTTTTAAAAAATAAAACAAAATCCCTTCATGCGGTAAAGAGAGTAAAGAAAGATTTTCACCAGATCTGTCTTTTTTTTTCTTAATCGAAAATAAAATGAAAGAAAGATTCAGCACTTTTGAAGAAGAAATAACACAAAGACTTCAAATGAAGAGAGAAGAAAAAAAGTTTTTCAAATACAAACGAATTTTTTCCCTTTTTTTGTGGGTGGAGAGACTTTTGGATTTCCGCCTCAAAGACTTTAACATACTGACAATACTTGCATTTCTTTGAGGCAAGAAGCAAGCATTGGTAGGCCACAAAAGATTTGCTATCATGTAGCGAGAAGTAAAAAATCGTATTCTGTGTAAAGAATATATGCTTACATACGTACATACATGGAAACATATATATTTCTCTGTATCTTTCAATATATATATCTATCTATCTATCGATCGATCTATCTATCTATCTATCTATCTATCTATCTATATATATATATATATATATATATATATATATATATATATATATATATATGCGTGCGTGTGTTTTCTTTATGTGTAAAGGCATCTATATATGTATGAATTGAAGAAGTGAAACGAACGAGAGGGTGGATAATTTGAAAAGAAGTGTTGACTGTAAAATGCACAGGAAAGAAAACGTGAAGAAGTCACTGTTTCTGAGAATGAGCATGTTATCTAGCGTGATCAACAAGATGAACAAGGCAAGCACGCTCAATCCCTCGGTCACGATGACTTGTGACTTCATGCTAGCAAATATCTCGACAGCCCCCAAGGGTTCCGTCTACCGAATTTAACTCACAACACACACACACACACACACACACATATATATATATATATATATATATATATATATATATATATATATATATATATATATATATATATAGAGAGAGAGAGAGAGAGAGAGAGAGAGAGAGAGAGAGAGACGAAATTAAATGCCCATTAAGGAATTGTATTCCTGGTCAATCAAAATTCGTAAATAATTATATAGGCCACACTTCAACATGTTTGACACGCAGACTCACTCAACACCTTTCTGACCATAGCTCAATTGGATATCATTTAAATAGTCATGGTGAACTACCGGACACTATTCGTAATACACTTGTTGACAACAATAATATAATAGTATCATCTACATGCAAAAAATGGCTAAAAATAATGGAAGCCTTATTGATAAAAACAAAAAAAGAACACTTAATAATATTAACAATGAACATGGACACAATATCTTGACCGTGTTTTGAAAAATGAAACTATTTTTACATACAACAAACTATTTCTTATTTAACAGTTAATATATTTAATCCTTGAAAATGGCTAAATGTAGAGTCGAAAGCGCTCGGATAAAAAGAACATTCGGACAGTTTTTATATAATTTATCATCGGAAAAGAAAAAAAATATTAGATCGCATGAGAAATTGTATAAAAAACTAAATAAATGCACCTTTTCTGTCGCATTCAATGAACTGTGGATGAAAGAAGATTTGCTGCCTAAATACACACACACACACACACAAACACACATATATGTATATTTATATATATATATATATATATATATATATATATATATATATATATATATATATATATATATATATATATATCAGGTCATGCAATAAATTCTGCCTTTCAATTTTGAATAAAGAAAACAAGTGACCAAATGTTACATTTAATTACAGATTCAATCAACAATGTATTTTCCCTGATTATCTATGACTTCCTTCCATCTATTAACAAGCTTACTAATTCCATTACTGTAAAATTCTTTTGGCTTTGATTCGAAGAGCTCGCAAATGTCAGTTTTAACCTCTTCCTGTGTTACAAAAGCTGTTTCTTCCAAATGATTCTGTAAGCTACGAAACAAATGGTAGTCTGAAGGAGCAAGGTTGGGAAAATAAGGTGGATGAGGAATTTTCTCCCAACCAATCTTTTGTGACGTGATTCTTGCTGTGTGTGGTCGCGCATTGTCCTGATGAAACATCACCCGTTTTCGATTCACTAGAGCAGGTCTTTTTTCCTCAAAGCTTGGTTCAAACGCTCTAATTGCAGACAGTATATTTGAGCATTAATTGTTGCATTAGGTGGTAAGAATTCAAAGTGGATTATTCCTTGGCAATCCCACCAGATTGAAAGAAGAACCTTTTGCCCATGAAGTTCCCTTCTCGGCTGTGGCCCTTCCCCTTTACCAAGCCACTGTCTACGAAGCTTAATATTTTGATAAAAGATCCATTTTTAATCGCCAGTCACAAGTCTATCCAAAAAAGCTGAAACAAGTTGGCGAGAATGGAGAGAAGAGCAGATGTCAACTCGGGATTTGAGGTTGTTTTCAGACAATTCACGAGGCACCCATTTTCCAAGTTTAGGAACTATTCCAAGTTGTTGAAGATGACGATGAACCGTTGTATGGTTTGAACTGAGAACCACTGTCAATTCCTCAACTGATAAAGCAGGATTTTCTTCAAAGACTGCTTCAAGAAGATTTTCATCAAACTCAACAGGACGTCCGGTTTGATCTTCATCTTCAAGGATGAAATCTCCACCTCTGAATTTGGCAAACCATCTTCTGCAAGTTCTTTCATCCACACATTCCTCTCCATAAACTGAGTGAATGTTTCTAGCCGCTTCGGCTGCTGAGTTTCCTTTCTTGAACTCATAAAGCATGTTCTAGTTCCACGTGCCATGTTTCCTCAAGGATACATGGCACAGTGGATAAAGGCGTTGGTTAGATCCAGTGACAGGACCCAAAGAGTGTGAGTTCAATACCTTGTTAAGGCAGTGGAGAACTTGCAGAGGGAAATTAACAAGAGATAACTGATAACTGACACCCATTAAACATGGCACGTTCAAATAGAACAGTCTACTTCAGTGAGCGAAATAAAGGGTTCAGATCGACATTCCAACCACCTGAAGAAGGCCGGATCGTACAAACGCCGAAACGTTTTAATAAATATAGCGACAAAGATGAGGACAATAGTCCGAATAATGTAATTAATATAAACAAGAGTAAAATAATAAAAAAGAGATTCTTCAATCTTTCCCTACCAAGTAGTATTGGAAAGTTCTCAGACCGACAATGCATGCAATCTGATGTTTGGTCCTTTCGTTAGATTCTAAGAATCACACACACACATATATATTAAATAATGTTCCCACTGTGCAAGGCCCCAGAGACACTCGTGGTAGAGGGACGTTGAGTAATAGACACATTTTATGTGGAAGATAGCGGTTAATCCTGAAATTAAATAGTTTAAGATTGTAGTAATCCGAGAAGGTTCTTCTTGACGGTTGATTTCACAAAGTAGCGGTTCGGGGGTAGAAGCTGCTCAAGTGGAACTTACATCTCGTTAATGGAATATGAAGGGAATGAAGGTGGTTCGCTACAATCTACGTGCCTTGGTGAGTCTTAGACATGAAGGCTACGAGTGGTGGAACCAAGGAATGTAGTTCGTCTAAGCACTTTTCATGGAATTAGCGATAGAGCAGCGATAGTCTTGTGACGTTTCGTCTGGGAGAAAGGTTGGAAAATTATTCGCACCCCCCCCCCATCCCCTTAGGACGGCTTTTGGACCCTATCGAATCTAGAAAGGGAAGACTGGGAAGCACTTGCCCATATATGGCAACAGTACTCCATTTTTGGTTTTAACTGACTAATGTAAAGATAGAAAACTTCAGGAGGTGTGAGCTACTTAGTGAAGCTCTGCAGGGAACCGACTATTTTGCCAGCATCTTAGCGATGGTTCGTATGTATGAGTTCCACCTGAGTTGAGTTAAAGTCGCAATACGCGCTCAAGGCACGAGGCCTCCCTGAAAGAACACGCATTCATCGCGATAGATGAAAACTCAGAGACCGCTCAACGATGATCGAACGTCACTAATTAACTTTTCGATGCAATGCATGTGACCAGATAATACCCCCGCCAATGAGCTGTTAAAGCTAAGTAAGAAAAGATATCAGCTGCCAAGCTGTAGTCATTCAGAGTTTTAGAGGTGCACCCATATGCCGTGGTATCATCAGCATATATATTAACACAAGATCGCACTCTACTCTTAGGCAGAAAATGAAATGTAGCAAGAGGGTTGGATCGAGAAGCGAGCCCTGGGGCACGCCTGCGTTGATCGCTTGGTCCTCGGAGGACTGGACGTTAACAATCACCTTTATTGACTTATCCGTTAGGAGGGTCTTGATAAATGAGAAGACCCCGCCAGACATTTCAAATGTTATAATAATGGATACTCAGATTTGAAATAATCACCCTACTTTTTCTTTAAACATTTAGATTATTCGAGAAGACTTAAGAAATGTGCTCTCCGGCAATGGGTCGAACCTGTGCCTACCTTTGTAAGAGAAAACGACCATTTGATTGAGCCTGCTTTACCACTCGCTCTTATATATATATATATATATATATATATATATATATATATATATATATATATATATATATATATATATATATATATATATATATATATATATATATATATATCACCTCGAAGTGGTATAATGGTTAGCAAGCTTGTCCCGTTAGAACAAATTAAGATCGACTGAGTAGTGAGTTAGATTCTCATTGGGTGTCCCCCCTAATTTCGGCCTTATGTCACATCTAAGCTAGGCTTGGAAAATCGCTATATATGTGTGTGACAGGTCAAATTGGTTTTAGCCAACAGATTTTGGTAAGTGTTTTAGGACATTCTTATATTAACTGTATATGATCAATATACTTCGTGTATTTCAAGTTGCAAAATATTTATCTTATTTTTAATTATATATATATATATATATATATATATATATATATATATATATATATATATATATATATATGGTGGTTGCCAACTCGTGTCCGAGTACGGCCATTACTACATATCTTTATGGAGAATATCTACTGATATGCTGAACGAATGTGCCTCCTTAGCCCAGCAAGGGACCTACATACTCTGGCACAAACAGGGCACTTAATAGGTTCAACAGTGGGTGGTACATTATTATGCAATATATATATATATATATATATATATATATATATATAGCATTACATAACAAAATCCAAAATTACCTCATATGGGGAATAGATTCTAGACACTGAGGTTGAGACCGAGTGACGACAGTCTTTTTCATGTTTAAACGCATTTTCCAGCTCTGACGATTGCGCTTAAATATGAAACAGGCTGTCGCCGCTCGTTGTTTATTTCAGCGTTCACTTTTATGTTTCTCTCTCTCTCTCTCTAGATATATTTATTTTGACAAGAGAACAACAAGTGTCATTTGAATATTTCAAAGCTGTTCTGGCAAATAAGCCAGTAGTAAAAATATTCGACCCTAGGAAGGGTTACATTAGTAACAACTGGCGCAAGTGAATACTCAGTTCCAGGAATATCAGCTCAGAATAGTCGTTCTGTTATGAATCTTTCGAGAAAATCGCCAAAACCCGAATTGAACAACTCAAATATTGAGAAAGAAGCATTGGCCATAAGATGGTTGACAAATAGAACTCGTCAGTTTTTTATTGGAAAGGATTTCTACAAATATCAGAGCATAGACCTTCAGAATTTATATTTAATCCTAGGAAGAAACTTCCTACGGTAACGTCTTCTAGAATTCTTAGATGAAACCTTAATGTTAATACTGTTTGACTTTGATATAGAGTACGTGAACGACAATAGCATTCTGCATGTAGACCCTTTGTCCAAATTGAGCTTCATTACTTCTGAAAGTGAGAAAGGGGAGGAAAAATTCGAAGATATTTTATTTCACTTAATATGTTATCGATAGACAGCTGAGGATACGAAACGAGATTCCATACTGAACAGTATATTGTTCAGGAAAAAAATAATAAGTGGAATAATTGCTCACTAGCAGAAAGGTGTTTTAAAGAGGTTAAACCCAAGTTGACCTTAGAAAATAGCTTGTAATTGAGGCGTAATAGTTCCGCTAGCAACGAAATGACGATGTTCATTGTGGAATAACGTCTACGTAAAGGACATTAAGGCTAGAAACATGGTGGCCAGGCTATTCTACAAATGTAGACGAGAGCGTAAAAACGTGTAAAAATGTACATTAAAAGAAGAAAATTTAGATAGACAAAAACACATACATGGGCTAAAGATCCCTGACCTTGGGGCAGATTACACACGGACCGTGTCTATGATTACTACTAATCCTTTCAGATTCGTAATTAGGCTGGTCAGAAGTAATACAAGTTTCCAACAAAAGACGTTCGACCGTGAAGCAAGCGTTAATGATCGGCTTTTGGAGAAACAGTATTCCGAAAAGGCTAGTATCTGAGAACGACACAGAATTCTGTGACGAGACAGTATGGCAGTGTTTGAACAACATTGGATAGAAACCATATAAAAGCCCACCGTGCCATCCGAAATCAAATGGAATAAAGGAAAGGATGAAGCAGACTATAAAAAACGGATTAGAAATATGTGTACAACGGAAAGATAGGAACATTTCTTCCTAGAATATTCTTATGCTACAGAACAATACTACAGGCTGGAAGATCGAAAAGCCCGTCCGCCCTCAGAGGTTGACAAATTACAACCCCATTGACCATGTCTTATGCGGTATAAAAAGAACAGTGAATGTAATCTACAAGAGGCAAGATTCATAGTGTAAACTGGACAGAATACAATCACAATAGAAAAAAATGAAAATGGGACATTAGCGCATGTAGACCAAGTTAGATTCTAGCAGGATAGCGATGAGCAAATGTGTAGTGAGCCTGGAAGTAACGAAGGCGTAAGTGTCATGGCAAACCTAGACAAACATGACAGTGAAACTGAAAAATCGTTGAAAAATCACTCCTATGAAAAGGAAAAAAGATCACGATCTCCCATACCTAGACAATCTCTAAGGCAGCGGAAGGAAGATAGTGAGGAGACAAAATCTCCCTGAAGAAGTACCAGGGAAAATAAGGGCATAAAACCTCTTCTGTACATGGAGATGAGGTAACTCATTTATATAGGAAGTTACAAAGACTATAAATAGATAAAGCTACTACCCAAGAGGCAGTTGAGTGTATACTACTTCCCGTGAGTCAGTAACATTAAACTACACAGATATCTGTGCAAAAGCGCCGGTTAAGTTCGTAGCGATTTCCAAGCCCTTGCAACACATGCAGGCTTGCGTGTCTTTGTGTATGAAGTGCTAAAGTGAAAAAGAAATAAAAGAAGAAACATGGTGACATTTTTTTAAAATTTCTTTTGCTGTGGAGGAAAGAAATAGAAAATGCGTGCTAACAAAATACTTAACTTCAAACAAAAGAAAAATCAGACAAGAAGGTGGAGGGGTAAGAGAAGGTTGCGGCGGGAAGTGTATTCAATAAAGCAAGGAAGAAGGAAAGCTGCAAAGAGGTGAAGGAAATAAAAATTTACCGACGAAAGGATCCGTGAAATAAAAGTAGGATTTTTTTTTTGAGCAAAGTTCAGGAAAATGAGAGGTAAAACTGAGAAAAGCGATCCATTCTTTTTGCGTTTGAATGCCGATTGTGATTTATAAGGTTAAAAAGAAAAAAAATATGATGACAGGAAAAGAAGTAATGTAAAAAGGAGAGTAAAAAATAAATGAAAGAAAGAAGAAAAAAATACGGAAGGATCTAAGAAAATCCCGACTGATGAAAGAAACAAGGAAAAACAAACCGAGAAAAAAAAAATGCCGAAATTAAAAAATAAAACAAACAAAAAAAACCCAGTAAATATTCACCCAATCGATCACGAAAGAAAGTTTTTAAAAAATCGATAAAGGTTGGAAGAAAGCGAGGAAAATGAGACGTCAATATTGGAACAATTTAAAAAAAAATAAAAATAAAAGTCGAAAATCTAAAAACCTTAAAGATTTGAACATGCACAAGCCAATGAATGGAGGTGGGATGGAGGAGAGCGCTCTTTAAGGAATGGAATATAAAGAAGCGGTTACAAAAAAATCAGGCTTTGATAATTTTGTTGACAGAATTGAAATTAAATGTTCGACTTAGTACTGACCTCTGTTTGGACTGACTGTTCGATTTCTCAAAAGAAAAATTATAAACAAGTAATTTATGCATCTATAATAATAATAATAATAATAATAATAATAATAATAATAATAATAATAATAATAATGACCCGGTTACGGAGATAGGACCTGTTACAATTCTATGGGACTACACAATACACACTGACAGAACAATCAAAGCCAACCGCCCAGACATTGTTATTAAAGACCACAAACAAAATAAGTGCCTCCTTATTGATATGGCAGTCCCTGCAGACTGCAATGTATCTTTGAAGATATTCGAAAAACTGTCAAAATACAAGGACCTTGAAATAGAAATCTCAAAAATGTGGCACATGGGAACATCAACAATCCCTGTTGTAGTTGGAGCCTTAGGATTGGTTGGAAAAGATTCCAGTAGACTAATTGAAGGGATCCCTGGAAGTCCATGCCTCAAAGAGATACAAAAAATTATTCTGACAAGTACAGCCCAAATTTTTACGAAGGGCTTTATTTATGTAATAATAATAATTTTTTTTTTCAATGGAAAGTGCCATGATGCCATTTCTAACCTTAAGTCCCTGGGCGGGACCCGGAAAGAAATGTGTAAACGCCAGATATCAAAGGAAATAAAAATAATAATAAATATAATCCCAAAAATGTGGTACACGAGGACATCAATAATTCTAGTTGTAGTTGGAGCCCTCGGATTGCTCGCAAAAGGTTTAGATAGACTTATTGAAGGGATTTCTGGTAGCCCATGCCTTAAAGAAATACGAAAAAATTGTATTCACAAGTACAGCGCACATATCACGAAGGGCTTTATTTATGTACACCCTTGTGCAAATTAATTGAAACAAAACGAATAATTCCGTTATTATTTACATTTATTTCGTATTTTCCCAATGAAAGATGACCCAGTGCACAGGTTAGTACTTCGTATGTCCATTCCACGAAGTTGTTCCTTGCAGTTTAACCAGAAGATTCTCGATTGGATTTAAATCTTTCCGTGGCAATATAGTACTTTGATTTGCTCACTGGTAAAGCACGCCAGTGTGTTTGTGCTGCGTTACAATTTTCGTAGGCTTTCTTGGAGTAACGCCCATCGCAGACAATGGTAGAACAACTAATCGACAGTCGAGACAATAGTGTCTGGGCGTGATAAAAAATCTGACTCAATCACAGATGACGTAATATTTTTCAAGATCAAACAAATTACACCCGAAAAATAGATTCATATTACTGCGCACCATTGTAAATGACCTAATGTGAGGAAAAAATAGATCGATTGCACCCTGTCATTCCAGTGAGTCCAAAACTGACCGTGCGGTGAAAGAAAGGAGACTAAAGCGGCTGTTTTAATTAATTTGCACAAAGCTGTATAGTGTGTGTGATCATAATTTCTCTTTTTTTTTCATGATGCCATTTTTGATCTGAGGTCTCTGATTGGGACCCGGAAGAAAATGTGTATACAACATAAATAAAAGGAAATAATAATAATAATAATAATAATAATAATAATAATAATAATAATAAAGCGGAAGGTCAATTTTCTTAATAATATCACTCATTTTAACGAGGAAATGTGAATATTATGGCAAATTATTATGAATAGCGTTATATTATTATTAATGTTATATTCCGTGCTAATAGGAATATATACTTGAAAAACACGGTGGATAAAATAAGTAAAGGTTTATTGTAAAAAATCAGGTCATTAACATTAAAGGTAACAGTTTTGCTCAAGGTCGTTTCTAGTCAATTCCGGAGTGAGTGCTACTGTTGGAAGGTCGGTAGTTCTTGCGTAAGTCTGAGTCGTAGTCAACAGATCCCAGCTAGTAAATTTAACTACCCCCTATTGGAACCCGTAAAAACGGGTTTAGGGACAGTCTACCTCCACAAACGAGACTCTGCCCTGCTCGTCCGGGTTACTCTCTGCCCAAAGGCAAAGAGTTCGACTGTTTAGCTGGAACAGGTCGCAGCTAGGATATCTAGCTAGCCCCCACCCCACGAGGGTTGCATGTGGCAAAAGGCCGGGTTTAACGTGGGTTTTCCGAGTCCGTAGGCTCGGCCGAAAGTATTCCCTATTTGAACGTCATTTGTCATTTTAGACTACCAGACATTCTACTATGAAAGCAATAGGTTCTTGTAGATGCCGATTCGCATACTGATGATAGCAGGGAGGTCGTTAGTGAAAATAAGAAATAGAGTGGGTTCAAGGTTAGTGCCTCGGAGGGACGCTTGATATAACATAAAATGTTTTAGAGGTGTGAATTTTCAAAACAACTTTAATCGAGGTTTGATAAGAAAGAGTGTATAAAATCAAAGAAGCAGCCAGAAACACCATAACTCTTCGACTTGTGAAGAAATTCCTGTCAGACGGCTTCGAAATATTTAAAGCAACAGCTGACCTTCGCCACCTAAAGCTTGATAGACACTTTCAGCAATAAACGTCAACATATAATCAGTTGACCTAGAAAAGCGAAGTCATATTGTTAGTCTGATAGCTGATACTGCTCGATGAGATGCTTAACCAATTCATAGTTGATTTGAATGTATGGTACTTTGCCAAAGACAGGTAGAATACTAATAAGTCGATAGTCCGAATTGTTCAGATGGTTCACATGGGTTTCTAAAAACAGAACCGACAGAAGAGGATTTTCATCAATCTTGAAAGCAAGGAGCAGAAAGGCATCTATTACAATGCTTAGAGAGACCAGCGGCCAATTCCGAGGAATATTTCTTAAGGATAATTGCAGGGATACCATTGAATCTATATGCATTGTGGGGATCAAGTTTTGAGATTATATCGGAAACCATGGGCGTTAAATGGAGATATTTACTTGACCCCCCACTGAGTCAGGTTGTGACACAAGGTCAGTTTTTAACGTGGGGACCCGAGTGTTTTCACTCGGCCCGCTGGTCTAAGCTGGTCTTAGCTGGTCATAGCTTGTCCAAGCTGGTCAGAGCTGGTATAAGCTAGTCATAGCTGGTCTTAGCTTGTCCAGGCCGGTCAGAGCTGGTCTAAGCTCGTCATCGCTGGTCTTGGCTTGTTATAGCTGGTCCAGGCTGGTCAGAGCCGGTCCAAGCTGTTCAAAGCCGTGATACCACCAGCACAGGGACAGAGCCCTGTGCCAGGGCGTTAAATCTTTATCCAACAGTAGAAACTAAGTTCTAAATGTGAGGTAATGCAAAGGTACTCCTGATGATTCAAGAGTAAAATTAGAAGAAAATCAGCGAGTAAAGATTTCTGCTTTATCGTCAGAAGTTACAACCCTTCCGATTGATTCGAGACAGGTATGGATTTGGGGACATTACCCTTGTTTAATACACTGTCTTCCCGAAACGGTGAGAGGGTCTCGATTAGAATTTGAATTCTTGAGATATTCTATTTTTCCATCTTCAGATTATTATGGTAATTCACGTTGCTAGTATACTGAGGATTACTAGAGAAAGTCATTTACAACAAATAGTATTAATACTTTTCTATTCTTAGTATTCTGTTTTGAACAATGCTACTAATAAATTCTCTTAATCTATCCTCGAATTTGTAATCCGTTTGACACGCAATATACCAGATTCTGATATACAATGGTCATTCAATAAATAAGTTGAATTTTTCCGTATAAAGACTTCTAATACAGATAGGAGCTTACTCTTTTTTATTTTTTTATTTGTTTTACATCTTTTACACATGGATTTAATTTCTTTTGCAGATTAAAAAAAAACTGAATGTCTGGTCAGAAAGATAGCTATTCGGAAAAACTTCATCTTAATTGACCTCCAGACAAACATTCTCATCAGTAAAATCCAAATTATTCGATTTTCATATAACCTTAAAATGTCATCCGGTAGATTGAAAATAATTTAATTCTTATATAATCACAAAATTGAATGCTTGAGCAGACAAATGGACATCGGTGAGACTATATTTATATATATATATATATATATATATATATATATATATATATATATATATATATATATATATACGAGGGTCATTCAATAAATAAGGTGAATTTTTCGGTATAAGGACTTCTAATACAGATAGAAGCTTACTCTTTTTTTATTTCTTTTGTTTTACTTCTTTTTCACATGGATTTAATTTCTTTTGAAGATTAAAAAAACAACTTTGAGAGTTTTGGCGATTAACAAAGATGGCCGACCAAGAAGCATGCTCCAGGATTGAACAGCGGTCAGTTATCAAGTTTTTGGTTGCTGACGGGTGCAAACCAATTGAAATTCATAGGATAATGTCAACTGTGTATGGTGCCACATGTTTCAGCCAAAATATGTCTACAAGTGGGTTAAATTGTTTAAAGAATGACGGAGCAGTGTTGAGGATGAAGACAGGCCTGGGAGGCCTACAGAAGTGAGGTCTCCTGAGGTGATCGAATCAGTCAATGACCTCATTGAGTCTGACAGAAGGGTGACAGTGGATGACATTGCAAAGACTTTGAGCTTATCTGTTGGGAAGAGTTATCTTGCATCATGACAACGCAAGGCCTCACACAGCAACCCAAACGGTGCAGACCATCAACGAGCTGGGCTGGGAACTGCTCCCTCATCCCCTTTACAGCCCAGACCTTACCCCTTCAGACTTTCAGCTGTTTGGTCCCTTGAAAGCGTTCACGAGAGGCACGAAGTTTAAAAGTGACGATGTCAAAAGTGTTGTGAGCGACTGGCTGAGACATCAGTCCAAAGATTTTTACGCTGAGGGAATACGGAAGCTTGTGCACAGATGGGAAAAGTGTGTGACAGTGCTGGGAGACAACGTTGAAAAAAAAAGTAAGCTTCGATCTGTATTAGAAGACCTTATACCGAAAAATTCACCTTATTTATTGAATGACCCTCGTATATATATATATATATATATATATATATATATATATATATATATATATATATATATATATATATATATATATATATATAATTAAATCTTATGGTCTACTCCAAGGCGTTTGAATAATTCCCAGTAGATTATCCTTCCCGCACGCTCATGTTTATACTTCTTAAATGGCTTTCACTGATTATTTCGTACTGTATTTGCCATTTTAATTTAATTACCAACATAGAAAAGAGTGCTAAAATGTTAGGTAATATCAGTTCTTCTGGACAATTTCATCACAGACGAAGACTGGATATGACAGTAATGAGGTTATACAGAATGGTGTTTAGAATGTTATGGATAGAAATCGCAAGTAATTAGGAAAATAGCAAGAAAAAGAAAACTTATACTCAGAATTAATTAATTCCTTGTGCACATAATAAGGAAGGAAGTCTTTGAGATATAGTCCCATCCACGGGTTATATTCTTATTTTCCTTATTTTCTCTCTCACGGATTTTTCTCTTTCTTTTTCTCATCTTGAACCTGTCCCAGTCGGCCTTCATGTACCGAAAAATCAAACGCTATAGCAGGAGATGCATTTGCTTCGGCATGAAATTTGATACTGATTTGTGAATGATCTGGAATGCGCAGGAGGTGGGGCAAAACATCAAGGGAGCATTTTTCATCCCCATGATGTCCTGTTACATCAGGAACGCCAGTGAGTTCTTCAATGATCTGTGTCAGTTCGTAGATGATGGAGACGTTTCTGCAGTATCTGTCTTCTTCATCAGGTTTGTTCGGGTGTACTAACCACATTTTGTGATGAATATTAAAGTCACCACACACACACACACACACACACACACACACACACACACACACACACACATATATATATATATATGTCTATTTTGATAATAATCATTTCTAGTTTTCTAATTAGCTTCTTGATGTTAAGTTGGAATTCATCAAGAAAGGCGCCGTAGTTTTTGTTAACACAAGTACATTCGATCTCGTTCGAGATCATCGTTAGGGGTGAATTGCGAAGATAGACTTAATGTAACTGTGATCGTTGTGATGGTGATTTTTGTAAACATGCGTGAAATTTATTACGATTATAGTATCAATGTTTTAAAATGCATTTGACCAACATTTAATTACATTGTGGACGCGTGGTTAAACAGCATTTAAAATTTTAATATAATTATAACAGAGCGTGTTCATGCGTGTTTTTTTAAAAAAATCACCATCACAACGATCACAATTACAATAAGCTTGTCTTTGAGAATCACCCCTGAGGATGATCTTAGAGGAGGTCGAAAGTACTCGGGTAACAAAACTACGGCGCATTCCTTGATGCATTTCATCTTAACATCAAGAAGCTAGAAAGGATTGTTATAAAAATAAATAGATGTAATATGTCTATATTATTCAATGAAACATGTTTGAATGTTATATATAACCATTTTTGGTTCTCACCAGTTGAGATGCAGCCGCATCGAAACAAGAATGCATCTTTGTAGTGAGTAAGTTGTCTTTGTGATTCACCCCTGAGGATGATCTTAGATAAGATCGATAGTAGTTAAGTAGGAAAAAACTACGGCGCCTTCCTTGATGAACTCCAACTTAACAACAAAAAGCTAACAAAAAACTACTAGAAAGGATTATTATAAAAATAAATATACATGATATGTCTAAATTATTCAATGAAACATGCTTGTATGAAAATATACTGCTTAAAGGCACACACACACACACATAAACATTCTGGGTTGACAATGCCGACATAGGTCTTCTTGTTGGTTGAAATAGCTATTCGAATGACGTAAATTTGGATTCATATTCTATGCCATATATATATATATATATATATATATATATATATATATATATATATATATATATATATATATATATATATATTTCATACGGACAAAAACAACTTGCTACAAACCATATATAAACATATATAACCATTTTGGTTCTCACCAGTCGAGATGCAGCCTCATCGAAACAAGAATGCATTTTTGTAGTGAGTAAGTTGTTTTTGGCCGTATGCTAAAATTATAATAAATAATTATTGCTCTACTCTTGGTATTGAGCCCTTTGATTTATATTATTTCGTTCTCATTACATTCGGTATATATATATGTATATATATATATATATAGATATATATATATATATATATATATATATATATATATGTATGTATGAAGAAATATAGTCTTAAAATGGCCTGACGATTGCATCTAGCATGAAACAGACTGTCGCCTCTAAGTGTTGACTTCTCTGTTCACTTTTATATTTATATATATATATATATATATGTGTGTGTGTGTGTGTGTGTGTGTGTGTGTGTGTGTGTGTGTGTGTGTGTGTGTGTGTGTAAGACAAGTAAAATATTTCACAATAAATTTGGTTTTAGCTAACAGATTTTGGTAACTGTTTTAGGACATACTTATTTTTATATGATGAATATACTCTGTATATTTCAGTTTATAATATATTTTATTAGAAATATTTGCAATAACGTATAACGCTGAGGCAATAATAGGCAAAATCATGAAGAAAAAAAGATGATTAATCTAAGGAAGATTGATTATAAAACCACCACACCATGGATTTATCGCATTGAAGAAATCCTATTTCGCTTGCGAGAGTCTGGAAGACGTAAGCAAATCCCCGCCGTTCATCTAAGGCAGTTGTGCAACTAATCTAATTATTTCTATGCCGACGAATTCCCACATAATTCACAATAAAAAAAGAAATTAAAAAAAAAGCTTATAAAATAAAGCATAATTCTATTCCAGGGACTTTATTTCATAATATCTGATGCAATAAGTAAAGGGGTGAGAGGGTAGCGTAATGGATGTCAGCGTGCAAAGTAAAATCGGCGAGACGAGTTCAATTTCCGACCTAGGTTATTGCGTTCATTTTCGCAGTAATGTCATTGGAAAAAGCATGTATCCATTTCTTCTGTCCCAGTTATGTGATATAGTAGGGTAGACTACGTTCTCTAGCCTTGAGTGGCAACTAGTCTCGGAGAAGGATTACTCTGAAATGAAAATCGTGTAGAAGTCGATGCAAATTTAGCGAACTATATTTCCAACATAATAAAGGTAAAAAAGGAAGCTGTGGAGAACGGACATAGCATTTAAACAAAATAAAATTTCATTTCAGCTTTAGGGATTCAATTTTGATTACTAAATTTGAACTTAAAGCGCCAATTGTCACGTACTTCCCGTAATTTTTGTTCTGAGTTCAAATCATCTATTTGACAGTACATTTTCCTCTTCTCATCATCGTCTTTAGGTCGGTTAACCGGATGTTGTTATAGCATCCCATCAATTTCCTCCACATATCTGAACTGAAAGACAGAGAGGTAATCATTTACACTATTTACATTGTTAGGCCTGTTGTCTTCATCTTTATTGCCATATTCACCATGTTTCGGCTCTAGTACGGTCCGGCTTTCTTCAGGTGATATAGGTGGGTAAAAGTAATCCAAAAAGTGACTTGACCCAAAGAGTTGTGAGTTCAGTACCTGACCACAGCAGTAGTGAACAAAAACATGGACAGTGGTGTTACTAAAAAAATATTTAATCGAAACTGAGATATCTAGAAGAGGCATGGGACGTGGAACTAGAAAAATCTACTCCCGCGGATAAAATAAAGGGCTCGCTTCGTAATTCCAACATATATCACCTGAAGAAGGCCTGAGCCTACGACGGCCGAAACTTTGTGAATGTGCCAATAATGTTGAGGGCAAGGTAAATACTGTAAATAGTTTTTTTTTCTTGTTTTTTTTTAAGCGTATCACCCCAAGCAAGGCTGGTGGCCACTATCACGCAAGGGGTTATAGAAGGTTTGGTGGAAGAGCAGATAGGAGTGGTAAAGGAGAGGATGTGGAGAAAGAGAAAGACAGTGGGTCGATCAAGGCAATGGGGTTACAGAAGATTTGGAGCGAGAGCAGATAGGAATGAAAGATGAAAGGATGTGGAAAGGGGAAGTGGATAGATCAAGGCAACTGGAGATGTCGATTGACGCTACACTTAAACCGTTGGAGATTGTATTTGTCAGGGAAACAGTAATAGGGAAGGTAGTTCCATAGGCGAGATGTGCGAGACATGAAGCTATTGGAGTAGAAGAGACGTCTACATCTAACAGTTTCAACGGTGTAGGGGTGGGAACGGGATGCCAGCCTCGTAGGACGTTTAAATTCAAGAGGCCTAGGGACAAGCGAAAGCAGCTCCTCGGAGCAATTACCGTGAAAGTACTTGTAAAAAAGACAGAGCGAGGCAACATCGCGTCTGTGAGAGAGCGACTGCAGACGAGATGACAGATCAGGGCCAATTACATTGCATATCCGTCTCTGGATCTTATCAAGAACCCTGAGGCGAACAGCAGGGGCTCCAGACCATATATGGCAGCAATACTCTATGCAAGGGCGAATGGTCGATTTATAGACTTGGAGGATCGATTCCGGGGAGAAAAATTTCCTGGCTCGGCACAGGGAACCAACTATCCTTGCGGTGGATGATGCACCTGACTCGATGTATTTGTTCCATCTCAGATCAGCGGAATGCCTTTTCTCAGAAATATAAACAGACGTAGAAAGGGACTCATTGCGTGCAGGTAGACTTGGTGAAACCCATCCCTTTTCGTGTCTAACCACAGCCGATGTCTTTCAAGTTGAAGGCTTGTGACCGTTGATTCCTCACAAAACCGTGTCATCACCACAGGCAAGGAACACAGTCTATTCTATTCTGCTATATAACAGATAATCCTATAAGGTTAATCCGCGTTTTGATAGGACTTGTTTTAATTTTAATTTCCTCACCAGAAATTCCTGATAGGAGAACAGGTATAGTCACCGATGCCCAACTGTGTGGCAGAAATTATTGGTTTATATCGAACCAGCAAGACTGAGAAAAATTTTCGCATCACAAGCAGTGAAATTATACTTAATGCGTAAAAGAGAATTAAAAAGAGATTGTAACATATGAAATATTTAGGTTGACAGAAAATTGAAGTTGTTGACAGATCGATAAGAAGCAATATTATCAACATTTTGATCTTTATTTATTTCAAAACTAATGCTATTTATATGAAAACAGCTGGACGCTAATGACGTCATTTTTTGGTTTCTTTTGTGCAGGATGAAAAATCAATAAGTTTCCAAATATACGTTTAATTTTTACCTATTCAAAAATGATATTTGTTAATAACACTTGTCGCAAATAGAGAAATAACAAAAGAAAATTAAAGAAATAAAGACTGAATATTGTTTATATAAAATGGGTGGGGGAAAGTAGATCTTGCTTCATTTATTATTTCTTCATAAAAAATATAATATAAATCTTTTTTAGTCTGACTATTATTATGCTTATTATATATATATATATATATATATATATATATATATATATATATATATATAAATTTTGTTTTTATTCCCGAAGTTGTTTTTTCTGTTTTCTTTTTGAATTTGTAGGTCTGATGAATTGGATCGTATTTACGATTCCAATGGAATAAATTATAACCATGGAATATTAGTGTTTAAGCCTTTTATATTATATCCTTACTCTGTCCTGGACATTGAGTTCTACCTGGATTCTATTCTCTTGGAATTATTTCTTATACATATATATATGTATGTGTATGTATGTATGTATGTATATATATTTATATATTTTACCCCTAATATTATCTATCTATCTATCTATCTATCTATCTATCTATCTCTCTCTCTCTATATATATATATATATAATTATATATATATACACACACACACACACACACACATATATATATATATATATATATATATATATATATATATATATATATATATATATATGTATGTATGTATGTATGTATTATCACTCACCGATGGCACGGCTCGCAGTTTCATGCACAATATTCCGGTGCGGAGTCCGTTATGCAATTTAAATTTTTTTTAAATATATCTGGTTATCGGAATGGTGTATATATATATATTATACTGGGATTACAGATTTTAAATTAAAAAAATTATATTTGGCTTTTAAATTTTAAATTACGTAACGGCCAGTCTATACTCAGTACCTGAAGATTCCGTTTGCAAGAAACTTTGAGGTTTTGAAACTTTTGAACTTTGAAATTTGGGGTCATACGTATATTCATTAATATATACCTAATAAATCTGCTGTATTATATCGAGCACTGTTTTATATGTGCAATATATTATGATTATATATATATATATATATATATATATATATATATATATATATAGTCAAACCTAATGAGCCAGACAAACCTACCAAGGTTTCACTATTTTAGCCAGATCGTCAGCTAAGTGAAACCTTGGTAGGTGTGTCTGGCTCATTAGCTTTGACTAGGTTTGCTCTACGCTTGTATTGAGCTCTTTAGTTAGTTGTTTGCTCGTATCGGGGTTTTTTCTTTGGGCCTTGAACCTGTATCTGTGCGATTATTTTCGACAGACTTTCATGTTCCTGGCTCTTTCTTTTTTAAAACCTTTTCTTCACTCCGAGATTGATTTGGCTATTGTTAAATCAAGAATTCGAAGGTTTTTCGACACGAGTATAGTTACCTATATATATATATATATATATATATATATATATATATATATATATATATATATATATATATATATGATGTCATCCTCATGCAGGCCTGTTTCACTGTATCACAGCTCATCAGTGCCTCTAGACATCCGATTGCTTGAAGCCGGAATCGAAAACTGACCGATTTGGCATAAGCCGGAGTTTCTACCCCTGAGCTATCAGCGCACGGCAGAGGGGAAGGAAAATTCTCGCGTATTATTTTTAAGAATGTAAATAAACGCCAGACAGCCATAGTGCTCAATTCATTTTAATGAGCTTTGCGTTATCGGAGACGGCTGCTGTTTAGAATTAACCTCTCTCTCAACATACAGATCTGTATATATATATATATATATATATATATATATATATATATATATATATATAAACATATATATATATATATATATATATATATATATATATATATATATATATATATATATATGAGAATATGCATCATATCCAACGTCGATAGCACGACTCAGAGTTTCATACAGTAGCTGCAATCTTCAGGTGCAAATATAATCTAACCGTCAATTCACTTTCTCGTGGTGATGATTCAATATATATATATATATATATATATATATATATATATATATATATATATATATATATATATATCAGATAAGCCCAGTAAGTAATTTATCCTGTTTATTTCAAAATAAACTACTAAAACAAACATTTTTAATTAAGCAAGTTTTCAGCTACAAAACACTGTTTCGCCCCAATAGTCATTCACGTTAGTTATATATTGTCACCGGTGATAAACACGATCCTACATGGGGGGCGGAGCACGTAAAAATCTTCCGAGTCGATACACTTTTTCATTGGAACAATTTACCAACGTCCAGTTGTGTTCACATCCACTCTTTGGTCTCCATAAATGTTTACCACGCGTCATACAAATATCAGTGAATGCAATTTCTTTCCATGCAGAAGATTTTAATGACACATCCCTGCTTCAGATTTAATTTCATGTCAGAGGACATTGTGATATATTGCCAGGCTGAGATAGGCACCAAGTCAAAAAAATTATAAGTTATTAGCGAGAAGAGCCAATGTCTACAACTAAGATCCTTATTTGATGTCGTGGAACAATATAATAAAATAATTGTTTTATTTCAGGGACGGTTTTCCAATACATATATATATATATATATATATATATATATATATATATATATATATATATATATATATATACATATATATATGTTAAAGACATTTATGATATGTTTAACGTTCTTTTTATAGATACAAGTATTTAAGCAAATGCTCTGTTTTTATAATAAATACTTGTAACTATAAAAAGAACGTTAAACATATCATAAATGTCTTTAAATAAATTGTCGGATTTGTCCAATTCAAAAATACACACACACACACATATATATATATATATATATATATGTGTGTGTGTGTGTGTGTGTGTGTGTGTGTGTGTGTGTGAACAAATATAGTCTTAAATTGTGCTATATTTATGGGATAAAGTGCTCAATATCAGAGATAGAGCGTATGTAAATATAAAGGTGTACTGTTGACTTCTATGTTCATTTCTATATATATATATATATATATATATATATATATATATATATATATATATGTGTGTGTGAGTGTGTGTGTGTGTGTTAATTGTATTTCGTTCCTGTTATATATATATATACGATTACATAGATAAAACCATAATGAGTTTTAAAAAGTCCTTTCCAGGGTCGAAACGCTTAACATTTTTAATGAATTTGTATGTGTATGTGTGTGTGTATATGTGTGTGTGTGTGTGCCTGTATGTGAGGGCACATGTATGTGTGCCATAAATATTTCAACGTCACCAGAAGAGTCGACTGTATAGAGCAGAACAACTCACCCATCTCTTAGTGAACTCTTCCAGTGAAGAAGAGAAGAAGAAGAAGAAGAAGAAGAAGAAGAAGAAGAAGAAGAAGAAGTTAGAAGAAGAAGAAGAAGAATATATACTACTACTACTACTACTAAGGCCACAACCACATGGTTATGATAATGTTTTAAAAGAGGGATACCACTTAACTAACTGAAAAAATTGTTAATATAGAATATCATAACAGTTTAGTTTTCTTTTCTTTGTCGCTAATGAAAATTTATAGTTTCTTAATACTTTGCTTAGCTTTTGGGTGGCATCATTCTCTATTCCAATTTACCTTCGGATTTCGGTGCCGCGTTTTCCGTCCTCTGTTAAAACACTTAGGAAATTTTAAATTACGATTGTCTCTGGCGAGGAAAGTAAGTTGTTTTTTGTTTTTTACTATACGTCACACGAGTAAATGTGTAGGAAAATAATGATCCTTAAATGGCAACGTATATATTTGCATATATGTCTATAAAACTATATATATATATATATATATATATATATATATATATATATATATATAAAACTATAAACTCTCTCTCTCTCTCTCTCTCTCTCTCTCTATATATATATATATATATATATATATATATATATATATATATATATTTGTGTGTGTGTGTTTAAAACGTTATTTTAATTTAATGTTGTTTTTATTGATTGCAAGGACTCATGCTACAGAATACATCGTTACCTTTGTACAAAGCAAAAAGCAAATATTTATATTAATAATTTATAACAAAAAA
>OZ038513.1:78259914-78269914 GCA_964036315.1 Acanthosepion esculentum
TATATATATGTGTGTGTGTGTGTGTGTGTATGTGTGTGTGTGTGTGTGTGTGTGCGCGCGTGCGTGCGTGCGTGCGTGCGTGTATAAATATATTAAACGGAATAAGCTAATCATTTTTTGCTCCTCAGTCGTTCGGATTTGCAGGAAAGTAAGATATCGACTAAAAATTATATTATTAAGGATATTTTAATTGCCTTTGCACGTTATCCAATGAATCTCCACAGAGCGAATATTATGCAATGAACATTTCAAATCAAAATTGAGCTTTTAGCTGTGTAATATATATATATATATATATATATATATATATATATATATATATATATATAGAGAGAGAGAGAGAGAGAGAGAGAGAGAGAGAGAGAGAGAGATTTTTGTAGGTACAAAATTTTATAACTGAAATGAAGGTGTTAAGCTTAATATTACTAGACATATTAAAATACTAAAGCGAAGAATAAAAAGGGAAGCAACCGGTTTCGCTCCCGCTCTTCAGGCTTCTGTGGGAGATTTTAATGTAATTAAAAAAACAGAATATGCAATGAAAAAGGAAATGAGTGTGAGGGGGAGAAAAAATTGGGCTAGAGGCAAATGACAGCGAGCCCCAACAGACACTCACGCTGTTTACACAGGGAGGGCCTGCGGGACCCGATGTAAATTGACTCCAGCACCTTTAGATGAAATGAAAAGTGGGAACGGGACAACACGGTGAACCAATCCACACTAAATTTAGCCGCACACCTTCTGTTCTTTAATAGTTGCTCCCAAAGGGCTGAACTGGAGGTGTTCGGGACGAGTCCATCAAACGGCAAGGTATGGTTCCTGATTTTTGCGGGAGCGTGTTGCTTAATTCGCATGTCCATCGTTGTGTTGTCCTCCCTTGTAGTTGGCACCGCAACTACAATCATATTGATAGATAACAGAATTAATTTGGTGAGGAGGGAGAACGTCTTTACACATTGAATGAAACATAGGCCGTGTTTGAAATACTACACGAACCTCAGCAGAGAAAAAGCAGCGACGAACACTCGATGAAATTTGTCTCACAAAACTTTCACATTTGGTTCTGATCCAAGGAAATCATAGATAAACCGGACACCTCCCAACACCGCAAATCTTTACACCTCTGAACTTTTCAATTTTGTCTCGGATAACAGACTGAACAACGTCAGGTGGGTAACCTAGACCGCAAAGGGTATCCCTGACAAAATTGACCTCCCCATTCAAAAAGGACCCAGAGCATATATTTAATGCTCTATGAAGGAGTCCCAACGTGTGTATAATCCTGCGAAGGTTGGAGGCATTGGACTGGTTGAAAAAGATTCCAGTAGACTAATTGAAGGGATCCCTCGAAGTCCATGCCTCAAAGAGATACCAAAAACTATTCTGACAAGTACAGCCCACACTTTACGAAGGGCTTTATCTATGTAATATTTTTTTTTTTTTTGCAGTGGAAAGTGTCATGATACCATTTCTAACCTTAGGTCTCTGTGCGGGACCTAGAAAGAAATGTGTAAACGGCCGATATGAAAGGAAATCATAATAATAATAATAATAATAATAATAATAATAATAATAATAATAATAAGTGCCTCCTTATTGACATGACAATCCCTGCAGACTGCGATGTATCTTTGAAGATATTCGAAAAACTGTCAAAATACAAGGACCTTGAAATAGAAATCTCAAAAATGTGGTACATGGGAACATCAACAATTCCTGTTGTAGTTGGAGCCCTTGGACTGGTTGGAAAAAGATTTCAGTAGACTGATTGAAGGGATCCCGGGAAGTCCATGCCTCAAAGAGATACAAAAAATTGTTCTGACAAGTACAGCCCACACTTTACGAAAGGCTTTATTTATTTTTTATTTTATTTTATTTTTGCAGTGCAAAGTGTCATGATACCATTCTAACCTTAGTGTAATGTGTAAACGCCAGGAAATAAAAATAATAATAATAATAATAATAAAGAAAAATGACAAGAGGATTCGTTTCGGTTTTTGAGGAATTTTAGCAAAACAAATGTAGATTTTTTTTATTTTGAAAAACACCATATTTCTACACACAAAATATATCGATGAAAGAAAAAAGTATGCGTTCAAATTTGAATTGGCGAATATTCTTAAATATTCAACAAATCTATCGACGTTAAAGAATGGCAAGGAAATTACGTGAGACGATAAGTGATGGAGATTTTTGACATGTTAAAAAGAAAGTTTCATATTAATAATAATAATAATATCAATATTTTTTTCCTTTGATTTCTGCTGTATCCATATTTTCTTCTGGTCAGAAATGGCTTCATGACATTTACTGCTGAGAATTTTAGTAAAAAAAAAGATACCTTAGATCCAATATATTTTACATGGATAAGGTTTTTTGTAATGCCATATTTGTGAGTACAATTTTTTGCATTTCTTTAAGGCCTGGGCTACCAGAAATCTCTACAATAAGTCTATTGGAACCTTTCACAATACATCCGAGGGCTCCAACTACCATTGGAATTATTGATGTCCTCATATGCCACATTTTTGAGATTTCTATTTCAAGATCCTTGTGATCTGATAGTATTTTTGAAGATCTTCAAAGATACATTCTGCAGGGACTGCCATGTCAATAAGAAAGTCCATACTGTTTTTGTTGTTGTTGTTGTTTTAATATTAATATTACTTTTATTTTTATTATTATTTTTATCATTATTATAGATATTATTGTTATTATTGTTATTATTATTGTTATTATTATTATTCTTATATAATTATCATTGTTATTATTAATATTATTATTGTTATAATTTTTATTATTGTTATTATTGTAATTATTATTATTATTATTGTTATTGTTATTATTATTATTGTTATCATCATTGTTATTATTATTATTACTGTTATTATTATTGTTGTGGATTCCGGGGATGGATCCCTGCACAAATAAATAAACAACGCCAGTAACTGAGATAGAAAAATAAGTGTATTAAACGTAAGAATACAGACTTGAAGTGAAGATTAGTAGTCCAGGAATGCGGGTTAGTAGAAAGTATATGTACAAGTCTCTGTAAGTGAAGCCGTAATTATCACTCTCTCTGGACTCTCGTATAACTCTCTGTGAACACCCTGTGTACTGTCTCCGTATCTTTCACCCTGACTCAACGTATCTCCACCTGCAGGTAATCTCTCTGTCAGTATAAGTATACTTTGGACGAGTCCCTCTTGTGTAAAAGGGTCTGCCCCACAACAATTATTATTGTTATTATTTATGTTAGTGTTACTATTATTATTATTATTATTATTATTATTATTATTGTTATTATTATTGTTATTATAATTCTTCTTATTATTATTATTAGTGTTATTATTATTGTTGTTATTATTATTATTATTGTTATTATTGCTGTTGTTGTTGTTGTTGTTGATGGTGATGGTGATGGTGATAGTTGTATTACTTCAGTTTTTTAAAACATGAGGATTTAAAAATTAATATTTCTTGTAAGAAAGGAGATATACTGACACACAAGGAGATATACACACACAGACACATAAACACACATAAACACACGCACACACACGCACACACAGACAAACAGACACACACACACACACACACACACACACATATATATATATATATATATATATATATATATATATATATATATATATATATATATATATATATATATAAATGTACTAGAAATGTTTTACCTGACCTAAAATCAGAACAAACTTATAAGTTTGTTTTAAGTTTTTGTGGTCGGACCTAAATCTCTATCTGCATGTGTTTATCTATCTATCTATCTATCTATCTATCTATATATATATATATATATATATATATATATATATATATATCAGTCTATTCATCTCTCTCTCTCTCTCTCTCTATCTATCTATCTATCTATCTATCTCAGTCTATTCATATCTATCTATCTATCTATTTCACTCTATTCATATCTATCTATCTATCTATCTATCTATCTATATATATCTATCTTATTCTTTGCATTATCTATCTATCTATCTGTCTGTCTGTCTATCTATCTATCTGAGACTTGGCGTTATTTATCTATCTAAGACTATCTATCTGTCTATGCACGTGTGTGTGTGCGTGCGTCCGTATGCGTGTGCGTATGTGCGTTCTTGTGTGTATGTGTATGTGTGAGTGTGTGTATGTGCGTGTGTGTGCGTGTGTGAGTGCGCGTGCATGCGTGTGTCTTATATAGGTTCTGTCAGATCCAAAGATTGAAAATGAGGATCATCTAAAGTTTTATTAATATCCATTTTTGTTTCGTTGTTCTTGTAGGGGGAATATGTAATGTCGTGTCCTCCAAATAAGGCGCCGTAATTATGGCCAATTCTGGAATAAGCAAATTAAGTGCGACAAAATGTTGAAGGAAACGAAGTAAAAATATTTCAAGAGTGAATTAATGTCATTCATAATTAATACCAACCTTCGTTATTTGACGAATGTAAAGTAAAAGAGAGGATTGTAGGTAATTAGGGGGGGCGTGACCCAGCAGGAAGAGTAAGGAAAAATAACGGGAGACAATTTTATATTGAGAAAGAAAGAAAGAAAGAACAATAAAAAAAGAAAGAAAAGTAGAGAAAGAAAATGCAAAGGAACGAAAAAATAATTACAAGAGAACTGATCAAAAATATGACGAAAGAAAAGTTGGCCTTAAAAGTTTTGCCAGAAAAAAGACAGAGGAGAATAAAGATATTGAGAGGAAAATTGAATTGGACAGAAAATAAGAGAAATAAATTGTAGAGGAAAGGAAGAACAGAAGCTGGAAAGAGAAGATCAAGACAATAATGGAAAGGAAAATGTTGAAAAGAAGCAAGAAAACTGCTGGCAGTCGCACGTGGAAGAAAGTGTAGAAGAAAAGACACTCAAAGAAAACATCTTCAGCAGACGATTTCCTATGGTTCGGAAATATATCATCCAATCTGAATAATTGAGCTGCAGAATTGCAGACAAGACGAGATAGATAGATAGATAGATAGATAGATAGATAGATAGATAGATAGATATGAACAGACAGATAGATAGATAAATAGATAGATAGATAGATATAAACAGACTGAGATAGATAGATAGATATAAACAGACTGAGATAGATAGATAGATAGATAGATAGATAGATAGATAGATAGATAGACAATTATATAGATAGATAGATAGATAGATAGATAGATAGATAGATAGATAGATAGATAGATATGAACAGACTGAGATAGATAGATAGATAATGAACAGACTGGGATAGATAGATAGATAGATAGATAGATAGATATATAGATAGATAGATAGATAAATAGATAGATAGATAGATATTAACAGACTGAGATAGATAGATAGATAGATAGATAGATATTAACAGACTGAGATAGATAGATAGATAGATAGATAGATAGATATACAGATAGACAATCAGACAGACAGACAGACAGATAGATAGATAGATAGATAGATAGATAGATAGATAGATATGAAGAGACTGAGATAGATAGATAGATATGGGTTTATATATATATATATATATATATATATATATATATACAGAGAGAGAGAGAGAGAGAGAGATGGGCTGAAAGAGAGATATATTAATATCCATATCGAGCGACAGAAAGAGAGAGGGGGCTGAGGGGGATATATATATATATATATATATATATATATATATATATATATATATATATATATATATGACTCTTCGGTAAATCGAATCGAGTTCTCTCAGTCACTGTGAGTTTATCTAAAAATAAATATGCTTAAATTCACCTTCTTCTCTGCCGTGCGCCAATGGCTTCAGGGTAAAATTTCCGACTGACGCGAATTCAGCTGGTTTTCGATTCTAGCCAGAGGCAACCGGACGTCTAGCCACACTGATGAGCTGTGATACAGCGAAACAGTCTGTCTGTGGATGACAATATATATATATATATATATATATGCAATTTATTATATACATGAAGAAATATAGCCTTAAGATGTGCTAAATTTATGGGATAAAGTGCTCAATATCAGAGGTAGAGTGTGTGTAAATATAAAAGTGAACATTGAAGTCAACACTTAGAGGCGACATAATTTAACCCAAATAAATAATTAAATAAACAAATAAACGACTTCCGGTAAAATAACCGCTAAAATAGACTACCCACAATGCACCACTGACCCGTATATATAAATACCTGAGAAAAATAACGGC
Source organism: Acanthosepion esculentum (assembly GCA_964036315.1). Taxonomy (NCBI): domain Eukaryota; kingdom Metazoa; phylum Mollusca; class Cephalopoda; order Sepiida; family Sepiidae; genus Acanthosepion; species Acanthosepion esculentum. The sequence goes on from OZ038513.1 coordinate 78,266,117, forward strand.
ACTCGTGGCCTGACGATTGCGTCCAGCATGAAACAGGATGTCGCCTCTGTGTATTGACTTCAATGTTCACTTTTATATATATATATATATATATATATATATATATATATATATATATATATATATATATATATTATGACATTTTATGTTTATACATTCTTTTTATAGATACAAATATTTAAGTAAATGCTCTGTTTATAATAAACAATATTAAACAAGATTTACCGGCCTGAATGTCCGAGAAATTTTCATAGAAAATTTTTGTCCTCTGACAGGAATCGAATCTGTATCCTATACGGCACCGTCATATAGCCTGAAGTGCCTTAACCGTCTCTGCCACCGAGGAGCGTTCGGTTGGCAAGGTCGAATTTCCTGATTATAAACTTCAATCTTCCATGAATCTCTCACCTACATTCATATCTGCTCATGGCGTATCAAATGTAAACAAATGACGTCACACATTATGAAATGGACAAAGTCCGACAATTAGTTAAAGACATTTTTATATTTAACATTCTTTTTATAGATACAAATATTTAAGCAAATGCTCTGTTTATAATAAACAGTATTAATAACATTTACCGGCCTGAATGTCCGAGAAATTTTCATAGAAACTGTTCAGGCATATCAGGCTATATAACAATTCTGTATAGGATACATGTTCGATTCCTGTCGGAGGACGAATATTTTCTATGAAAATTTCTCGGACATTCAGGCCGGTAAATGTCTTTAATACTGTTTATTATAAACAGACCATTTACTTAAATATTTGTATCTATAAAAAGAATGTATAAACATAAAAAATTGTCGGACTTTGTCCATTTCATAATGTGTGACGTCATATATATATATATATATATATATATATATATATATTTATATATATGTATAAGAGAAATAGAGGGAGAGGGAGGTAGAGGGAGAGACTGATAGACAACGGTAGGGATAGATAGGGAGAGATTGATAGAGAGAGAGAGAAACAAGGGGAGTGATGTCATGATAAAAAGTGAAAAAAACTATAGAGAGAATGCTAAATAAACGAGGAAAAATGAAGAGAAAAATTCAAATATGAAAAAAAAGAATTTCAAAAAAAGGGAACCGCAAAAGATGGAGGAAAAAAGTGAGAAAAGAACAAAAAAAGAAAAATGTAAAGAAAGAATTCCTCCGAAAATATGAAGTAAGAAACTAAAAAAGGGAGAATGAAGAACGGATTTTGAAGGCAATAAAATAAGACGGTAGATTCGAATAAATATGACTATATATATATATATATATATATATATATATATATATATATATATATATATATATATATAGAGAGAGAGAGAGAGAGAGAGAGAGAGAGAGACCAAAGGTTTATTTGAACTTAAATAAATATGAAGAAGCCGTGTTTGCCGGATGAGGGTCATGAAAAGTGTTGGGGCGCACCCACCTTCACAACCACAATAGACTGATCCTATTATTATAAATAGAACAGTAGTTCTAGAGACTGTGAGTAGAGTAGCAGTGTAGTGCAGTGCAGCGTGAGACTTCTGTAGTGATCAGTTACAACTTCCGTTTCTCGACCGGAAGATACAGTTGGACTTTACTACTATTACTTATTGTTACTACTAACCTACGTTCGTTCTGCTACTAATCTCTCTGATGTAAATACCTCTCTGAATATACCAGTATTTTTCCCTACGACTGTGTTTGTTCGTTATTACCATATACTCACGTGGAAACACTCAACATCTCAACAGTGGCGACGAAGGATGTTTTATTGATCTCAACAGTGGCGACGAAGGATGTTTTATTGATATCAACAAAAAGAAATAGAAAAAAAAGAAGGTAGATAGCGATAGAAGAAGAGAGATGAATGAAAAAAAGATTTGGAAACAAAGACTTGTAACAGAAAAAGAGAGAAAAAGAAAGAAAGCAAAAAAGAAAAAATAGAGAAAGAAAACATTGATAAAAAAAACTAAAAAAAAGAAAAAAGTCAAATTAAAAAATATAAGACACAGTAAACAAAGAAGAAACGAATGAAAAAACTGACTGAAAAAAAGAAATGATTGAATGAATGAAGACAAAAGAATGAGAGGATGGAAATAATGGAATAATTATTGCAATAAAGAGAAAATGAAAAGTAACAGATATAAAAAAATGAGTGAAAGATGAAAAGAAAGAATGAAGGAATGAAGGAATATATAGAAGGAAAGATTTATAACAGAAAAATAGAGGGAAAGAAAGCGAAAAAGAAAAATCCAGTCAATAGTGAAAGTGAAACTGAAAAAGATAACAAACATGAATTCAACATGAAAAAAAGTAAGAAAGGAAGGAAAAAAAGTAAGAAGCCAAGAAAAAAGGAATTAATAAATAAAGAAAGGGAGAAAGTAAGAAAGAAAAGGAAAGAAAGAAAAGAGAAAAGAAATAAAGAAAGAAAGGGAGAAATTAAGAAAGAAAGTAAGGAGGAAAGAAAGTAAGAAACGAAGAAAAAAGAAAGAAAGAAAGAAAGGGAGAAAGTAAGAAAGAAAAAAAGAAAGAAAGACAGAAAGAAAGGAGGACAGAAAGTAAGAAAGAAAGAAAAAAGAAATAAAGAAAGGGAGAAATAAAGAAAGAAAAAGAAAGAAAGAAAGAAAGGAGGAAAGAAAGTAAGAAACGAAGAAAAAAGAAATAAAGAAAGAAACGGAGAAAGTAAGAAAGAAAGAAACGAAGGAAAAAAGTAAAGAAAGAAAGAAAAAAGAAACAAAGAAAGAAAGTGAGTAAGTACGAAAGAAAAAGTAAGAAAGACAGAAAAATGAAATAAATAAAGAAACAAAGGATGCATGTCAGAAATAAAGAAAGAAGAAATGAAAGAAAGTAAGAAAGAAAGAAAAAAGAAAGAAAGAAAGAAAAGAGGAAAGAAAGTAAGAAAAAAGTAGAAAAGAAAGATAGAAAAAAGAAATAAAGAAGGGAAGAAAGGGAGAAAGTAAGAAAAAAAGAAAGAAAGGATGTAAGAAAGAAAAAAGAAAGGAAGAAAGTAAAAATGAAGAAAGAAAGAAGGAAAGAAAGAAAGTAAGAAAGAAAAAGAAACAAAGAAAAAAGAAAGGAGGAAAGAAAGTAAGAAATAATGAAAAAGAAAGAAAGAAATAAAGAAAGAAATGGAGAAAGTAAAAAAGAAAGAGAAAGGGAGAAAAAAGTAAGAAAAAAAGAAATAAAGAACGGGAGAAAGTACGAAAGAAACAAAAAAGAAAGAAAGAACGAAATAAAGGAGGAAAGAAAGTAAGAAAAAAGAAAGAAAGAAAGCAAGAAAGGGAGAAAGTAAGAAAGAAAAAACAAATAAAGAAAGAAAGAAAAAGGAAAAAAGACAGTAAGAAAGAAATAAAAAAGAAAGAAAGAAAGAAAGAAAGAAAGGGAGAAAGTAAGAAAGAAAAAAAGAAAGAAAGAAAGAAAAAAGAAGAAAATAAAATAAGAAAGAAACAAAACATAAATAAAGAAAGAAAGGAGGAAAGAATGTAAGAAAGAAAGAAAGAAAGAAAAAAGAAATAAAGAAAGAAAGGAAGAAAGTAAGAAAGAAAAAGAAAGAAAGAAAGAAAGAAAGCAGGGAAGAAAGTAAGAAAGAAAGGAAAAAGAAATGAACAAAGAAAGAAAGGGAGAAATTAAGAAAGAAAAAACAAAGAAAGAACGAAAGAAAGTAAGAAAGAAAGTAAGAAAGAAAGAAAGAAAGTAAGAAAGAAAGAAAAGAGAAACAAAGATAGATAGTAAGGAATAAAGAAAAATGAAAGAAAGTAAGAACAATGAATGAAATAAAGAATGAAATGGAAAAAGTAAGAAAGAAGA
>OZ038513.1:78274914-78287414 GCA_964036315.1 Acanthosepion esculentum
CCCTAAATGAGGGAAGTGTATATAAATTGGCCAAGCGTGCGAGTATGATTACACCCTTGAAGATATGATCAATCAGGTTGGAGTTCCTTGAAGGAGTGAGACGGCCCTGGATTTGTTATAAGTAGCTTTCATCACTGCTACCTTATATACGTTGCTTATAACAATGGCTAAGACACAGTGTTGTTAGGCACCGTTCCTTACATATGGTATGTTGGGTTTCTTATAATTACTTACACTCAACTACCTGCAGGAAAGGTATGAATGCACCTCTTCTCCCCCAGCTATGGGTTAATTATTAAGACAGTAAATAATTATGTTGTGTCGTCGAGGTGAATGATGCACAGAGAAGAATGAGTGCTTAAAATATTTATTCCGCACCAGTATCCGATGCCAACGGATGCGTACAAAAACATAGAATAATAAGTTACAAATCAATTAACAAGACAACTTACAAGGAATAGAAGAGGGTCAAATGCTGTATAGCCAAACGCAGTAACATCAGCCCGAATATTAATCAGCTTAGTATTAACTTATTAATCAACTGTTGAAGTCCTTAATCGTAGACTCTTTAAGGCTATGAGCCAGACCATCTAGTAGAGTGCTGAAGGGGCGTTAGCTACTCTGCAACACATTATCATATCCTAAAAGAAATATATTTTTACATTCTAAAAATATTTTCTGGCTTTAATAACCTGCAACGAATTGATAAGTCGTAGAAAATGCATCAACCAACTGATTAGATATATTTTTTTAAATCGGTATCACCCGATGCAAGGCAGTAAGGCCACTAAGACGCAAGGGGTTACAGGGTGTGCAAGAAATAAGAAGAGGAACATTGATAATGAGCGGGAAAAGGAAAAAAGTAATCAGGAGGACAGTAGATAGCGATTGATACTGCATTTAAATTATGAAGATTAAAGTTGGAAATCATGGAGCCAGTAGGGAGTTTCACAAGTGAGAAGTGCGAGAAAAGAAACTGTTAGCATAGAACTTACGGTTACATCTAGCCAGCTCAAATGTAAATTGATGAGATCTCAACACCAGTCTAGTACTGCACTAAAAATTTAAAACGTTTACTTACCATCGCGAAGAGCTCATCCGAACAATTACCATGAAAGTATTTATCTAATATATATATATATATATATATATATATATATATATATATATATATATATGTATATATATATATATATATATATATATATATATATATATATATATATATGTGTATATATATAGGTATATATATACGTATATATATATATGTATATATGTATGTATATATATATATGTATATATATATGTATATATATATGTATATATATATGTATGTATATAAATATGTATATATATATGCATATATATATGTATATATATATGTATATATATGTATATATATATATGCATATATATATATGTATATGTCTCTCTCTCTCTCTCTCTATATATATATATATGTATATATATGCATATATATATGCATATATATATATATATATATATATATATATATATATATATATATATATATATATGGGTGTGTGTGTGTGTGTATATATATGTATATATATATGTATATATCCGAACAATTACCATGAAAGTATTTATCTAATAAATTATTTAAAGACGAAAAGAGGCGGTGAGAAAGTGACTGAAGCCGAGCCACCAGATCAGGACCAATAATATTGCTGATTCGTTTTTGACTTTTATCAAGGAGCTCAAGGTAAATAGCAGGGACACCGAACCATATCAGGCAGCAATATTCTAACCATGGGCGTATTGTAGACTTATGTAAGATAGTTTCTGGAGAGAAAAACTGTCTCGCCAGTGAACCGACTTTCTTAGCAGCTGACCTAGCAATGGATTCAATGTAGTCTTCGTACTTCATGTCAGCTGAGAATGTTAACCTGAGAAGACGCAACGTGCCACTTTCTGGAGGATAGCATCTGCCATTGTGATGGAACGCATCAAGAGGTCTCTCAAATGATTAAAGGTGAGAAGTTTAGTTTTGGAGGCGTTAAAATTGGCAAGCCATCTTTTGCCCCAGTTGACGACGGACTGGAGGTCGTTTTGGACATTGGCTGCCATTTTGACCTACTCGAATTGATCAACTTTACTTTCGAGGCAGGAGTAAATCGTTGTGTCCCCAGCGTAGATAACAAGTTGGAAGCTGATGTTATCGGAAAAGTCGTTAACGAAAATAAAAAAAAAACAGGGAAGAACCAAGGATGGTTCCCCAGAGGATACCTTCATTAGAACAAAAGGATCTGGAAGAGTGATTATCTGAAATTTAATAAATTTAAATTGACAGTTTCTTGTGTGTGTAAATAAACACAAATAAAAAATTAACTTTTTTCTGCTTTCGATATCAAATATTGGAAATGAATCTGTTTTGAAGCGAATTAGTATTTTTGTTTATGGTATAATTAAATGATTTTAGGTATTTTCTGGGATAAAATAGATCGTTTTAGTCCTAAAATATTCTGACTATGTTCTGTTGCTTGCAATACTCTTCATTATTGATGAAGTTTGATCTGTTTCTTCTTCGATAGCTGAACATTCATACACGTTTGATATCTTGTCAATAGAAATATTGCAAAGTAGAGGCAACATTTAATCGTGAAAAGGTACCCTAAAATATAATATGGTCGATCTTTTGTAAAAATAAAAATGAAGCTTAAGCAATGATAATTTCGTGACATGAATATCCGTGTTTTTCAGAAGACATATATCGTTGTCGATTATAATAATAATAATAATAATAATAATAATAATAATAATAATAATAATAAAAAAATAAAAGACGGTGAGTGTTGAGTGTTTGCCTGAGAGAATTTGCAAAGAGTTTCATAGCCAGGAGAGTTTATATCCTAACAACATTTATCTACGCATTATACACTTTCGCTTTCTTCTTACATTTCTCCTCAAATCATGAAGTGAAAGAAAATGGAAAGCCGAGAAATGACGTTTATATCTTGCCGATGGCTAATGCCCAAGTATCGACGCTCATCTAAATCATGACTGACAACGACATTGCTTAACTTTCGCCATTAAATAAATCAGTCCTAAATTTAATTCTCTCTCTCCCTTTCTCTCTCTCTCTCTTTCTCTCTCTCACACACACACACACACATCTGTGCATCAGTATATATATATATATATATATATATATATATATATATATATATATATATATATATATATATATATATTTACATAGCATATATAGCGACGGACGCTACTTGAAAACAAACTTCTGAATACAGTTATTTAATTAATTCCTGACGAAAGATCGGGGCGATCTGAAATATCAAATATATATATATATATAAATATAAATAAATACTTTCACAAAAAAACATTCAATTATTTTTTCTTTTAATTTGCAACTTTTCAGTTGTTTTCTCCATATTATATATATATATATATATATATATATATATATATATATATATTGACTACACACTCTCTCTCTCTCTCTCTCCCTCTCTCTCTCTCTATATATATATATATATATATATATATATGCATACAGGGTGTCCATAAAGTTCGTCTGTACTTTAAATAATTTATAACTTTATTTGTATTTGCGATAGAAATAATTTGTGAAAAGGATTAGAAAGAAGTAACTATATTTTTTAAGGTTTTATTGAAATTTAATTTAAGTTTCCACATGTCCTCCATCATTAGCAATACAAAGGGTAATACGATTTTGCAGTTCACGGAAAACATTTGCCAACTGATTTACAGTAATGCCTGAAATCACATGAATTATTTTAGCTATACTTAAAACTAGGTACATTAAACTTTATAACATTTTTACAGCTTATTTCTATCGCAAATACAAATAAAGTTATAGATTTTTTAACGTGCCCACGAACTTTATGGACACTCTCTGTATATATATATATATATATATATATATATGTATATATATATATATATATATATATATATATATATACATATATATATATATATATATATATATATACACATATATATATATATATATATATATATATATATATATATATATTTATATATATATATATATATATATATATATACACACCTTACATATATATATATATATATATATATATATATATATATATATATATATATATATATATATATATATATATATAAGGAGTGTGTGTATAAATATATATATATATATATATATATATATATATATATACATACACACACACACAACGGGATAGAGAGAGAAAGCATAGAAAGAGATGCAAATATATCATTTTTTTAATATATGTGATCTACATTAAATCCACCTAAACTATTTATCTGTCTGTTTACACTGTCTCGGATTTTATACAAATTAATGTTTTTATAATAAAATTGTTATTAACCAAGCGATGTTGGTTACATTTTCTGGATATATTTCTATGATAAATTTTCCATCGGAATTTTATCTTCTCTGTTCTTATTAGAAATATTTCAAATGACGTATTAACTGTTGCGAGAGTTTCTTACGAAAGGTGTTTATCATGTAAATAAATGCCTATGATATTATAGACATAATTATCTCAGATATACAAAGACTGTCAATCGTAAGAATGATATAAACTAAGAAAAAGGAGAGAAAATGTGGTAACGCTATTGGTTGATGGGAAAATATGTTTGCCCGCGCGTATCTAAGTATGTCTGTTTGATAGGTAATCCCTTTTGTGGATATCTTAATTAACACTCTAGTTTATACTGCAACTATGCTGAGCAGACCTTAGTTACAGTTTCTGGGAAAGAGAGTGTTATCTAGCATGATCAATATTTTCAACACGGCCAGCATATCCAAACCCTCGACCACGATGACTTATGTCTTCATGCTAGCACAACGGCTTTCGGACAAACCTGTCTACTCAGGTTCACTCACAAAACTCTGTGTTTAGATATTCCCCAATGAGGCCCACACTGAGGTCGATTCCTTTGATCAATATAATAAACAAGTCCTCTTCCAGAAAAATCCACCATGGTGAGATTCAAACCCTTGTTTCCTGTTCGCTGTAACCACTCGGGCGCGCGCCTACTGGGTGAGAGAAACACAATGTTAGAAATTACGAAAAAGATTCCAACAGCGATCGCATAAAAAGTTAAAAAAACGAGTACCTAAAATAAAAGGTAAGGGTTAGGGTTAAGGTTAGGGTTAGAGTTAAGGGGTTAAAAAAAGAAGAAGAAAAAGAGAAAGAAGAGTAAAAAGAAGGGAAATGGTAAGAATAAAAAGAAGAGTAAAAGGAGGAGGAAGAAAAAGAAGAAAAAGCGAAGCACAATGTAAAAAAGAAGAAAAAGAGAAAGAAGAAGAGTAAAAAGAAGGGAAGTGGTAATAAGAATAAAAAGAAGAGGAGGAGGAAGAGGAAGAAAAAGAAGAAAAAGCGAAGCACAAGGAAAAAAGAAAAGGGAGAAAGAGAAAGGTTTTAAAGGGAGAAGATAAATTACTACACGTAGAAATAAACCGTAGAAAAAGAAAAAGAAACATTTAGAAAGTAGTAAGGAGAGGAAGTATCGTGTGCAATGACACAAACATCTCAATTCCCCAATCTCATCAATTTTCTTCACATGTTTTAAAACTTGGTTTCAAGAGAAATTCTCATTCGCAAAAAGGTTAATGTCAGTTATTTTAGCCTCATTGATAATGTCGGTGATGCTCCTTAATAAGAACCACTAAAAATAAACGTCACATTGATAATATTAACAATCAATTCTAATCAGTTTTACAGGTGTTGGTTTGATTACCGTTGGTTATCTCCCTTTACGCTTCCATCGATATAGTCTTCGACCTTTCTGAATAAACATCAAACTTCTTCTTTATATGTGCGGTGCCCCTTCAGGACCTTGGCGAACAATGTCCTCTACAATCTCCTTATGCGATGTTATACAATTCAATATGGATAAGGATATTAGTCGAAACAGCATACTAAATAATCCTAATGACTCCCTCGATATTTTTAGAAAATACGTAAATACATCTCAACGTCCGCAGCCAACGGAAAAAGAAATCAAATCTTTATTTTTGATCATAATCTCTTTCCCTAACAATGCACTTAACTGAATGTTGAATATTCATCATAGAGGGCGCACATAATGTGATAAGAATTTGACTTCAAAATTCATCTAGGAACTTCCTGTGAAATTCATCTAGGAACTTCCTGTGAAATCTTCTTATCCTAATTGTATGATAAAATATCTTCTTCAACCGGATCTTGAATTACAGGTTTTTCTCTATCAAGTCGTACGACCTGAAGTAAATTACAACATTTTCAGAACATTCGCCTTGGCAAAAAAACGCGGACTTCTGAAGCTAGAATAGTAGGCTTTATTCAAAGTAAGGCTTTAAGGTCGATAATATGGACCCCAAATCGACATTGATAACTAAGATAATAGTCTCCAAAATTCCGTAAACTTCAAGCTAATTCCCGTTGCATTTTTAAATTTGTCGAATTATTTAACCAAATAAAAGTGGTTTTGTCGTTTGTATCTCGCGGCCTATGTCATATTCATTCATTGTATTACAGTACCTTGCTTAATGAAGAAGACTAAGTAGTGTTTTCAGCATTTAAAATCAAGTGGCCCATGATAGGATCGATTCCCTAGATCGATATTATAAAGAAGTTAGCTTCCAGATAAATCGACGATGGTGAGTTTCGAACTCTGGTTTCATGTTCTGAAGGCTAACAATGTAACCACCAAGGGAAACACAATGTTAGAAATTACGAAAAAGATTTCAACAACGATCGCATAAAAAGTTTAAAAAACGAGTACCTAAAATAAAAGGTAAGATAAATAAATGGCTTTAAGAATTTCGCCAAAAGTATTTTGAGAAAATAAACAAGGAAAGAAGATTCATCGCCAGCAGAATAATTCTTCAAAGGTTATATTGGCAATGTAAACAGAGAAAAACGATAAAGAATATTAAAAACATTCGTTAAAGGCATGAACGCAATAAAACATGAATACAGAAGAACGGAGAAGGAAAAATGTTATGCGTTGGCCATTAGTGGCACTAGAATTATAAATGCATTGAATTATACTAATTTCATGAACAGCACTTTCTTTAGTGATACAATTCGTAACCAACAAGTCTTAAACTGAAAATATGATATTTATGCAAGAAGAAGTTCCTTCACATTCGGAAAAATCCAAAATATTTTAGAAAGCACTAAATTAATGGCTATTCAAACATTTCTAATAGAATGGTCCAGGTAAAAAAAAAGTCAGGAACATTTTCGGGAAACAGTAAATAAGACTGTACGCATTTTAAAAATCTTTTCACCACAAGCAAGGCGTTAATACCACTAAGACGCAAACGGCTTCTAGGAGTGGACAATAATGGGAAGACTTTAGTGAGGAGTAAGGACAATAAAAGAACAGGGTTCAGGAAGAAAGAAGATGGTGATTAAGGTTGCATTTATATATTTGAAGATTGTAGGTGGCAGGTAAGCAAGAAATAGGAGAAAGTATTCCACAGGCGAGAAGTACGAGAAAAGAAAATATTAGAATTGAACTTAAAGGTAATAGTAATATTAGCTGTTTCGTTATAAGGAAATATTCGGTATATATTGACCGAGCAGCCAGTGCTTATCGAGTTAGGCTTTTATTCAATCCATGACCTTTTAGGCTGTGATCAAAGTGTACTATCTGTTCTCATCTTCATTGTTAATGGTAATATCATCCGTTTCATTATAAGGAAGCATTCGATATTCATTGACTGCCGAGCAGCCAGTGCTAATCGAGTTAGGCTTTTATTAAACACATGGCCATCAGACTGAGATCAAAGTGTACTATCTGTTCTCATCTTCATTTTTATTGGTAATATCATCCGTTTCGTTATTAGGAAACATTCACTATTCAATGACCACCGAGCAGCGAGTGCTATTTGAGTCAGGCTTTTATTCAACATATGGCCATCAGACTGCGATCAAAGTGTACTATCTGTTCTCATCTTCATTTTTAATGGTAATATCCGTTTAGTTATTAGGAAACATTCAATATTCAATGACCGCCGAGCAGCCAGTGCTTATCGAGTTAGGCTTTTATTCAATCCATGACCTTTTAGGCTGTGATCAAAGTGTACTATCTGTTCTCATCTTCATTTTTAATGGTAATATCATCCGTTTCGTTATAAGGAATTATTCGTTTTTCATTGACCGCCGAGCAGCCAGTGCTAATCGAGTTAGGCTTTTATTCAACACATAGCGGTCAGACTGCGATCAAAGTGTACAACCTGTACTCATCTTCATTCTTAATGTTAATATCATCCGTTACGTTATAAGGAATTATTCGGCATTCATTGACCGCCGAGCAGCCAGTGCTAAATGAGTCAGGCTTTTATTCAACACATGGCCACCAGACTGCGATCAAAGTGTACTATCTGTTCTCATCTTCATTCTTAATGGTAATATAATTCGTTTCGTTATAAGGAAGCAGTTGGTATTCATTGACCGCCGAGCAGCCAGTGCTAATTGAGTTAGGCTTTTATTCAACACATGGCCATCAGACTGCGATCAAAGTGTACTATCTGTTCTCACCTTCATTTCTAATGGTAATATCATCCGTTTCCTTATAAGGAATGATTCAGCATTCATTTACCGCCGAGCAGCCAGTGCAATTTTCGGTTGAAATTTATAAATTATTTCGCTTAAAATAATTTTTCAGGAAACCGTTATTGCCCTTTCCAGTATTAATGGAGGTTGTCCTTCCTAACTTTTTGTTTGAACTCGAATGTAACATCAAATTCATGATTATTACCTTATTTTCTCTTCCTGGTTAAATATACTATCCATTTGATTGTTTTATGTTATCGAAATTCGTCAAATACTGATTTTTCTATTATTTGTACAGTTCTTTGTAACGCTGTATCGCCAATCCACAAATTTGGAAGAGGAATGGTCCTTGACAAGATCTACCCTTCGTTTCTTTGAAGTCATGTGTAACTATTGATCTGAGAAAACAGTTTTACACAGCTGACAGTTTAGACCAGAGCTACAAAGAAAAGGAACTTGTTGAGAGCCATAATCAACCACATCCTGAACGGACACAACTGAGGTAAAAAAAAAACTATAAATATTAGTTTTTGAATGCTGAAAATCTTACCAATTTTGGTTGAGTAATACCAGTCTGACACAGCAAGGATATATCTTTCGAGCCATGCATGTATCTCTCGAGCTAAAAAGGCAAAATCCCGTTTGAAGAATTCAACAGAGAAGACACTCACCTCACGTCTTTCAAATTTAATAACGGTAATTTGTAAAAAAAAAACCTATTTACGGGAGAGCTTTGAAGTCATGCATAGGTGAATGTGGGTGCAAGAAAGGGACTACCGCCATTACGCTTTAAATCGGGCCAGACCAGTCTTATGCCTTGGCACGCAAACAACTAATTTCTCCAGATTTCTTTGGTCCAATTTGTAATGAAGTATATACAAATAGTCTCGGATAGGTAACCATGTAAAAACTGACAATAACAATGTAAGATTGAATAAACAATCAAAAAAAATTTTTTAGGAGAAAATGTCTAAATTCTTTGAACGGCTTAAGTGCCATTGCAGATAGACTACCCACAATGCACCACTGACCCGTATATATAAATAGCCGAGAAAAATAACAGCATTTGACGATTGCATCTAGCATGAAACAGACTGTCGCCTCTAAGTGTTGACTTCTATGTTCACTTTTATATATATATACATATATATATATATATATATATATATATATATATATATATATCAGCCTGTTAATATCTATCTATCTATCTACATTTTCTCTATTTTGAATCGTTTCACCCCAAGCAAGGCGATAATGCCTCTAAGACGCAGGGAGATTGCAGAGAATGAAAATGAAAGAGAATGAGAAGATTGAGAAGAAGAAGAAGAAGAAGAAGAAGAAGAAGAAGAAGAAGAAGAAGAAGAAGAAGAAGAAGAAGAAGAAGAAGAAGAAGAAGAAGAATGGAGGAAGAACCGTAACAAGAAGAAAGAAGAATAATTATGAAGGGAAGAAGAAAAAGAGGAGAAGGAAGAAGAAAGGTAAGAAGGAAAAAGAATAAATAGGAGGAGGAGGTGGAGGAGAAGAAGAAAAAGAAAAGGAAGAAGAAGAAGGCTATTTGTAAGCTTATCATTTTTCATCAAACTGTATCGTCTGCATTTTTGTTTTCACCCATGTTTCTTTACGCAGTGAGAATATATCTCCTTTCGCTTTGAGAGACAGAGAGAGAGAGAGAGAGAGAGAGAGAGAGAGATAGAGAGATAAAAAGAAAAAAATCAGTAGTATTTGGCACATCTGCAGAAAGCCTTTAGATTGATTTATCGATACATCTTTATTATTATATCGGGCGGAGATCCGTAATAAAATTTTGCTAGATACGCACTTGTGACATTTTTTTCTACTCTATAAATGCATACAAGCAAAGATCCACGCAAACACAGATACCTACATACTGCAGCCGAACAAAGAAAGAACATATGCGGAAGAATCATGGAATATTAGGCAGATTACCTGAATATATGCCACAGGGGTGCTGAAAAGTTATCAACCTGACTCACTTGCCAAAAATCAGGATTCTAATATTTATTAATTTACGTATTGGTTTTGGGAAGAAGGAAGTTTCTATGATGAGGATTTATCATTATTTAAATAATTTAGTTTCGGATTATTGTCCTCGTTTTTGTTGAGAAAGAAGAGAACAATAGCCCGGATGTAAATATCTGTGTACATATGTATGAGTGTTAGATAGATAGATAGATAGATAGATAGATAGATAGATAGATAGATAGATAGATAGATAGATATGAACAGAGTTGGATAGATAGATAGATAGATAGATAGATAGATAGATAGATAGATAGATGGATAGAATATGAACAGATAGATAGATAGATAGATAGATATATAGATAGATAGATATGAACAGAGTTGGATAGATAGATAGATAGATAGATAGAATATGAACAGATAGATAGATCGATAGATAGATAGATAGATAGATAGATAGATAGATAATCAACAGACTGAGATAGATAGATAGATAGATAGATAGATAGATAGATAGATACATAGATAGATAGATAGATAGATATGAATAGAGTGAGATAGATAGATAGATAGATAGATAGATAGATAGATAGATAGATAGATAGATATGAATAGAGTGAGATAGATAGATAGATAGATAGATAGATAGATAGATAGATAGATAGATAGATAGATAGGTTGGGAGAATGAAAAGAACGCCTAAATAATATAAATTTTAAAGAAGATAAAAAGCTGACTTCTGCGCATGGACTACATTTTTATTTCACTTATTGAAACTTAGGACTGTTCTAGTTCCTTTCTTTCTCTATTGATTATATATCTTCAGGAAATTACTCTCCACAGCTTTCTTTTTTATGCTCACAAAATTTTTACATCTTTATTGTTTCTTTTTTTTCTATCGGTTTCTTGTTCAAATATCCATTCGCCTCAAATTCTTACACATTACTTTCCTCTGCTTGTCTTGTTATAAATTCTTCACTCAGTCTTTCCTAATTGCCTTTATCTTAAAATTTCCCTTGTCTCGTCTTCTATTTCACAACTTGCACTAAAATTTCGAGAAACTTGAACAATGTATGAGCACAGAGCAAGTAAAATGATTATTTCGAAGGATACAGACAAAACTAAGTATTATAGCAAGTCATTTATGTGCGAATATTCTCCAAAATTACTGTTAACATCTCGCATATATAGAGGGATGTGTGTATATATATATATATCTATTCAAACATATATTGTAAAATATCACAGACAACGAATGTCTATTATGTTTGATCATGAGCCGTTTCAAGCTTCGTATGTTGAATTTAATAAAGACACAATAAAGAAATATCCAAACGTTCCACAGTTTTTTTCTTTATTTCCTTCTGATATTAAACCCAACATAAAGAAGCTTGGAACGGCTCCTGATAAAACATAATAGATATTCGTTGTCTGTTATATTTAACAATACATGTCGAAACAATGATCTCCTGCTCCAATGGGAAGAGTTTCGAAGGGAACATGTATAACAAAGTGGAAAAGGTTTTCGAGTGACGCGTTTCGTTCCTTAGGACTTCATCAGACTAGGTGTGTTTACGGTCATGTGACTGCGCATGCGCGCGAACGAGAATCGCTGGGGGTTTTAAATTTAGGAATAATTTTAATGTGTTTTGGTTATATAATAAAGCAAATTTCATTTAGATTCTTTATTGCGTGTGTATCTCTCATTTTTGTTATTCAATATCTCACATTGTAATAACAGAAGATCTGCCAAGAATGGTGAAACATTCTAAGAACCTGGACGCTAAATTACTTTGGCTGAACTAGCGAATAATGCTCTTTTGTCATTTACTGAATTTATTTTCTCTTTTAATTGGAGTAGCAATTTTCCTGTCAAAATTCTTTACTGTGAGCAAAAACCTAGTACACTTTCATTTGTTAATGAAACCGTATTTTAATTTAATGCTATAA